>CM033683.1:28618349-29218349 GCA_019514585.1 Dendrobium officinale
GTGCTTTTTGTCATTTCTAAAAAATTATATTCAACATTTCAACAACCAAACATATAGAACATCATGCATCATTTAGAAGAGATCATGTATCCAAAGGAGAATTGACTCACTCATGTTTACAACATAAAATCTACTTGTAGATATTTTTATAAAACCAGTAGCCTTTAATACTTTTAGTACATTAAGAATAAAGCTTGGTGTGATGATTTGAATGCTTAAAAGTTCTACAACATTATGTGTTTTGTTAGTGTGTTTTTCATTTATTTGATTTTTTGTATGTGCTATGTTTTTCGTCGTTATATTTTTTATATAATCAAGGCCCTTCAGAGTGATGATTGTACTCTTTTTTGCTTTTTCTCTACTGTGTAATTGAGGTGATAGGATATTATATGATGTTGATGTTTATGTTTTTATCTTTTTATGTGTAATATGATTTGTTAGTTTTATGTTTGTTATGTATTTGTGTCTTTGTATTGATATCATCTATGCTCAATGTACTATCTTCTACCAATGATATCAAAAAAGTTACCTTGTCTTGCTTTAGTTTTTTTTATCTCTATCAAAAATATTTATTAGTCTTTATGATTATTCTTAAAATATTGATCTAACAAGTGATATATTTAAAATTATAATATAAAATTGAGTTTATTAGAAAATATAATTTTTTTAAAAAATTTAAGTTGTGTTATTACTCGATCTAGTTAAAAATGTCAATCTCATGTCTCTTGTTAGACTGGCACATTTTCAATATTATTATTGCAATCTTGATGTTTTCTTATTTTTTTTTTATCTTTCAATATAAATATTGTTGTACTTAGAGAAATTTGAGATTTTAGATTATCGATTTTGGAAAGATTAAGAAAATACTTGAAAATGTACAAAAAGTTTAAAAATAAAAAAAATGCACAATGGTTCGCAAATTAAAAAAGATGCACAAAATTAGCCCACAAATAAAAGATGAAGTGTGCCACACAAATTGCAAAGATGCGCAAAGCGCCACACAAGTATATATTTTTTTTCCTTAATCTTTTTATCATTAAATTCAAATTAATCTCCTATTCAATTTTATTTTCTATTGAATTTTGAAATATAAAAATTTTATATTCATCTACTTTGCAATGATTTTACTTATCTCATTGTTTAAAATGATTCATGATTTAGATATTTTTTTCTTATCTATGTTATATATATACTTAAATCATATGAATCTTTCTATTTCTCTAATGACATTTAATTTTATTTGCAATAATAATTCAATCTCTTTAAAGGATCAATTATCAAAGGCTCTTCATATGACTTCTTATATTTTTATATTTGTTCATTTACTTCTTCTCTAATGCCCTTATTGTCATATATTTATTCATTCAGGGGGAGTTTAGGAGAAATATAGGACTTTTAAGTTTATACAAATAATAATTGTTTTGTCATCATTAAAAAGGAGGAGATTGTTGAAAGAGTTGCTACTTAGCCTTGCATGTTTTACATTCCTGCAACTTATATATTTTGATGATTCCAAATATTATTATTTTGATTATGATTTTCTCCTAACACATTTTGGAAAGAATTATTTTTGGCTCTTGTGTGTACTAACATTACAGGGAAATCATACTCGAGATGGTTGAAGACTTCAAATCAAGATTTGGTTATAATATTTTGTAACTTGGAGCCTGTATTTTTCTTTTATCTGAGTCTGAGAGGGTGTGAGTGGAATTAAGTATCCTAGCACACACATTAGGGGAGAGTATTAATGTTCATAATTTGTAATGTACTGATCGTACAGGATGAACTATGTTCAAACAAAACGATTAGAATGGTTAGTGTTCTATTTAGCCATACTATGAGACATCTAGTATAGTAGTCTCGAATTTTAGATCTAAGATGTGATTAGTGTTCTACCTAACACTAACACCCGTGTCCAAGCTAATGCACCTGAGCTTATATCTTGCTTTAGCCATACTATGAGACATCTAGTATAGTAGTCTCGAATTTTAGATCTAAGATGTGATTAGTGTTCTACCTAACACTAACACCCGTGTCCAAGCTAATGCACCTGAGCTTATATCCTAAGCTTTTTAATGTACTGATCGTATAGGATGAACTATGTTAGTATGAAACGATCAGAATGGTTATACTTCTAGAAAAGCAATAAGATGAATAGAGAGTGAGAAAATTTTTTCTAAGTCATAAACATCCAGACGAAATGTCCCATTCATCCCTGGACGATGTCCTCTGGATTCTCACCTTGAACTGTTCATCCAAACGAATTGTCCCATTTGTCCCTGGATGATATTCTCTGGAATCATGCTTCATAGTATTCGTCCAGATGATTTTGCACATTTGTCCCAAGATGATGTCCTCTGGATTCATTATTGCAGATCTGTTTTCATGGTTTATGATTTGATGATAGCAAACACTCTTATTTCTCTATGATGGCCTTATTTACTAACATTTTAGATCCACACGATCAGACTCAAATTTGGAACCAGCTCAAGATTGGGTAGACTAGGTCTGAGTCAGTTTGTACACTTTTTCCTTTCTTGAGTCTTTTGTATTTTGGTGTAGCTTCTGATGTTTTATAACTTGAAAGATTTTTTGTTGCTCCCTAAAGATTTTTATTTTTTGTAACATCGTCCGAGATGATATTTATATCGTCCGGGATGATCTGTCCAAAAGCAGAAACCCTAATTAGGGCATCCTCATTAAAGAAGCCATCATTATGCAAAACACATCGTCCTGGAAGATTTTGTATCTGCTAGGATGATAGGCTCAATTCAGAAAGAATCTGCCGCCAGATCTAATTAAAAAATAACTTATTTTTGGACATCATCCAGATGGATCGTACAGGGCTATAAAATATCTTCTCAAATGATCCAGGTCAATTTTTCCAAAAATTTTCTAGAATTTAAGGAAAGCAATTATGACTTGACCGATGATCGTCCTGGACGATCACCAATTCGTCCTGGCCAATGATCTGGACGATTGGACACCGGATAACTATTTTTCAGGGCGATGTTCAGGACGATATTCCACGACTTATTCTGATTGTCAGGATGATATATTATCGTCCTGGATGATATGAACAAACTTCTTTTGATCGTCTCAAATCGTCCTGGCTGATTGGGCTTAAATTGCACTGATCGTACAGGACGATATTAGTATCGTCCTGGACGATAATGTCGGCATCTTGCATTAATGAGCTCGTTTTGAGATCTTCTATTTAAGCTATGACATGACATTTTGTAAGATTCTTTAGCAGCCATTGTAGCTTCGTTCTTGTGGGGAAAACTTGAAGAGAAAGCTTGAAAGGGAGTGAGGAACGGGTGAAGTCTGAGAGAGGGAGAAGATCCAGTGAGGGGGGACTCAAGGGAGTGTGGTGGGGGATTTCACATGATTACTCCAGCAGGCTTGCACCTTAATACCGTCGGATTTAAGGCTTTGTCTTTAGGGAAGTTCACCAAAGAAGAAGATTTACTTTGGTGTCAAAGGACCCGGCGACTCCGCCGCACCGGGGAAAGGTGGAAGTGATTTTGTAAGGGCTTCTCCGCCTAGCTGTGAGGGATAAAGGAGAGGACACTTTTGTAGTGCAATATTTGGAGGGTGCCTCCAAGGAGTGGACGTAGGTCAAGGTTTGACCAAACCACTATAAAATCCGGTATGTTCTTTCTTTATTATTTCCTTCCGCACTTTTAATTTTTTGCATCATTGGTTTTGATTGTGGTGAATCTTGTTTTTGGATTTAGGATTGTGTTTGTTTTAAATACTGATTCACCTCTCTATCTCATTATTAACCTTGGGCCAATTCCATCTGTGCTTAACATCCCTAATGAACTTTCAATTGGTATCAGAGCAGGATTCATAAAATAAGTTTTAAAAAGCTTTTGAATTTTTTTTTTTGATGCATGGCTAATCGTAATGTTGCGGAAGGTTATTCAATCACCAGACCTCCTTTATTTGAAAATATGTCATTTGATTTTTGGAAAACTCGCATGTCTATTTTCTTGCAATCGATTGATTTTTTGCATGTGGCATATGATTTTAACTGGTTATTCATCACCATCACGTATTATTAATGGAGTTAAAACTGATATTCCTTTTAATCAATCAATGAAGAATAAGGAAGAACAACTGAATGCAAAATCTTTAAATTGCTTTTTTTGTGCTTTAAATTTTGAAGATTTCATGTTAATATCCACTTGCACTACTGGTAAGGAAGTTTGGGATAAACTACATACCATATACGAAGGCACGAATGAAATCAAGCAATCCAAGTTGAATTTGTTAATGCATGATTTTGAATTATTTTCCATGAAACCTTATGAAACGATCTTAGACATGTATACCAGATTCATTCAAATTGTAAACTCATTGCATGCTTTAGGAAAAGAATTTTCAAATTTTGAAAAAGTTAACAAAATTCTTCGTTGTCTACTGGATAAGTTTAATGCCAAAGTAGTTGCTATTTGTGAATCAAAAGATTTGAATGATTATTCTATTGATAATTTGATTGGCTCACTCATTGCCTACGAGCAAGGTTTGGGTCAAAGACTTTTGGATGCAGGTGAAACAATTGTTCTAAAAACTGAAGATACAGAAAGAGATAGCTTAGTTGGTGACGAATGCTATAACTTGACAAGCAAATCACAAAGCTCACCAAAGCATAAGCAAAGTGGGAAAAAGGTAAAAGTGGTAAGGATGTCCATATTTATTCTGACGTTATTTGCTTTCGATGCAGGAAGCTTGGACATATAAAAAATCAGTGCCCTAATTTAAGAATTCTTCCTACGAAAAAAAAGGGCAAGGCGAAAGTAAAATTTAAACTGGGAAAATAATGAAAGGCAAAAAATCTCATGGGCAGATCTGGTTTCTGAAGCATCGGACCAGGAGAGAGATAATGGTTAAAAGCCTTTCGTATTTTTATGTTGTGTTTTTTTTTTTATGTTTTTTTCATTTTTATTTTGTATTTTTATTTTATTTATTTTTTTGAAAATTTTTATTTTTGTGAAAGTTTTTTTTTTATCAACACACACATTCACTTTTCTAAAAATGAAAAATCTACTTCCTATTTTTTTTTTTGAAATCTTTGGTAAGTTGTGTTTGACTTTTCTAAAAACAGTCAAAGGAAGGAAACTCATGTTTTTGACTCTCAATCTCTATTTCCTAAAAGAGGTTACTCTACTTTTTATTTAAAATCTTTTTCATCTTTTAAATTAGTTTTTGAAACTAAATTTTTTATCTCCTTACATTTTAATTTATCGCATAGGAATCTTTTGCAAGTTGTTGAATCTAACTTATAATTTTCTTAATCAAGAATTCACTTTATCAATAGGATGGGTTTACTTTTATTTTTAAGATTTCAGAAAAGTAGCATATTAAAAAAAAATTTGTCAATGATGTGAAAAATAAAAGATGCGCAATGACGCCAAATTAAAAAATATACACAAAAGTGTATCAAAAATCAAAAGATGCGTAAAAGAGCGCCATTCAAATTGACGAGAGGCATAAAATGAGCCCACAAAATTTAATGCTTATCATTCTTTTACTTCTTAAAAGCTTAAGAAAATCCTTGATACTTTCGATACTTGAGTTTGAAAATCTTGATTCCTGATTCAACAATTCATGTATTAATCTTCTATAAGATATATTTTATGAAAGGAGTTTTGAAAAATTTCTGTTTCTTTCTCTAAATTGCCTTATGATTTAGATATTAAATTAAAAAGTTTTTGAGCCTTTTTAAAGAACTTGAGTTTGGATTATCAAATTCTGAATTTCTAATCTTTTCTGGGCTATGCGTTGTCAATCCAATTCTACTAAGTTTTTGATTAAAACCAAGAGGTAACTTTCTCATTTTAAGAATATTTGTTTTTTTCACTAGATCAGGGAACATTTTTGTCTTTTTTCATTTTGTTTTTTTGTTTGTGCCTCCTCTCCTTTTGATAATGTCAAAGGAGGAGAACGTACTGTTGAATTTGTATTTTTTTTTTCTTTTCAAAAATTTTAAAACAACAAAAATATTTTTGTCTCCCCTATTTTTTAAAGTGTCATTCTAGTGAGGGGGAGATTAGGAGAAAATGTTCCTTTTTGCAAATTCAAATTGAATTATTTATCATCATCAAAAAGGGGGAGATTATTGCGGATCTGTTTTCATGGTTTATGATTTTGATGATAGCAAACACTCTTATTTCTCTACGATGGTCTTACTTACTAACATTTCAGGTCCACACGATCAGACTGAAATTTGGACCCAGCTCAAGATTGGGTAGACTAGGTCTAAGTCAGTTTGTACACTTTTTCCTTTCTTGAGTCTATTGTATTTGGTGTGGCTCATGATGATTTGTAACTTGGAAGATTTTCTATTGCTCCCTAAAGATTTTTATTTTTGGTAACATTGTCCGGGACAATATTTATATTGGCCGGGACGATCTGTCTAAAAGCAGATACCCTAATTAGGGCATCCACATTAAAGTAGCCGTCATTATACAAAACACATCGTCCTGGATGATTTTGTATCGGCCAGGATGATATGCTCAATTCAGAAAGAATCTGCCACCATATCTAATTACAAATAACCTATTTTAGGACATCGTCCAGGTGGATCATCCAGGACTATAAAATATCGTCCAGGACGATCCAGGTCAATTTTTTGCTAAATTTCTCTAGAATTTAAGGAAAGCAGTTATGACTTGATTTCACGATCAAATCGGCCTAGACGATCGCTAAATCGTCCTGGCCGATGAGCTGAACGATTGTACACCATATAGCTATTTTTCAGGGTGATGTTCAGGATGATATTCCACGACTTGTTTTGATCGTCCAGGATGATATATTATCATCCTGGACGATATGAACAAACTTCTTCTGATCGTCTCAAATCATCCCGGCTGATTGGGCTTAAATTGCACTGATTGTACAGGACGATATTAGTATCGTCCTTGACAATAATGTCAGCATCTTATATTAATGAGCTCATTTTGAGATCTTCTATTTAAGCTATGATATGACACTTTGTAAGAGTCTTTGACAGCAATTGTAGCTTCATTTTTATGGGGGAAACTTGAAGAGAAAGCTTGAAAGGGAGTGAGTAATGGGTGAAGTCTGAGAGAGGGAGAAGATCCTGTGAGAGGGGACTCAAGGGAGTGTGGAGGGGGATTCCACATGGTTGCTCCAGCAGGCTTGCACATTAATACCGTCGGATTCAAGGCTTGTCTTGAGGGAAGTTCACCAAAGAAAAAGATCTCTTTGGTGTCAAAGGACCCGGCGACTCCACCACACCGGGGAAGGTGGAAGTGATTTTGTAAGGGCTTCTCCGCCTAGCTATGGTGGCTAAAGGACAGACACTTTGTGCAATACTTGAAGGGTGCCTCCAAGGAGTGGACGTAAGTCAAGGTTTGATCGAACCACTATAAATCCGGTGTGTTCTTTCTTTATTACTTCAGCACTTTTAATTTCTGCATCATTCGTTTTGATTGTGGAGAATCTTGTTTTTTGGATTTAAGATTGTGTTTGTTTTAAGTACTGATTCACCTCTCTATCTCATTATTAGCCTTAGGCCAATTCATAAGGGCTTAACATCCCTAACGAACTTTCATTCTTGACTTGAACTAATCATCCAGACAATTTTACCCTATTCGTCCGAAGACGATGTTCTTTAGACTCATGCTTCGTACTATTCGTTCAGACGATCTTATACATTCATCCCAGGATGATGTCCTCTGTTCCTTAAACATATGGATCATCCTACATTTTTATTCTAACGAAGCTTGGAAATTACTATTCGTACCAGATGAACTATGTTCGTACAGGACGATAATCGGGTACGAAGTCATTTCTTACCAATACACATTGAGTTTGTATGCAACAATTTTTTCATTGTTTGTATGTATGAATTTTGATCGTACGGGATGATCAAGTACGTACATATTTGAAAATTTTCAATTTTTTGATGGTTTTTAGTGTCTGTCTTATAAAAGGTCCACTTAAAAAACTATCTTTTAATCTTTTTGTCTACTAGTCTTTGTGCAAACTGAAGGGAGATTGAAGGAGAGAGTGTGAGAGAATGTTTAAAGAAGAATTCTTACTACTAGAGCGTGATGGGTTTACTTGGTAGTCAAAGGTAAGAATAATCACTTATGAATTGTGATTACTTCACTCTTTTCTCTTATTCTTCAGATTTAATGTGAAGAAGATCTTTTCAAGGAGATCCAGTTCTCTGCCGACAACTAGGAGAAGCGTGAAAGGACGGAAGGTTCTCTGCCTACACTAGGGGTGTGTGAACAGCATGAGGTTCTCTGCCTACACTTAGAGGGTGTAAAAGGATGATGGTTCTCTGCCGATACTTAGAGAAGTGTGAAATAACGGAAGGTTCTCTGCCTACACTTGGAGAGTGTGAGCAGCTGAAAGTTCTCTCTGCCTATACTTGGAGGGTGTAAAAGGATGATGATTCTCTGCTGACACTTGGAGAAGTGTGAAAGGACAGAAGGTTCTCAACCTACACTAAGAGAGTGTGAACAGCGGGAGGTTCTCTACCTACATTAGGAGAGTGTGAACAGCATGAGGTTCTCTGCCTACACTTGTAGGGTGTAAAAGGATGATAGTTCTCTGCCGCACCGGTAGTAGTGGTGGAAGAGAGTTTTTATGAAGGCTTCTCCGCCTTCCTATGGGGGCAAAAGGAGAGACACTGTGTGGTAATAGTGCAATACCTGAAGTGGGAGACTTCAGGGAGTAGATGTAGGTCGTGTTTGATTGAATCACTATAAATATTGTGTCTTTTTATTTTCTACTATTTTTTTACTTTATTGTTTTTTGTTGATCTGTGGTTGAAAAAATCTTTTTAAATTGAAGTGTTATGAAATTATATATCTTAGGAAAACATAAATGTTCCTAATTATTAAACATATTCCATCAGATAAATGTGTTAGGAAAGTTAACGTATTATGACACATAATATTTATTGTATTTATTCACAATTTTCATCATATGAAGGTGTTATAAAAGCTTGTCTATTAGGACACCTTATAAGTGTCGTTTAAGAGATTATGCCATCAAAATTATATGTCATGAAAGTTTTGTTTTTAGGGCACATAAAGATGCCTTTAACACTATGCCAACAGCCACCTAAATGATACCATTGTTTGAAGCCCCAATATATTATGTGCCCAAATAGTTACATAGTATGGCACTTTAAGGTGTCCTAATAGCCATTATTTCTTGTAGTGAGTGTAGTTTTTTTGGGTTTGTTAGAGACCAAAATATTCAATTTTGATATTGAAGAAGTTAAGATGCTTTTGGGTGATGGCTGGGAGTATGCTATGGTTCCTTCGAATGGGCTTTCAGGTGGAATTATTGTTTTATGGAACTCCCACTTGGCTAATTTTATCATGGTTGGTTATTCTTCCCAATGTATTATAGGACATTTATCCATTCACAATAAAGGTAAATGGAGAGTGGCTGCGGTGTATGGGAGCAAGGACATGCACAAAAGGAGGGAGCTTTGGGAAATATTGGAGTTGAACTTTATAGAAGAGTATCATATGGTGGTAGGAGGAAATTTTAATTGTCTCACATCCAAGGAAGACAAAAGTGGGGGAAGAAAATTTCTATTTGCGCAAGGACCTAAAGAAATGAAGGCTTTCGTCACTAAAAATGACTACCATGAGGTAGGATTCATTGGTCCACGATTTATATGGTGTAACAACAAAATCGGAGGTGCTTGAATCTTGGAAAGGCTGGACAGGTGCTTCCTTAACTCTATGGCATTGAATTCTTCTTCTCAGTTGGTTGTGAGACACATTGCTAGAATAGCCTCAGACCATAGCCCAATCATTCTTAACTTCACAAAATTTAATCCTTCTTCTAAGAGGAGTATTAAATTTGAAGATGTCTGGGCATCTTACCCGGCCTCTTTAGCTGTGGTAAAGGAGTGGAGCAAGAATTACAAGGGAAATCATTCACAATTTTTGAACTCCAAATTCAAAAGATCTTTAAAATCTCTTTTCTTTTGGAGTAAGGACAAATTAAAAAACCTTAACATCCTCAAAGAAAGCCTAATGGAGGACATATTGAAGTTACAAACAACTGAATATAAGAAAGGATGGCTAACAGATGAGGAGTGTTGGATGTTGAAAGCCATGGTACTTGAGCTTTATGCTACTATGGCCCGGTTAAATGGATGGCAGAAACAAAGAGCAAAGATTAAGTGGATGACTGATGGAGATTGTAATTCTAAGTTCTACCACTCTTATGCTAGTGCTAGAAGAAGCTTGAACAGTATAGTTCAAATTAAAGATGATAATGGCATGATGTTGGAAGAGCTAAACTGGATTGAAGAGGTGATCATGCAGTTCTTCAAGCTCAAATAGAGACAGAGGTATTGTGAAACGAAAGGTTGGCCTTTGACTAGGAATACCTTGAAAGATGAAGATAGAAGTTTTCTATCCAGAGATTTCACGGTGGAAGAGATTGAAATTGTTCTCAATCAATTGGGAGGGAACATTGCTCCCGGTAGTGATGGCATTACCTATTCTTTCATCAAAGCATACTGGAACATCATTTAAGTAGATTTTATAAGTGCAATTAATAATTTACTTTGTCGTGGTGAGATGGATAGAGACTGAAAGGATACTTTGATCTTTCTCATTCCAATGGTTTCAAATCCTTTACTGCCGTCAAACTATAGGCCCATAAGCTTGTGAAATTCAGTTTACAAAGTGGCTGCAAAGGTAATTTTGAATAGGCAACTTCAGGTTATCCCTCTACCAATATCGGAAGAATAGGCCGCCTTTATCAAAGGCATATCCATTTCGGATCATGTATTGGTGGCTCAGGAGCTGTTTCATAAATTTAGGTATTCCAAGGAAGCTAAAGGGTTGGTTTCTTTTAAAATAGATATGGAGCAAGCATACGACTCTATGAGTTGGATAACTCTTAATAATGTTTTGAATTACTTTGAATTCCCGGCTATATTCTCTAAACTAATTTTGGAATGTGTGATAAAACCAAGATTCTCAGTTATCATAAATGGCAAGTTATTAGAATGGATAGGATAGGAGCTGATAGTGGATTCCATCAAGGATGCCCCTTGTCTCCTCTCCTATTCATTCTTTGCTCCCAACTCCTTTCAAATGCCTTTTCTTAATCTTTTGTTGGGATTAGCATTAGTCTTGATAGTCCATGGGTATCCCACTTACTATATGCATATGATGTTATGATCTTCTCGAAAGCTTCTAAGAAGGCGGCTTGTGAAGTCAAAGGCATCCTTTTAAAATTCAGCAAATGGACCGGGCAGTGCATCAGTGTTGATAAGTCTTCCATTCTCTTTGGGAAGAATGTTAATAGAAGAAAGAGGAAAACTATCACCCGTATTATGGGGTTCAAAGAAGTAAAAGAGTTTTTTTTATCTTGGTATAAAAAATGGCATTGAGAAGATCGGTGGCAACTTATTTCTACTTCATCATTGAGAAAGCTCTAAAAATGCTAAACATATGCGGGAGCAAATCATTATCTATGGCTGGAAAGCTTACTTTGATCAAATCAATAATTTTAGCACTACCAAACTTCTACAGCACACATTCTTTGGTTCCTATCCGAGTGCTCAAAGATGTTGACAAATTGTGTAGGAGCTTCTTATGGAACAAGTCTAGCGGAAAGTGGGATTGCACTATGTTAGCTGGGACGATCTATGCAAGCCGCTAAGGGGAGAGGGAGGGGGGGGGGGGGGGGGGGGGGGAGGACGTGGTCTGTTCTCAACTACATCTAGAGTGGCTCCTCTTAGAGCTAGATTGACTTGGAGGTATTTGTAAAACAACGGCTCTCTCATACAAAAAGTAATTGCTCCAAAGTATGGAACGAGAGTTGGAGCAGAAAGTGTTAAGAAACGCTCCTCTACTTCTTGGAAAATATTATGTGTTGGGGGGAAAAAGCTCTCAATCCATTCCTCAAATGGAACATAGCAGATGGATCTTTTGTTGACATCTTCAAAGACAAATGGATATTTGATAGAAGAATAGATGAATGGCCAATGTTTGTAGTTCACCAAGGTGATGAAGAGCTAAAACTGGACAGATTTATAGAAGACAGAAACTGGAAAGATGCTGAATTGAAGCAGAAGTTTGGAGGGGATCTGGTGGATCTTATCTTACAGATCAACATTAAGCCAAACCAAAATGGAGATGAAAGGGAGCTCATATACCAGAAACTCAGGGAAGTCAATACCTGGAATGATTCTTGGAGTTATGTATCAACACCAAGCTGATTTTAGGTTTCATGATTGGATTAAAAAGGCTAAAGTAAATCCTCGGGTGCGGGTTTTTTACTGGAGATTGTTCCAAAATGCATTACCAACGTATCAATTCCTAGCTCATAGAAGGTTATAAGTAGATGATACATGACTTAGATGTTCAGCTGGAATTGAGGATGTGGAACATATTCTTGTCAAATTCATCAAAGTGAAGGAGGTGGTTTTCAACGTTGAACAAATGGGGGTTTGGCATGCTTGTGCTTGAAAGCTTTGAAGATTGCTGCTCTTGGTTGGAAACAACTACAAAGCAAAGTGGTAAGATTCTTAATATATTTTGTAATGTTGTGTACCTATCTTGGAAGGCTAGAAATAAATTGGTACACGATGGAATGGTTGAAAGTTCAAATTCCATAGCTGAAAATGCGATCAGCATGTCTTTATTTTCTAAATTAATTTTTAACCCAATTTTAGAAAAATGGGATGTTAATCAGTCTTTTAGGCTATCTAACATTTGGCACCCCCCCTCCACCCAATTGGTTAATGATCAATGTAGATGCTTCTCTTTGTTCTTCATACAGAGCAAGCGTCGGAGGGGTAGTCAGAGACTATAAAGGGAGATTCTTGTTGGCGTTTTTGCAAACCATGCATCCATTGGGACATCTATCAATTAGAACTTCTAGCTATAAAATCCTTGAAAGAGGTCATCAAGGATTGTATGTTCAAATATAAGGGAGCAATCATTAAAAGTGACAACTCAAATGTTATAAGGGCTATCCATCGAGCTATGCTTCACGGCTGCAAGGAAATGGAAGACACGGAATTGTTCAAAGAGTTTAATTATGTAATTTTCAAATGCATAGATAGAGGGGGAAATAAGCTAGCTGATATGTGTGCTAGTTATGGTCTTGTTAGCAATTTTATTTAGGAAGATTTATGTTTAGATATGATTCATCCTTCCTTTTTTTAAGCTGTTAAAGGAGGAATCTACTTTGAAGTTGGTTTCTATTTTTACTTCTAGTAATGCATTTATGATTATTGCAAAAAAAAAAAGCATTGAATGATACAAATAAGGATCATGCTTGTGAGCAACAATATAAGAATTTTCAATTGAACATTAAGATGGATAGTTTGGTCATTTAAATTCATCCAATAAATATCATGCAAGCAAAAAAGAATTTATGCATAAATTAATCAAAAATCTTAGCATGAAATTATTAGATGACTATACTTGACTTGTAAGAGTCACGAGGATTGGAATAAACACATTTATGATAACATCATGTTCTTTACACTTGTTGTAAATCACCTTTGAAGGCCAAGAACTTGTAAGTATAATTTGTTTGAAAGCAACAAGAAGAGCATGAAGGACATGGCTTGGTTCTAAGGCTGTGATAAATCCTGACTGATTCATGAAAGCTATGATGAATGGGATGCGAGCTACCACTCATAACATGGGAACTTTGTAGAGGATGCAACGATACACTTGTAATCAAAGACATGAAGATTTTTCAATCAATATTAAGAGATCACCAAATGCACAGAAAATGCCACATCCTATAATTTATGTAACATGAAGTCAAATACTACACATCTTGCAAGAAACGAAGGACATGAATACATTTTGCTTCTACAACAAGAGTCCAAAGTGAGATGAATGTAACAATGCTCCCCAACAAGTTCCAAAATATGAATAAAGGCATTCAAACCCACAAGCAATAGAAATCAAGAAGGAATACATAGTTTGATTGCAGTTAAGCATGCAAGGATTCTCAGCAAGTGCAAGAAGCATCACGACTTCCCTTTATTCAACTATAGTCGACTTGTGAATAAATATCATGGCTGCCTACACATGTTGAAGGTCAACACAATGAATATGATAAGATGATTGATGGATGTGTGGGAAAGATATCAACAATGAATGTAACCCATTCAGTAGTCAACCTCTGTTCATAGATAAGCTCTTTCTTCTACCTGTAGGAAATGGTGGTGGATTTGTAATGAATACAACACGCGCATGATGACTTTGTCAAAAGGAAGGAATGAAGGAGGGAAATAATATTTCTATTATCAACAATGATTCCACTCCAAGAAATACATCAATCGCCTACAAGCAGAATGGTCCAACGACACTGTCAAAGTCCCAATTCACATTCAACGTGTTAGTTATAACCAGGAGACTCGTTATGCATACAATAGATATCTATGAGCGAGTACCAAAGAATCACAGTAGATGTCAACATCTATATGCAAAGCAGGAGATTCGTTAGTGCACTATGATCCACCTACAGAACACAATAAGTAGTGCATGACAATCTACCTGTATAAAGCAGCGGATAATTCAATCCACAAGCTACTATGCAATGCCACTTGATTCGCAACATTTATGCAAGCGGACATAAGGCATTTTTAAATATTCCAAGAATACCCCCGCACATGCACCGTAACTTGTATACACATAGGTACACGAAAGGGGTAAGTGAAATCCTAAAACCCGCATAGGCCCCGACAAGCGTGTTGTAGGAATACACGTGATATCCAGGGATATTGCACGATTCAATAAACCTGATCCTCATAAGAAGGTAAATAGGAGTCGACAAGGTTAAAAAAATAATCATAAAAGGCCCCCCAAACACCCGCATGGGCCCCGACGAGTGTGTTATTAGTATACATGTGACGTCTAGGGATTCTTCGTGGGTCAATAAGTAAATTCAAACTCAAACTCATTCCTTCTATGCGGATCAATAGGAGTCGACAGGGTTCGAACCATCAAATAAATATATGATTGTGGCAATCGGTATATTTATTTTAATACATTCATATTAGGCGTTCAAGGAATATAATCAAGAGAATTTACTAATAAAGGCACAAAGCCTGTGAGAAATCCGATCCTCGGTCAACAGCTTGGTCGAGTTGATAAGGTTCAGTCCATAAATGAAAATGACCCCATACACCCCGATGATGGCCGCATTGAATGCAAATCCCAACCTGAGGGGTCCATTTTAAATAATTTAAAATGACACAAATGCCTGAAAACCAAAAATATCAAAATCCCAAAAATTAAATATTTAAAAATTCAAAAATCCAACAATTCAAACACTTAAAGAAAAACTTATCCACCCTTCATAACTGTTTGTCGAGGTAGACAAATTAAAATTTACTTTAGCTTTCATAAAGTTAATGCCTAATCAAAAATATCACTAGGATCAATTCTCAAGCAATTTCCTGCCAGCAAAGACATGGTATACATCCTCTAACAGCTGTTTTTCCACTAAATGGCACTGCAAGATAAACGGTTATGACCCAGGGCCCTCTGAACTGAGTGGTTTTATTATCAAATAGCAAAACAAAATACCGGTTATGATCAGAGCCAATACTCTCTTTAGTGGCGTCAAATCCTTGAGATATGAATCAATATGATATAATCGATAGAGCACAAAGCCCTCTGTTAGCTAGGGTGAATTCAAATTTGTCTCCTTAGATAATTACCCACCCAGAACTACAAGGTCCCCTTGGACGAAGCAACCCATGGCTACAAATAAGGATCCTTTTGTCAGGTTGGGCCGACTACCTCCTCTGACTAAGCAGACCGGGGACCACGATGGACCGGGACGACGGAACCATGGGATCTATATCGAGCCCATCATCCATTCCCCCATCATCCGCTTTAAGTACAGGATGGTGAAATTTCCAATTTTAAATATCAAACTTTCCAAATTTTACAACCATTCCAAATATGTATGCTGCTACTATATATCATATACTACGTATTTCTACATATCTGATTGATGAGTAGCCTTAATCGAAAGTTCTCTCTTGTTATCGAGAGGGGTAATTAACGATAGGGGCTTGTGCCTATAGGAAACCAAAACTTAGATCTAAAGTCCTCATAAAATGTGGGCAAAATCTATGGATAGTGTCTTATCTACAAACTCATCTGCCTTCCTAAAATTTACCCCGTAACTTAATCCATTTAAACTCCCCCGAAGAAAGAAAGCAAACATTCGGGCGGACGCCGGGGTAGAATTTTCGGAGCCCACAATACTATACCTTTATTCATGTAAGAACTAGTTGTATTCATGATATATAGTTATTTTATTCTATTACTTTATGCATTCTTCATGTCATACACTTGAAAAGTCTCTTTCATTAATAACGAAAGGGGCTTAAATATATGCCTTTATATAGCTCATAAATACCGAGGTGAACAAGTCAAATGATGGTCATGGGGATCACCTCTATTGATTAAAGGAGTACCCAAACATAGAGGCACTATACCAGCATGATGGTTATTGACTAAACAAGAATGACATGGTGTAAGAATGATGTGTCATCAAGACATTAAGAAATATTCATTTTTTTTAGGCAATTTTCCTTTGGTTCTCTTCAGCATAGGGTATGAAAAAAAATAAGGTGTTACACTTCCACAAAAGCTCATCAAGTGTTTTTCAATTCTAGGATACCAGCTAGCCAATTAAATTTGTCCATGTTATTAAAACTTTTGTTAAGTTTCTTCTATGTAAACTTTTTTTATACTATATAAGTTTACTTAAATATATAAAATTATATATTTTTAATATTGTAAATTATTATTATTTATAATTATCAAAATTTTCCCATGATAATCTTTGTGAAATTAATGATTCAGAAGAAAAATTAGCAGAAAACATATTGAAATTAAATATGCCTACCAATTTGGTCGACATATTAAGTAGACTTCAAACTTGTTCATGCAGTTCTCCATGTCTAAGGAGACATCTCTGAAGCGCCGCACCCATACCCTCACCATGGAATCCATCTCCTACTTCTCTTCTGCACTTATGAGAAAGGCCTTCATCATCTCAAGCTCCTCAATTGTATAAGTTATTTCCCTCCGAACACCCAACAAAAGGCTCGTTTTCCTTTGATGCCTGATTATTCAGGTTTGTTAGATTTGAACTTATCACTCCCTGCACGAATGAAGTGATAACATTCTGAGCTAGTGCCTCGGCCATATCAGCTTGTTCTCATTCTTCTGGAGATGAAGAAGAGCTACTGGGCTATTTATAATCTTTTAGAAATGATTAATACTTGAAAGCTAAGAATAGTTCATTAAATTAATCAAGTAATGCCAAAAGTGTACTTAAAGTAAACACAATGCATAAGATAAAAAAGAGAAATTGATGACTGTGAGGGGAGCTTTGCTATGGTTTTTTCTTCTCCTTTGCGATTTTGCTCTCTCGCCCATCGCAGCCTCCTCCGACTTTGCAAGAGGTTCTCTTTTTCCTTCTCCACCATGGACATCTCCACTTACACCACTGACTTTCCTCTTCTTCCTTCTGGAAAGGGTGGTGCTATCCCCTCCATTCCTCGTGACTGGAACTCCATTTTTGCGCCAAGGGAAGCTGTGTCCGGTAACATACCGCTATACTTCTTCCCTTATGAACCGGAGATCATTCCTTTTTCTGGGGAGAAACTGTCAATTGGAGCTCAAGACTGGAGCTTGTGCCTTGTTGGATACTCGTTGGGGAGGAGACCTTACTATGAAACTCTGCTTGGAGCGATCAAAAAAACTTTGGTCGCTCAAAGGTTCGCTTAATCTTATTTCCCTTAGTGATGGTTTCTTTCTGCTGCGATTCACCTCTCATGAAGATTTGGATATGGTCTGGCATAGAGGGGTTTGGTTTCTTCTCGGGTAAACCTTTTGTCTTACAGAAATGGCACCCTAGGTTCTGACCAAAAAGGGAAAATTTTACCAACATCCCAATATGGGTTAAGATTCATGACCTTCCGCTTGCATGTTGGAATTCTGAAGGCATTTCTAGAATTGCTAGTAAGATTGGCATCCCCCTTGCGGTAGACTCTTTGACTACTAAAAAAACTCAACTCACCTATGCTAGAGTGTGTGTCCAAGTTGATTGTGAGGCCAAATATCCTGAGAAAATCACTATTTCTCTGGATGGTGATGTTTTCAATCTTAAGGTCCAATACGAGCGGAGGCCTTCACCTTGTGAATTCTGTAAGTCTTTGGTGCAAAACAAACAGACCAAGCAGCAAGCACGTCTATGTAACACACCACTTGGAATGTCAGATGACCTTATATTGCCAAACAAATTGCGCTTTTGCAATTAGGACATAAAATACACCTAAATAGAGACCACTCGCAGTCAAATCGAATTAGTACAATTTAAAGGGGCTAATCGACACTTGAAATTGAAGTACGACATCGCCTAAATGATGTTCGATCATAGAACTGATTTCATTGTTGCATTCAAAACATCGTCGACATCCAAAAGCTACATTTTACTTGTTCAATTATGGTCTTCAAAGGCGGCGCCACGAATACTAAAGTGACGATATACAAAATATGAAAATTTGCATGAAACATTTCAAAAACGACGTTCAATCACAAAACAGAATTTGTTATTGTTTTTGGCATCATCAATACTGAAAATACACTATTAATTTGCTCAAAAAAAAAATCATGTTCGCAAATCAGTGCGAGTTTCAATGAATTCACACATATTTTTAGAAAATTCACATGAATCAAGGTCATTTTGTTTGATTAACAAATTAAGATTAGCAAAAATTAATCTTACTACTAATAATAGTGAAGCATTATGAACATTGCCAGTAGATTTAACCAAAATTGGAATGAAAAAAAAAATCACATCATAATTAATTTACCTTGCTCTGTTCAAGTATCTGGTAAGTTCTTGAGAATCCGCTTGAGCTGAGAGTTAAGTCTCTATTTTAAACCTTGCAAGCGCGGAGCTTAATCAAGCGTGTAGCCTCCTTATTAAAACGAGAGCATACAAGAGTCTTGCGACCTCTTCCGGTTGCTGCCTTCATGCACATGCTCCCAAAAAGCCTTTCCTCAACCTCACAATCAACTGCTGAAGTTTCGGAAGCTACACTCTATTGTTTTTACTCTCCCGAACTCCTCTTCGACTACTGTAGCCAACGCCTTATCCAACTGCAAGCCACAAAATCTTAAACTCCTTACTTTCATAACTCTCTGTTTTGTCCATCTCAAACACACTAGCACTTCACGATCAGATTATCTCACGCTCGTCCCTTCTCTACCTTCACATCTTCATTCTAGCTTCAATTGAACTCAACAACGTACAGCAATAGAATTTTTTAATTCATTTAATCGCATGCCTTCTTATAGCCCAAACCTGTGAACTAACGGCTGAAAGCAAAACATGTTTTCCACATGAAACTGCAATTGCAATCCCTTTTCTTTTCTCCAGTCAACCTATTTTCCCACTCTTGCTTCACGTGAGAATCTATAGTTCTTTTCCTTTTTATACAACATAAGGTAAAAAATAGCTTTCTTTTATGTTTTAAAAAAACATATTCTCAAATTTTCTCCACCTCCAATTGCATTCACATGAATTTTTCTTTCCCTGCTACCATTTCTACTCTTTTTTTTATCTTGTTCTTTTCATTTTTGTTTATATTGGCTACTATTAGTAATAAATTAATTTGAATGCTTCTACTTATGTTAAAACCATTATCATGTTTTCTCATTCAATTACACATATGTACTAATTACTATTAGTACATCATAGCAGTTATTTTTATCAATTAATGTTATTTGCTATGTCTACTACTATTTTTGTATAGATATATGTGTATATATGAGAGTAAGATGAAATGGGAAGAAGATTTAAAAAAATGGAAGGAAGGAGGCTTTTGCTAAAGATGACAGTCACATTTTTTTTCATTATTAGCCAACAAAATCTGATGTGAGCCGACGGTACTCGAATTCCAAGGCTCATACATTAAATACCTTTTTTTTACTAGTTATTCATTTACGATTATTACTCTGTTCATCTCTTTTTTTTACCTTCATTTAATTTCAATAAGCATTTAACGGTAAATCATTTATATTCATTTGTGTTGATTAATATGTGTGTGTGTAGAACTATGTTTGTATCTCAAAAAAAAGAGAGAAAAAGGATGAAGAAAGAGAGAGAGAGAGAGAGAGAGAGAGAGAGAGAGAGATTTCAAAAAAATGAACGAGGATAAAAATTAGAGGTTAACAAGATCGAAAAAAATGCAAACAAAAAAAGAGGGATTCTTTGTGATTTGTGCATTTTTATAATTCCTGTATTTTATACGTTTTACCACCTCATCGCCATTGAACTCGCCACAGAATGTATAAACACTCTCTAAACTTTGAGATCCCACTTTCGACGCTTGCAGCGTAGCGAGCAACCACCTATACTCGCTTTTCTTAATGCGATGGTAGGAAGCTCATTGTATTATTTGTGACGAGGCCGGTGATCCTCAAAAGTTATGTTGTCAGTATTCACAACAAATCGAGGAACCCCATATACACGCTTTTCTTATTGTGGTGGGAAGGAACTCGGTGTGGCACTTACGATGAACGAGGCAAGCCTTGTGCGCACTTTTCTTAGCACGACAGGGAAAACTATAAGTACCAGTAAGTGCTCGTGTAACATGGTGGGGGAAAAATTGCATTTTCAAATAGTTACTTTTGAAGACCCATGCATGCCCTTCGGGGGATGATGGGGGTTGAAGACTAGGTTGCGGTGTCCCTCAACACCGACCGTACATGTCTTTCGTGATGTGGCAGACAGGCTAAGACTCCAATGATTTCCACTAAAATTGGGATATTCCATGATGCTGCCGAAATTTTATTTGAAGATCCTTATATCTTAAACGAATAGCAAGGACCCAACATTTACTCAAATGAATAAGTACAAGAGACTTAAATTGAATTGGAACCTAAAATTGAACAAATTGTATTTGAATCTAATTCGGACCACAGAGTACTTGACTTGGATAGTTGGGAACTCAAACTTGACATTGAACTGAATATGAGCTTGATCATAATTGAATGACATGGAGTACAATTTAAAATAAAACTTGTTATTTGACAAAATAACAACATGCGAACAAGAATTAAGTGGAAGAAACAAAGACATGCTTATCGTGAATAAAACAAATTTTTTATGGTGGTTATGAAATGATCATTTTAATTGGGATGAGGTTATTGATGAATATGACATCAGGCTCATCATGCAAATTGTAAGACACCTTTGAGAGCAAAGAACTTGCAAGCATAATTTGTTTGCAGGTAACAAGAAAATTTTGAAAAATATGGCTTGGTTTCAAAGCCATGATATGAGGGCTTTGGAGCATGATGGTTCATTTATAATGTTGGACCTGACGCATCCCTAAGAACCAACCAATATGAATTGTAGGAACGTGGCAATCTACCTACAATATATCATGCAAAAATCTCTAATAAGTGATATAGTTGATTCATAAAGGCTATGTTAGTTGGAATGCAAATCTCTAATTAACAATAGTACTATTATTGTCATTCATAGCTTGGATCAACCGACGACGTGATGGAAAAGCTATGTTGAATGCAGGTGGTTGTTTAGAGGTAGAAAGAAGAAATAAACAACCAACATTATGCATGAAAAATGCATGCTACCTGTAAGAAAAGGAAGAGACCATCAAGAAATAGATTCTAACTATTATCAATGGCAATCAACGAGTGGACTAATGCACTAATTCAATGTCATTTAGCTACATGATGAAGCTGAATGCACTAAACCCTTGTAAGTGATAATAAAGAACTTGCAATGAATTTGATGATTCATTAGCTGATATACATTAAGGAGCTAATAATGAATGTAACTCAACTACTATTCAAATGGCAGAATTTAGGTGAGAAAATCGATCTGTATGCAAATGAAGACAAGGGATAAAATTTCACAATGATGAATCTTATTCTCATGTGGATGTTTGTGCGTGGTGTAATTCATAACGAAAGATAAAGTTCTACATTATGTTGGATATCTACAGACAAATGTATAATACCTATCACACACATAGTAATCTGCTCACGGGTGATGATGGATAAGGTGCAGTAGATACCAGTTCAACTTCACATTTAATGAAGAATGATTATCAAGCAATCATTATGATCCTTTACAATTAGAAGTGAGTGACATGCCGCAATTACAAGCACCCACAATCCATTGTAGAAGACCCATCGTGCACTCAACATGTCACCTACGGTTAAAATACATAAAGGTCATGATAAGGATGAACTACTATGAGCCACCGTAAAAGACCCACAATATATCTAAAAATTCCTCCACACATGCACTATAATATATATGCACATGAACACAAATATGAAAGTGTATATATAATCACACACCATTACGGGCCCAGATAAGTGTGTTATGGGTATACACTTAACGTCTAAGGCAGTTAATTCGGTCAAGAAATGAACTTAAGTTCAAGTCCAATCCTTCTAATTCATAGGACATAAATCGACACGACTTGAACCATTAAAAAAATTTACTATCATAATGTTGAATGATATATTTATTTTCATACATCCATATTAGCCCTTTAAGGTTTATGAGCAATGAAATTTTCCCAACAAAAGCACAATGTGACAAAGACCCCAATCCTCTTTCAGGAAATGAACAAAGTCAATAAGATTCAATCCACAAATAAAAATGTCAAAATGTTACTCTAATAATGGTTGTGTTGAACATAGATCTCAACCAAAGGAGTTAATTCCAAATATTCAAATACCATCCAAATAACCAAAAAATTCAATACTCCAATAATATACTAAAATTCAAAATATTAAAATTGAAATCAATCTTCAATTGATTAAAGGAAAATCCATCTGCTCTCCATAATAGTTTACAAAGGTGGACAAATTTGAAAATAACTTTAGCTCACAAAGAGATAATATATTATCAAGAATATCTCTAGGATTCATTCTCAAATAGTCTCAAGACAGTGAGAATTTGGCACAAGTCCTCTAACAGATGGTTTTACCTCCAAATGCTATCACAAGTAAACGATTATGATCAGGGCCCTCTAAACTGGGTTATTTGCTGCCAAATGGCACCACTATATTATGATCATTACTAGAGTCCTTATGTTCTCCAATGAAACTAAATCCTTGAGATATGAATCAATATAATATAAACGATAGGGCATAAAGCCATCTATTAGCTAAGGAGGATCCAAATTTGTCCCCTTAGACAAATATTCACCTCAAGCCTTGAAGGTAACTTTGGATGACACATTACATGGATGCTGACAATAACCCTTCCATCAGATTGGGTTGTCTATATGCTCTAACTAATTAGAATGAGGACCATGATGGCCCAGGATGATGGAACCAAGGGATCCTGATTGGGTCAATCTTTCATTCCCCCCACCATCCTTTTTAAGTATAAGATGGTAAAATTTCTAATTTTAACAATCAAATTTTTAAACATCCAAACCCATTCTACTACTATATGATAGATACAAGTACTTCTACGTATCTGAGTTAAGACTAGCCTTAAAAGAAAGTTCTCTCTCATTATTAGGAGGAGTAATTAACTAAACGGGCTTGTGCCTATAAGAAAACAGAACTCAGATCATAAGGTCCTCGTTAAATGATGGAAAATCTCTTCATGTTTCTTATCTTCAAACCTAATCTACCCTCCTAAAATTTATCTTAGAACTTAATACATTAAAACTTCCCTCGAAAGCAACTGGGAGGCCGAGGAATTTTCGGAGCCTACAAACAACTCCTATGTTGTTAGACTTTATTATACAATTTTTCAGTATAGTGGCCCAATTAATAACTGATGCCTATAGTAGCTTGGTAGTATTGAAGTAAAGAAGATAAAAAATATAAGCATTTGTAGATGTTTTATAGATTGAAGGCAAAACTTTTTAAGGGACTAGTTGAGCCACAAGTGACATATGATTGTTTGTTGAGGATTAAAAATATTTTTGATGGATTGTAGTGTCTAGAGAATAGGAAGTTTTCATTAGTGGTATTTATATTTAAAAGAGAAGTAGGGTGATGTTGGGTTGGACACCAAAGATAAAAATTTCATAAGTAAAGTAAATTCTCATATTTCATTGGAAGAGTTTACCAATGTTGGATTGTATGGTGCTATGGAGCTAGACCAACTAAGTATTTTAAAGGTTACAATACTGTAGAAGCCCTCATTCCCATCAATGACCTCGACTCATGCATTTTACCGCACATCGTCATCCAGTAGATGGCCATTGGCGATATCTTATCAGGAGATTTTGCATAGCTTGCTCTTCCCGTTGTGTGCATGAATGACTTTAACGGAATGATAAGCTATATAAATACAATGATTTAATTGTTAAATATGTAAATAAGAAGGTTTGAGTACTATATTCGATTTTTTGTTGCGGCACTAAGTAATAGATTATCTTTACTCTTATGTCAACACCTAACAATTTTACTTTATGATACATATCATATATTCATCCTTTATAATTGTTCCTCCCATTTATTATTTGTTATTTAAACTTAAAAGGTTCCTCTTAAAGATTGAGCCAAAACAAAAGAATTAAGACTCTAAGAAAGCTTCGTAATCACCATAAGTGTGTGTGTTTGTATATAATAGCAGCATTCAAGAAAGTTTGACAACCTTAGATGTAGTTGTTGCACACATTTAAAGCTTGATATCACTCTATAATTTTGCTCGAAATTTTAAATTTATTGATACTAGCTTACATTTAGAACTAAATCTAGATTAACTCTATAAGTTTTGATCAATGAGTTATGAGTAATCATTTTGATAATACTATGATATTTTTAATTTTAGTTTAAATTTTATTCTTGATAGATAAATCTAACTTTAGTCATTTATATAACTATAAGTTAAAAATTTTCACTATTTTTTTTACTAATCTCAAAATATGTATGCCTCTTCTTCTACTTCCATAACAGTCATTTGTATTAAATATATTAATAGCCATTATGAAATTGTGGTGCTAGGCCAATAGAGCATTTAATACAAACTTATTATGGGTATTTATAGAATTAATCAACCACTATAATCACAAACACACATCCATGAAAGAAACGATTTATTTTGCATAAATTAAAGTTAATTCATTAAACATTCACAACAACATTTATTAACCTAAGACCGGAGTCGGTTGTCCTCTCAATCAATTTAAAGTGTGTTTGGCTATATAATTCGATTAATCTTATAAGGCTTTAGAGTTTAATTTCCTAATGTTTAATTTGCTGAAGGAAAAATGTATGTGTCTAAGTTTTAATACATTAAGAATTGTATTAAAAACTTATGATTGGTTGTTTACTCCCAACTATTTAGAGATAATTTGATTGATGTGTAAAATACCCTCACTCATCAGATAAACTTGAATAAAAGTTGAAGGCAATTAATTAAGGATCATAGTGAATTATGATAGTTGAATTAAAAGCGCAGCAAAAACGTAGGAAAATGACAGTAAAAGCGCAGCAAAAGTCAAGGTCAACAAAAACACATCAAAAGTGAAAGCGCAGTAAAAGATCAGCAAAAGCGCAACAAAATGACAGCAAATTAACACAGTTTAAATTTCTAAACAAGATTCTTAAAAAAAGCACAATAAATCTCCACGTGTCCGCATTACACGTGTACAAATTTAATTGAAATCCGGACGTAGTGCTACGTCTGTACTTCGCACCAAATAATTTGCCCTCTACATTCACTTAAATTTTTGGCATGCGAAAGCAGCTGTCAAACGAAGCTACGGACACTTACTTGCACTTTAAGCTTAAAAAGGAACAAACTTTTTTTTTTTTTACCTCCCAAATAGAACGAGTGTATATTTTTTGCTAAACTAATTAGTTTTCTTCCTAAACCTAATAAGTGTGAGTTTTCTCCTCACCAACACCTTTCTTCCTTTCCATATTAAGGGATTACCGTGAGAATCCTCAACCATAGACCGAACCGAGTAGACACGATCACTCATCTTATCGAGGCTACACTCTCTTATCTCTTTACATATACTTTTACCGTTACTTTCTAACATTTTTGTTATAGGTGGAGAGCATGTCGCATTTGAAGCAGAACAAATTTTCCCACCCATCCATTCACGTTTATGATCAATATGGATAGGAATTTGTTTTAAAAATTTTGCAAAAAGGATTTCTAACGGAAAATTGGGTGGAATTTCCGGAAAAATTTTCTTTGGAAAAAAATTCTACCATAAATTTCTACTAGAATTTTCCGTCATAATTTCTACTTAAAATGACTTCCCCTATCATTTTTTATTTCTTTCCAAAGTTTTTTTACTAAATGCGTGATATTTAAAAATATTACACAAGATAAAGATAAATAACCCAAAAAAAACTCAATTGTGCATACATATTAATAAATTCACCATTGAATTTTTTTGGGGTTTATATCTAAATTTTAAAAATACATATATTTTCAATTTTATTGATTATAGGATATGCACAATGGAACAATACTCTTGAATTCTCAAAATATGGTTCACATAATATATTATTATTCAATATTCTCAATTATATTAGTTGTACTTTTGCACCTTGATAACTTGATAGAATGAGATGGTAATGTTCACATAACACATTGAAATTCAACTATGATTAAAATACCAACTGACTAGGCACTTAGCATTTTCTTACTAATGTCTATCACAACTAATATCCATTCATTAGAAATAGAAAATTCGAAACTTAAAAAAATAAATAAAAAAGTACATTGATAATTCAAGCATTAATCTTATAATAAACTTGTGTTGTGCATGACAATGCTCTTGAACTTAGAAGAAGTCTTACATGATGAGATAAATTTCAAATAAGATAGCAAATGTCCAATTTCAAGAAATGTAGGAGTGTTTGGTTGGTGGAGTAAAACATGCAAAATCAAGTCTTGTAAAAGAGGACCTTCGATATATGCTTGTAGGCCACACATTTAATCCAAAAGCTTTTATTTTAGTTTCTATCTTTCACATGAAATGTCATAAGTTTGGGTATGTTCTTATGTTTCTCCACTTCCGACTTCAATACTTCTACAAATTTCTTTGACACTGTATGAAGCCGAATATCCTGGAGGCATGGAAAAAATCCAATTCCAATGACACTTGCAAGTTGTTGGCATTTACTGAAATCAAGTTTTTGAAGAACAGGCATGCAATCCATTTGGAATTAAATTCGATATGGACTGTAAATTTTTAATATCTTCAAGTTTGGGAAACCTCCTATACTAAACGACAACTCTAGTGCCATGTTGAAATACATGGATAGAGTAAGGCAAAGCAAGTTGGGTAGAGTTTTGATGACTTTCAAGTCATCCTTTTTTTCTACATGTACACTCAATTTTGCTAAGTTACTAAGAGAGCCAAGCCAATGTGATATATTAATATTGGATGGTATTTGAAGGCTTTGGAGCAAGGAAGGAGGATTTTTTATGTTCAAATTAAATTTTCCTAATGGTTTCAGATGCTCATCAAACCTCAATGAAAGAAGAGTTCCACTTAATTTTTCTAGAGAAGCACATAAGGAGCTATATGTTTTTGGGGATGTTATATCCACTTTGATCTTTAGCTTATTCAATTGAGTTAAGTAGCCTAGTTCCCTAGCTTTTTCCATATTATTAATCTTCAAGCCCACCAATGTTTGCAGATCTTTGAGATTTCTCAACACTCCAAGTTTCATCCTAGTATTATATTTGCTAATATATGGTTCATAAAGAGAGATATGGCTTCCCATTTGAAGATGACGAAGTTGTGGAAGTTTTGCAACTGAAGAAAATAGTTGGTTTAAGCCAGCACCACGTAAGTCTAGTATCTCCAAATTTTGAAGCTTACTTAAGGATTTGGAGAAAGTACACTCTACTTTTTTTGATAAAGAACTTAGAGAAGTTCCTTTCAGGCTCAAGTATCGAAGATGCCTTAACTTTGAAAGAATTCTTAAGAAGCTACCATCTTTTGCTTCATAGTCAAATTTATAATATTCCAACACCAAGACTCTAATTAATTTGAATCTTGGAAGAAAGGCTGGGATCTTTTCAAAATCATAAATTGACAATGATGTAACATGTGATAGGTCAATGTTATTTGGTATGCCTCTAATTAGATTGCTTTCTTTCTGAAGAGATAATCGTCGAATCACATTTTCAGCTTGAAGAGTTGCTATGCTCTGCTTACCATGATATGAAACCATATTTTCCTCCATTGACTTAAAGACAATAACTTCAAGCATGACATCATGAATTCGACAGCTTTTTACCTTCCCACTCCAACCCACTTCTGACGGCAAGATAAGACTTCTACTAACCAGCTCATTGAAATAGTACTTTGCTACAACCTCTGCGCTAATGGCATATTGGTTGCTCACTAGCCTCTCAGCTACCCAGAGTCGAATCAAATTCTTGCGTTTTATGAGATGGTTCTCTGAAAAAATGCACATATATAAAAAACAGGGCTTGAGAAGGTATGGGGGGTGATTATAGCTAAGAAGCAACACCTGCTTCATGCCTTCAAGGCTTGGTTTGGTTTCAAGCATTGAGGATAAGTTGTTGAGCAAGTTAGTCCATTGCTGATGGTCGTCGAGGGTTGGCATGCTTTTGAGAACGCCGGCCATTGCAACAATGGCAAGTGGAAGTCCATCTCATTTTGCAACAACATCATTGGCTACATTCTCTAGATGCTCGGGGCAGCGCTTACCGGGATCAAACACTCTCTTTTGGAACAACTCCATTGACGTTTCTTTTGAGAGCAGTTGTAACTTGTACACGTAGTCAGCCCCACCGGCATCGGCGCAACAGTTGTTCGCAACTTCCTCTATCCGAGTTGTGACTATTAATCTGCTTTGATTGTTGTTTTCAGGTAGAGCATGTTTTATGGTCTCCCATGCAACAATGCTCCATATGTCATCCAACACTATAATATAACGCCTATTTTGTAGTGATGTTTGAAGTACTTTGATGAGATCTTCCTGACTTTGTATTTTGTCAATATCATCAATACTTTTTGTTTTGTCAGTAGAATTCTTTTGTTTTTCCTCAATATCCACTTTATGGTCAGGAGATTTGACTTGCTTGATGATGTCTCTCAGAAGTACATTTATATTGAATGTCTGTGAGATGGCAATCCAGGCGCGGCAGTCAAAGTACTCACCTGCCATTTGCAGGTCCTCATATACCCTTTTTGCGAGAGTGGTCTTACCAAGTCCTCCCATGCCGAACACAGAGATGACCCTACGTTGTTGCTCATCCCTAATGAGTAAATTTGTAAGATTTTTTCTAGGTTCATCAATACCCACCAATTGAGCCTCTTGCATGAATAAGGCACTGAGTCGATGGTCGATGAAGCGGGGGCTCATTGAGCTAGAAATATTATAGGAGCCAGAAACTATTGGAGTAATGCCATAACGCAATTGACAATCACTTATGTGAGCAATCCTATATTTGAGGTCTTGAATCTCTGCTGTAATCTCATGGCGAACAGGTAACGTGCAAAGCGCTTGAAGCCGACAATCCAACCAATCTAAAAAATTGCTGCAATGAAACAACAAATAAGGTTAAGCAGTGCTCGTTTAGAAATTTGATTGTTAATAACAAGTTATGGGTTCAAACATATCTAAAATTTCACTAATGATAATAGTGATCTAATATTAAGGTTGCTCTAAATTTATTAAAAAACATTTATTAAGTTTAATAAATTTAATTAAATGATTTTTTAGTCTACTCATTTGATAATGACGAATTAGGTTTAATACATTTAATCATTTTTAAGATTTATTTTAAAATTTAAAATATCCACCAAAAAGCAACTAAATCTTAAGATAGGATTTATTTATTTTAAGATTTATATATTTACTGTTAATAAGGAGTTGAGTTTAATGCATATCTATATTCTAATATGGATCAATACACCCAAAGTATACAAAAATCATATTTGACATTCAAAATTAAAACTCACCAAAATATAGAGCTCACTAAGGAGGACTTGTCAAGCCATCCCGAGTATGGTACTTACATAAAGGGATGACTATAGGTTACCAATTGCAAGGACCTAATTTACCTAGTGAACTCAGACTTAATGGCTAATTAAATTAATGCATCCAAGCAAAAAAAAGAAAAAAACAATCAATGAATCCAAGCCAGTTTGTGTGAAAACTCACCAAAGCATGCAAACCAACTTTACAATAGATTTGCTCCTCATTTGAAGAACACCATACGTTCTGTGCAATTAATATTTAAATGTTAAGAAATAATTAACATAATATGGGAAGCCTTCATTAGGATTTATAATATAATTTATTCATTTTTACTTTTCTTGAAGAGTCTAGATATTTTCTTATATAAATTTGGATCAAATATTCTTTCAAGTGTTGTGAACAAAATCTATTGATAGGAACCAAAAACCAAGCAAAACAACTTCAAAATAAAGAATAAGATTAACATGGATGATACAAAGGGACTAATGGTTATACAAATTAAATGGTAATCAGATAAGCTCTTTGGAATAAACATGCAATTCCAAGAACAAGAGAACCACCTTGCAAAAGTTTAAGAACTGAATGGGCCATGCCCAAGGCAAAATTTAGATTTATTTCAATGTAATATTTATTTATTTATTTGCATTTATAGTCCCTATAGTGGAATCATAATTTGGTTACCTCTATAATGCATTTTGCATGAAAATTAGTTGTATGTAAAGCATTTTTGAACCACTCCAAGCATTTAATAGTCAATAAAACTTTTCTTTTATTGGAAACTTATACTGTACAATAGTTTTTCTTGCATGGAAAAGTAGGAATATACTTATTCATGGAGAGAAAGAGGATAATGCAGCGTTAATTACTGTAAATGATGTATACTTTGCTTCAATTTTATCTCTTACTTGTACTCATTTGAAATTATGGGATGCTAATCAGCTATTTCAGCTGTCTTCTGCTTCTTGGCATCCTCCTCCACCCAAGTGGAAAAAGGTGAACATTGATGCTTCTCTTTTAAAATCCAATAGAGCTGGTATTGGTGGAGTCTATAGAGATCACAATGGGAGGTTTATGCTTGTATTTTTCTTGATGGTGTTACATTGGGATGTAGCTCAGGTGGATTTAATGGCTATCCTTTTGTTGAAGAAGGTTATTCAAAATTGGATGCTAGAACCTAAAGGTATAATTATTGAAGGTGACAATTACAATGTTATCAAATATCTTCAAAGATCTTTTGAAGGCTCCATGGCTAGTTTCAAACATTTGTCGAATACTCATTTTTTGTTCTTAAAGGGTTTTGATCTTGTTATTTTCAATTTATCTAATAGAAAACGTAATAAGTTAGCCAATTTATTTGCTAACTTTGCTTTATTTCGCAATTTTATTTGGAATGACATTAGTAGTACTAGCATTCTTCCTTTGTTTTTTTCTTTGTTAAAGGAGGAATGTGACGGGTTGGTTTATCTTCATTAGGTTGTAATATTCTTTTTCTATTTAATGCTATTGGCATTTTCTTAAAAAAAAACCCCACTTTTCTTTTATTATATTTAAAATATGAATAGTCCAAGGGAATTTTAATGCCTATAAATATAATCTTATATGTAATAAAATTTTGTATTTATTTAATAAATTAAATTAGAGAAGTGATTCTCTTCTATTTGCTTTGTTCTTGGTTATTTTAATGTCTATATTTACTTAAACTAGATAAAGCAATTGTCCTTTCTAATCTTTAGTAAATCTTTAGTATGCTACTTCTACTTTGTAAAAATCTATTCGAATCCTTCCTCACACCTTTGTCTTAAGCATCGTCCAAGTTGCTCATTATTCAAAGCCTCACATATACCCAATCCACCACCAATTCTAATTCTCAATTTCTTGATATCCCTGAGAAATTAATCTAACCCTTTATTTACTCTAGGTCAAAAGTATAACTCCTAAGCAAATATTCTTCATCCATTTCTTGGTACTTACCCTATTTAAATTCTATATTCTAAATTGATATTTTAAATCATCCCAAACTAGCCTAAATTTGTTTAGTCCATTTATTCCTTCAACCATATCCCTTTAAGTCCCTCATCTTTTAATCACAAACTCATAATTACGTTCTTAAACTTAAAACTAAAGGCCCATAAATTTGTATGACTTTTAATATAACAAAAGGGCTACTTACCATCTTATATATTGTATTATAATAAAGAAAAGAAAAAGAAAATATGATTAAAATATTTTGACAACAAATATTAATTTTTATATGGTGGACTTGTCTCAAAGAACTTGTGAGTCAATCTTAAAAGTTTAAGATTAGTGAATCACTTACTTTTTGTAAAGGTTTCATCTTATATTAATCGCTTGGAGATCCAATATATTTTTTTTGCAAGTCTATAGTGGTGGTATAAAATTTAATTTATGAGTTTCACCAAATTAAACACTGAATCAATATCATTTTTGTCAATATAACTTTAATGTCATCTTGAGTGAAAAACTTTCTAAGGTAGCACACAACTTTAAGAAAATAAAACTTTACCACAATGCAAATAAAACCATATGCAACTTGCTTTAAGGTAGTGTTCCACCTTGAAAAAATAATAAGTATAAAATATTATATGGTAAAACTAGGGTGATATTAGATGAATGGAGAAAAGATTGAATCTTTGAAGCTGGCCGATGGAGTCATCGTGGATGACTCTGTACAAATTTGGGAACACTTCGAGAAATTGATTGTGGTATGAATTAAGGTATTCGAAGGTGAAGAACAAGGTTAAGAAAGGGGATGGGGTCTAGAAAATTGGATTTAGTTTTGGATTTAAGTGCAATAGTGTGGTTTGGAAGGCGCTAAGAGATATAAATCTAATGGGAAGCTATCCATGGTTGAAAGAGATTGATAAGTTTCCTGTTGATGTGCCCAATTAAGATTGAAACTATTAACTATACTTTGAGCATAAAAATTAGTTCTTCTTTTCCTTTTTAATTATATGAGGCATGCTGTTGGAATTCCTCACCTTCCTCACATAAACAAGTTTTCAATGCTACTAAAGTTAGTAGGCCCAAGTCTCCTTGAATGCAAAAATCTTGAAAATGAGTTTGAATTGTAGGTTTACCTCATTGAGGACATATAAGTATATGTTGGTTGCGATTCGATGTATCCTAAAGTAAAAAATAGTTCATCTAATGGTTTAAATTCAAATTAATATATGGAATGAATGAATTGATGATAATTAAAAAAAAAAAACAAAATAATATGAGAGTGTAAATTAAAATTAAAGCATGCCAAATTTAAAGTTGTTTTACAATTTTAGCCTATTTCCACTAGAAAAAAACTTAATGAGGTGGCGTATCACTTAAAGAGAGAAGAAGATGATCAAGGTTGTAAGATATCTCACTCATGTCCTCTATTTAGGGAGTTCCATACTTCAATAATTTTAGGCTTCGTTTGGGATGACTTTCTTATTGCTTCTTAAAGCGACTTTATAGTTAAAAAAAAAATTTAATTTTTGTACTAAAAAATTGCTTTAAGAAGAAGGAAGAAAGCTATCCAAATGAAGCCTTAGAAGCTTACAAAAGATAAATGTTTGAAAAGTCTCTGTCATCAACAAGAAAGGGACAAAATGCCGAGGTGAACAAGCTAAATGATGGTCAAGGAGATTTTTTTTTTTTTTGAAGAAATGCAGAATTGCATTAATTATAAAATAAAGATTATAATTAACTCTACTGATTATAGGAGTGCCCAACATAGAGGTACTATAGCAACATGATGGCTATTGACTAAACAAGGATGACATGGTCTAAGAATGATTTGTCATCAAGACATTAAGATATATATATATATATATATATATATATATATATATATATATATATATATATATATATATATATATATATATATTAAATATGATGTGTCAATTTGTCTTGGTTCTCTATTGAAGAGGGTATGAGAAAAATTAGGTGTTACACTTCCACAAAAGCTCATCGTCAACTTTGAGCTCATCAAGAGCTTTCAATTCTAGGATACCAGCTAGCCAATTAAATTTGTCCATGTCATCAAAACTTTTGTTAAGTTTCTTCTATGAAACTTTTTTTTATACTATATAAGTTTATTTAAATATATAAAATTATATATTTTTAAAACTGTAAATTATTATTATTTACAATTATCATAATTTTTCCAAGATAATCATTGTGAAATTAATGATTCAGAAAAAACATTAGCAGCAAACATATTGAAATGAAATATGCGTACCAATTTGGTCGACGTTTTAAGTAGATTTCAAACTTGTCCAAGCAGTTCTCCATGTCCAAGGAGACCTCTCTAACGCGCCGCACCCATACCCTCGCCATGGAATCCGTCTCCTGCTTCTCTTCTGCACTTCTGAGAAAGGCCTTCATCATCTCAAGCTCCTCAATTATATAGGTGATTTCTCCCCGAACACCCAGCAAAAGGCCCGCTTCCTTTAATGCCAGATTATTCAGGTTTGTCAGATTTGAACTTATCACTCCCTGCACGAATGAAGTGATGACGTTCTGAGCTAGTGCCTCCGCCATATCAGCTTATCTCTCGCTCATCTGGAGATGAAGAAGAGCTACTGTTCTATTTATAGTCTTTGAGAAGGAATTAGTACTTCAAAGATAAGAATAGTTCTTTAAATTAATGAAGTGGAACTGAGTTTCTTAGATTGAAAATTGAAAATAACCTGAAATGTAAAATCAACTACAAGCATATTTTTCTCTTTTGATTAATCGAGTCCGAGCAGTTATTTTTTAGTTGAGCCTAATTAGTAATATTTCAAAAAATAATAGTTTTATACTTTTATTAAATGTTTGCATATGCCAAAAATGTACTTAAAGTAATAAACACAATGCATAATGTAAATAAGAGAAATTGTCCTTCCAGAAAGCAAGTTGTTCCTTCCTTTGGTCTTAGCCAACTCATTATTCTTTCCTTCGTTGGCGTTCAAGGCATCATACTTACGCAGCATCTTTGATGCTTAAATTCATCGGAAAGTAATAGTTCTCAGAACTTTTGAATCAGTTCACTCTATATGAGCAAGAAAGCATTAATCTTATTGAATACGATTCCTGTTTTTTTTAAGAAAAGCAAAAAAATGCTTTATTAATAACTAAAAAATGGATATATCCTAACAGCATTTGATTCCTCCTTTAACAAATTAATAAAAGAAAGAGGAACCATATTCATGACTAAATCATCCCAAAAGAAAGAATTAAAAATTGCATAGTTAGCACAAAGATCCGCTAAATTATTTTTTTCCCTTTTCACACAATCAAAATAACAAAGTTGAAATCTTTGATAAAGGAAAGATCTCCCAAGTCGTTTCCACCTTTCCTAACAATACTTTGAATGAAACTGATGACATTTTTATTGTCTCCTTCTATGATTATGCCGTTGTAAGCAAACATCTAATCTTTAATCACATCCTTGATTGATAGAAGAACTTGAAGCTCCAAATAAAACAATAATCTTACCATAAACCTTGTTAAGAAAGCATTCTTTCTACCTGCAAATTTCTACTATAATTTTTTCTCTTTGAAATATGAAATGCATCATTTACTGATTTTGAGCATACAGCTGAGTTAGTGGATCAAATCTGTCAATGGATGATCACATACCCTACTTGAAAACTTGTTAGGCTATCATATAATAGAAAAGAAGAAAAGTGCATGCAAATGGAAGAGCTTTGAAACTTTGATGCTCTATTCAAGTTGCTCTATGTGAATAGTGAACTATTCGATCTGGAGATCGGATCTACGGTAGGACCGTCGACAGAAGAAATTCCTCCCCTCTCACTCGCACTCAAATCCCTTAAACTTCCCGAAAAAAAATCATAAATCTTCATAGGTTTAATAGTGCTGTTGGAAAGACTACCATAAAAATATAATGATAAAACAATGGATGAGTTGGCTGTTATAGATATGTGGAAGTATTAGCAATTAAACATTGTTGATATATATCATACAATATAATATGTTATTTCATAACTTTTGTTTTATTTTTTAATTAATTAATACTACTTAATTATTTAAATTTTTAATAAAATTATCAAAGAATTAATATAATCTAGACCGTATAGTATTTTTTTTTTAAACCCTCAGAAGTGGCTTACGTGTTAATTCCAAAAATTCGGTTACACCGTCCTTAAAAGGAACCTCCAGCTCTCTAATGCTCAAATGAGCTACATTCAAAAAGAAAATAAAACCTACAAGCCGGTTGTTCCTTTTTCTACTATTACAAGATAAGCATAAACTAGAATACGGGCTGTGCGTAGACAGCACCCAAAAAAGGAGATTCCGGTGATCTTTTTTCAAATTTTTGCTTTCCCGGCAAAAATCGCGGCTGGTTTGTTTGGCTGGTTTGACGCCGTCTCGCCAGAGGAGCGAGGGGACGGCAATAGAGGGTAGAAGATCAGCGCCTTCTGAGGCCTGGGCGAATATCATAAGGGGTTTTAATGCTCTGGTTAGATCTTCTTCAAAAGTTTTCCAAGGAAGCCAGATTTCAGCTTCTGGATTCAATAGCTTTCCAAAACAAAAACCTTTGATCATAAGGGAAGGAGGTTTATTAAACAAAGTTGTTAATCCAATTCCTGTGGGAAAAGGTAAAGAATCTTTGATTGTTGATGATTTTTTTAGTCCAAGAAAATTTTTTCCATCCACATGCTGCAAAGTAAATTCAATAATTCTAAATGAGGGTGCTTCCTCATCTTCAGAGAAGATAATTTTTAATGATGGGTTTAAATCTGTTTCCCTGCCGTCATCCCCAATTGTTTTCAATTCTGGGAAGAAGACGGGACAAGAAGATATTAAGTCGAATGATGACAAGGTGTTGGATGACTTTCCCCCTCTAGTTTCGATCGATACTGAAAACAAGAAGAAGTTTGTAGATGTTCTCAATGTTCCATTGGAAGGGCACATTGAAGTTTCCGCGGCATGGAAGAAAAAACAAAATATCAGAGTGGATAACTTGGATATTGGTTCATTTCTTTCAAATGATGGTAACTCGGTCAGGTTACATTCTGAAAATGAAGCTAACAATACATTGAAACTGAGAAATGCTTTGGTAGTTAAAGTTTTTGGGGAAAAGATTTTTTTCTCTTATGTTTGTAATGATTTGAGGAGACAATGGAGCAAATTTGGCAATTTCCACATCACTGGTTTAGGTACTGGATGGGTACTATGTCTAGGCTTAAGTCTTCCCATATCGTCTCCAGCACCAACAATGGAAGATATAATCTTGTATTTTGACTGTCGCCTTTGTAATTTTGACAGATAGAGCATCTTTCTACATACCTAGTCACATCTCTTCTCAAATGAGGCCAAAAAAATTGAGTTTGCACTTGAGAGATGGTCTTATCTCTACCCATATGGGCAGCCAAGCTACCGTCGTGCATCTCCTTTATAATTTGTTGTCGCAAAGACGATTGCGGAATGCATAGCATATTCCCTTTTAAGAGAAACCCATGCCTAATAGAAAATTCATCAGCAGGTTCACGGTTACTGCATTTGTGCCATACTTCACTAAAATCTTCATCATCCGAATATAATTCCTGTAAGCTTTCGAGACCCATGTACTCGGTTTGAAATTGAGTAATCAAAGCTGCCCTGTAGCTTAGAGCATCGACTACCCAGTTTTTCTTTCCGCTTTTATGTGTTAACACAAAAGTGAATTTCTGTAAGAATAAGACCCATCGAGCGTGCATTCGACTGATATTCTTTTGCATATTTATATATTGTAGAGCCTTGTGATCGCTATGCAAAACAAAATCTTGATGCAGTAAATAGTGTTCCCATTGTTTTAATGCCCGGACCACCGCGTATAATTCTTGCTCATACACCGTCCACCGCTGCCTCGGGGCGCTGAGCTTCTCACTAAGAAATTCAATGGGCTAATTCTCCTGTGATAACACAGCACCTATACTAATGGCTGAAGCATCCGTCTCCACAGCGAATGGTTTTTCAAAGTTCGGTAATGCGAGCACTGGTGCCTGTGTTACTATAATGGATGAGAAGCTTTTCTCCTGCTCTTCTCCCCATGCGAACGTTTTCTGCTTCAACAACTCAGTTACGGGTGCCATCAATATGCTAAAACCTTTAATGAACCTTCTGTAAAAATTTGCCAAGCCATGGAAGCTCCGCACTTCAGTGAAGGTAGTCAGTGTTGGCCAGTCACGCACGGCCTGAATTTTGCGTGGATCTGCGCTAACCCCATCTGCCGAAATCCTAAATCCCAAAAATGACACCATTTAAGTGGCAAATTCGCACTTTGCTTAATTCAAATACATTTTATGTTGCCTTAAAGTTCCAAGGATATCCTTTAAGTGTTTCAAGTGCTCTTCAAAACTACTGCTGAATACTAATATATCGTCAAAATAAGCCACACAACACCGATTCAAAAATGGTTTTAGTACATCATTCATTAACCTCATGAAGGTAGCAGGTGCGTTACACAGCCCAAATGGCATTACCTTCCATTCATACAGGCCTTCATGTGTTTTAAAGGCAGTCTTCCATTCATCGCCCGGTCTGATTCTGATCTGGTGATACCCACTCCGCAGATCTAGTTTGGAGAAAATGGTTGAGCTAGCCAACCGTTCAAGCATTTCTTCAAATCGGGGCATAGGAAAATGAAATTTTACAGTGATCTTATTGATAGCTCTACTGTCCATGCACATCCTCCAATTACCATCTTTTTTGGGTACCAACAACATCGGTACCGTGCACGGGCATAAACTGTGTTGAATTAACTATTTTTCCACCATCTCATCTATGATTTCTTGCAGTAGCTTGTTCTCATTTGGACTGAGTTTATAATGTGGAAGATTAGGTAGTGAGGCTCCTGGAGTGAGCTCGATTTGATGTTGAATTGAGCGCATTGGAGGTAATTCGGCTGGATGCTTCTCGGAATATACGTCGTCAAATTGCTTCAACAATTCAGTCAGCTCCACTGCACAATCTCTCCTGGTCACGGATTCTGCCACTTCTTTCACTATTACTGCCAGCAGACTAGAGGTTTCTCTCCAGGCATTGATCATTGCTGCCACCGAAATAGAAAACACCTTCGATCGCTGAGCATCCACTCCCGTATTACCTTGCAGCAACCTCAATCTCTTTCCCTTCCAATCAAAAGCGTAAGTATTGGCTCGGCGGTCGTATATTGCTCCTACGTCGTACTGCCATGGTCGCCCCAAGATTATATGACACATGTCCATGTCTAACACATCGCACAAAACTTTGCTCGAATAATGTTTGCCAATGCAAAAGGAGACTCGGCACAAGTCTGTTACTGTCATCTGCATACCCTTTTTAACCCAACTGATTTTGTATGGGTTAGGATTTTTTGTGGTTTTTAATTGCAACGCCTGCACCATGGCACGAGACACTACATTCTCCGTGCACCCGCTATCAACCAGTAGATCACACACCTTACCGCCCACCATGCCTTTAGTCTTGATCAATGCATGCCTCTGTGAAGGATTAGTTACTTTTGGGGCTAGTAACAATTTCTCTATAATACATACTAACTGATCTCCCTCATCACCATCTACATCCTCATGTGATTCTTCACAGTCATCCGCATTTTCCTCCAATTCATCATCAGCTTTCGCGTCTATTAATTGCAACTGAGGCCGAGTTGGACACTTGTTCGACTTGTGCCCTTGTTGAAAACATTTGATATTTCCAGGTTTTACATAGGGAATATCTTTTGATGGTGCTCGTCCGCGTTGCCAACCCCGTGGATTCGTAGTTTTGTTCGCCGCTCCTACAGGTCCATTGCTTCATGCTGCTGTTCCTTGCTGCTTGACACCCTGTGGAGTAACGGTGCTAGTTGGCCGACTACTTTCGGTCACATTTTCTGGTAACCTTCTCGGATTGCTACCCCTGTTCGGCCTTTGCAATTGCATTTCTATTTTTAGAGCATAATTGATAGCTTGGATAGAGACCATATTTCATTCAAACCAATTTATCCTGAATCGTCTCCTTCAATCCTCCAATAAATCTGGCCAATAATTTATTTGCATTCTCATTCAAATTGTTAAGGGCGCTTAGTCGATAAAACTCTTTAGTGTATTCATTAACTGATCTAGTGCTTTGGACACAATGCTGATATTGAACATACAACATTTGCTCGAAATCAGTAGGCAAATATTGCCCCCGCAGCAATTATTTCATTCTAAGCTAGCTCCTCACTGGTCCCCGTCCCTGCCGTCGCCTGGACTGTGTTAATTGTTGCCACCATGCGCTAGCTCCCTTCTTTAGTCGGCAAGCCACGTACTTCACCATCCTCTCAAGATCGATATCCATGTACTCAAAGAAAGTTTCGACAGTCCTTTCCCAATCCAAGAAGTCCTCTATGTGTAATCTGCCATCAAAGAACGGAATATCAAGCTTGGCTTTGAACTCACCGTGTGTTCGGTACAATGTTTGCGGTCGCCTGCGGCGTCGAGGGCCCATTTCTTGGTCTGAATCGGTGATGTCCAGTTTTTTGAATCTGCCCATGTCTTCCTCGGAATCGGACGCTCCCATGATCTGCGAGCCTCTGTGAAGCGTGCGCTCGTTCTCAGCGATTCCCCTGTATCCCATTCCAGCCGGGAATGCTGGACGAGTAGGTTGCAGACGATCCAACTTCATGTTGATCTCTCGCAAATCCTGCCGCATTTCACCGTAAATACGATTCACTTCCACCTCTACTCTACCTATCTGCTGCGCCAAACCCCGATGCTCGATCCACAATGCTTCAAGGCTGTTGTCGTTCCCGGGAGCCACCCGCCTACTGCTTTCCGCCATCTGGCTCTGATACCAATACTGATGTAGGCTCTTGCAAGATAAGCAAAGCAAAGCAGTATATTGATAAAACAGCAACTCAGTTGCTGTGGGAAGAACAAGCTTCAAAATGTATTTTCAAAAAAACTACCTCCCTCAGGCAAGAGGAAGAAGATAAACTACTCTCTATTAAAGAACAAAGGACTAAAAAGCAAAAAGCAACTAACAACTACTGGAAATAAGCATTGCCGAAAATGGCAAACAAGAATAAAAGGTGATAGTGGGAACGTTCTTGCCAACAGAAAACTGACTGGCGTGGTGTGCTAGTCCGCAACCTTTCCCTGCATAACGAGCACCGCATCAGTTTCTTTTATTGGATAACTAATTAGGGAATCTATGCTCTATAGGTCTTTTTTTTTTATTGTAGCTCTAGAAGTATTAGCAAGCTTTGGTTTCCTTTAAGGAACTTGTAACCTTTCTTTTGATGAAATAAAATCCACATCTATAAAAAAGCCTTTCCACAAAAAAAAAAACTTTCCATTGAAGAAGGTTTTCTTTCTTTTGGTTCCTTTCTTCTTAAAATAAATAAATCAGCTTCATTAAAATTCAACAACTCCTTTATTTAAAAAATTAACTATAATTACAAAATGAAAAAAAAAAAAAGACTCGCTGCTCCTGCGAGGTTAGAAAATTTGTATACTTATTTTCACAAGCATTCAATCACACATCATGGCACACGGTACAAAATACACTTCACATTTATAAGCAATATATAATCATTGCCTTGGTTTTAATATTTAGGAGGGCTAAACTGTATAAGTTCCTATATAAAATTAGATTAGTTTTAAATATTAATTGTTGGCATTATATGTCTCATGACCAATTCTAGTGATTTTGATAATAACACAGAAATGTTTGAATGTTCTAATTTGTGTGCTAAGTCTTTCACGTGTAAAAGTTTGATGGATGTGCAAGATAATTGCATATATGGGATGTACATTGCATAACCAAACTTCAATCAAAATTTGAGTTGGAAGAATTCAAGATGAACCAAGATGGATAGCCTGAAAGTTTAAATATATAGTAATTCAAATTGCAATAAAATATGAGTATCATAGAGGTCCATAGATATGTACTTGCACAGTTTGGTTTGCTCATAATTTAATTAATGAATCTTATAAGCTTTATTTAATTGATGAATCTTACTAATTTCAAAATTAAGCTTATTATTCATAATTAACAATATATATATATATATTGTTAATTATGAATAATAAGCTTAATTTTGAAATTAGTAAGATTCATCAATTAAATAAAGTTTATAAGATTCATTAATTAAATTAAGTTTATAAGATTCATATATTACATAAAATTTACTAAATATGACAAGATATTTAATTAAGCTAATTAAAAGTAATAAGCCTACATGATTAAAATTTTATTATGTAACCTTTTTTACTTCACTTTTTTTTATAAAAATTAATTTATATAAAAAATAATTTTATCTAAATTACACTATATCTTTATATTTCATATTTAATATATTATTAAAAAATTATTTTATGCAAACATTTTATTCTAATAATTCTGATATTATATTGTCAATCTTTCATCTTGATTTTTCTTCCAAAAGATGTCTTGGATTACGTAGATATAAATTCCTAGGTTATGTGACCAACTTTGAAGTTAAATTGAATTTATAATAATTTTTCAACCTTAACTAATTTTAATAATATAAGCTGGCTAGCCCTTTTTGACTTATTTTGGATGTATATAAAGACTTTTTGACTTCTCCTTGTAACTAGCCTTTTTCTAGTCTTTTGAAACTCATATTTATTTAATTGAAATGATTTTTTTTTAATAAAATATAATATTATTAGTTGATAAAATAATAGTATATTATAAGTTTGATTTAAAATTAGCTTTAATTTTTTTCCTTTAAATACCCATCTTTCTCTTCTTGTGACTTGTGAGGGTCGTTCAAATCATAGAAACTCTAGCATTTTCATCATTTCTCTATCCTTCCTTGCTGAATTTTGAGAGGTAAAACTTTGATCTTCATTTCAAGTGCTATTTATATTTGTAAGATCAAATCAATGGTTCAAAAACTTCAGCTAACTCAACCGAGCAACTCTTAAAGTTCTTGAGTTTGTTTTTTATTCTCCTAAGTTTTCATTACTAGTCTTTTAGTATCACCTTTTATTTTTCTTGAAAATATTTATTATTTGGTGAAATGCTAATTGAGAAGCTTATAATAAGTTTTCTATGTTTAAATCTTTTTCATCTATAAAGCTAGCAAGTACATTTTTTTATAAGTTTAACAACCAAATCTAATTCACCTTTACAAGTATTATATGCATATTTTTTCTTATTTAATATATGCACCTTATATGGTTTAAGGAGTTAAAATTTAAATCAACTAAAAAAAATATTTTTTTATTTAAATTATTATTAATACTAATATCGTGATATAAATCTATCTTATGGTGGGCAAATTTTATATTCTATATGCACATTGTATGGAGATTAAAATTAAATTGTAAATTCACCTCAAAAATTTTGGTTATTTTTTATAAGATAGATTGAGCTTGTATTTTTTTTCATCAAGTTGTATTTTTATTAATCTTCATATAAGCCAAATAGCATAGTGAAGTTTATATTGTAATTAGAATGAGTTGTGCTCGTCCGTTTTATAGAGTACTTGTTTTGTAAATATCTTCTTTGTTTTAAAGAAGTGAGACTTGTAAAGTAAACCTAAGATTAGTTGATTTGAGCCCGAGAATTGGCAAGCTTAGAAGTAGGCCATATTGGAATCAAGGTCGAACCATGTAAAAATATTATGCATGTTATTTTATTTACTTCCATTTATTTTTATTAGTCATTTACATGCAAAATTGTGTGTTTGTTTATTCTCTTTATAATTAGCATAAAGTTATTATATTTATTTCATTTTAATAAATATTTTAAAGACCCAAATTCACCCCTCCCCACACCCACCCCCACCCCAACTGTCCTCTTGAGGTGCCATAGTCATCCAACAAGATTTTATTAGCTCCCTTTTATAGTAGTCTTGCATAAGTATGATTAGCTATATACAATTGGATTACTGATAAATATCTAGAATGCTCTTAACCTAGCATAGTCTAAACACTCATAATAAATTTGAGAATTAACATCAAATCATCATTATAGAATTAATCAACCATCACAATCACATACACACACAACAATTTAATTTGCATAAATAACAGATAAGTCATTGAACATTCACATGTTTGTGTTTGGCTATATAGTTTAGTTAATCATATTAGGCTTCAGATTTTATTTTTTAATGTTTAATTTGTTTAAATTGTTTGAGAAAAAATTCTTTAAATCTAAGTTTCAATGATTTAATGATTTTATTAAAAATTTTGGATTGGTTTTTGGCCACCTTCACTTATAAGATAAAGTAACATAAAAGTGGAAAATATTTATTAAGAAGGTGATTGATTAGTGTAATCTAGTAATGAAGTTTGATAGCTGAATTTAAACAAGTTATTTTATGAGTTTTGCCAAATAACTTAAAATTGTCAACATTATTAAGATTAATAAATTACCAATTTAAAATTAAAATGAAGGTGATTAGGTAAATATTAAACATCAGTGGAAACAAAGTAACTGAACGTTGGAGATAATATATTGCTCCTTCTATGCTCATGTCTGAGCTTTGCTTCCATTTGATGTGTGGTGTAAAGTTGACTTTGGATTCAAGGAATAAAGTAGGTAATTTTATTTGGTGGTATGAAATAGGGGAACCAAAATAAAATAATTTGTGGATTGATAGTGTGATTGTGATAGATTTTGGCTAACTTTTGTATCTTGGGAAGAGCAAGAGAAGGAAGTCAAACCTAGTGAGATGCACCAAATTATTTGAAGGATTTATAAGAATGAAAATAACCGAACAAAATAAAATCAAAATTATAAAGGTAAATTTCTTACTAAAAAAACTATTATATGAAGCCACATAACTAACGAGCAAAGGTAAAACCATGAAGTTCTTCCTAAGAAGAATGACTTCTCCTATCATTTTTTATTTGTTTCCAAAGTTTTATACTTTTACTGAATGCGTGATATTTATAAATATTATAGATGACAAAAGATAAATATCACAACAAATTTCAAGAGTATATTTAAAATAATAAATTCACCATTGAATTTGTTTTGTGCTTGATAGCTCAATTTTAAAAATACAAGTATATTCAATTATATTTATTATAGTTCTTGCAAAATGGAACATCACTCTTGAATTCTCAAATATGATTCACTATGAGTTACACTTCTGGTAAATTCATAAAATGAGGTGGCAATGTTTGCCTAACATAGTGGACTCCAACTTTGACTAAAATACTAGCTCACTAGGTTCTTAGAATTTTTTACTAATGTCTACCATAACTAATATCTATTCACTAGAAATTAAAATTTAAAATAATTCAAGTATTAATCTTATAATTAACTTGTGTTGAAAGTACCACATATCAATGCTCTTGAACTTAGAAGCTCACATGATGAGATAAATTTCAAATAAGATGGGAAATGTCCAATTTCAAGAAATGCACCAAGTTGCAGTGTTGGTTAGTGGAGATGAACATGCAGAATCAAGAAATGTAAGAGGAGCTATAACTTCTACTTGTAGGTTACCTATTCAATTCCAAAGCTTTTTTTGTAGATTTAAAATTAAAAAAAAAAAAAAAAAAAAGATTGGATCTTGATAGATAGATAGCTATTTTGCACTAATTATTTTAAGTTAGGTAATACTCTTATGTGTCTTTGCATCCAACTTCAATACTTCTACGATTCCCTTTGGCACCGATTTAATCTAAATCTCATTGAGGAATGACAAAAATCTAATATTAATGACATGTGTCAATGACCAACACCCGATGATAACAAGGTCTTAAGAACAAATATGCATTCAATTTGAAAGTAAATGGATCTCAGTTCTTCCATTTTATAAATTTTTAACATCTTCAAGTTTCAAAAACCTCCAATACTAAATAGTAGTATGTCTATAAAAGAGTAATAAAGGCTTGAGAGAGTAAGGTTAAGCAAGTTTTGTAGAGACTTGTTGACTCCCATGTCTTTGTCCAATTGTTTTACATCAATAATAAGAGTAAATTTAGCTAAGTTACTAACATGCAACTGCCTTGTAATTGAAGACTTTGGAGCCAGGAAGGAAGATTGTTTTTGTCCAAATTCAATCCTTATGGCAATTCTGGCTAGATAGTTATGCTTAAGGAAAGATGAGACCAACTTAATTTTCCAGAAAAAACACATATGGAGCTTAATATTTTTGGGGGTTTCTATTCTACACTGATCTTTAGTATCCTCAATTAAGTTAGTATCCTTAGTTCCTCTACTATTTTCAAACTATTTATCATCAGGCCCCCCAATTTTTGCAGATTTTATAGGTTTCTTAACACTCCATGATTCATCTTAGAATTAACATTAATCAATAAAAAAATAAAACAATCTAAATTTGCATTAGAATATGGAAAAGTTATTTTAGTATTGCAACTGAAGAATAGAGCTGCTGTATGCCAATATCATATATGTCCAGTGTCACATAATTCTTATGCTTACTTTAAGATTTTGAGAAGGATGACTTTAATTTTTTTCTATAAGATTTAGATTAGTTCCTTTTAGGCTCAAATATCATAAATGCCTTAGAAAGGATTCCTAAAAAGGTACCTTTTCCTGCTTAACAATCAATTTTATAATATTCAAACACAAACACTATCAGCAATTATAATCTTGGAAGCAAGGATGGGATCTTTTGATAATCATAAATTGACAATAATGTAACATGTGATAGTTCAATGTCATCTAGAATGCATCTAATTTGATTGTTATATGTCTGAAGAGATAATCATCGAACTATATTTTTGGCTCTAAGAGTTGTTCTGCTCTAGTTACCATTATTTGAAATCATATTTTCGTCCATTGATTTGAAGACAAGAACTTCAAGGATGACATCATGAATTTGATAGCTTTTCACCTTCCCGTTCCAACCCAGTTTTGATGGCAAGAGAAGACTTCTACTAACTAGCTCATTGAAGTAGTTCTCTACCATAACATCTGTGCTCATGGCACATTAGTTTCCCACTCTTCTTCTACCTAGAGTTAAATCAAATTCTTGTGTATGATGAGATAGTCCTCTGGAAAGATACTAAGATATTAAAAACAAGTCTTGAGAAAGTATGGGAGGTGATTCTTGCGTATGATGAGATGGCACTTAGCATTTTTTACTAATGTCTATCACAACTAATATCCGTTCATTAGAAATGGAAATTTAAAATAAAATAAAAATAAAAAGCACATTGATAATTAAAGCATGAATATTATAATTAACTTGTGTTGAATAGACCTCACATCAATTCTCTTGAACATAGAAAAACTCTTGCATGATGAGATAAATTTCAAATAATTTAGTAAAAGTTCAATATCCTGAAATGTTCCATTTTGGAGTGTTGGTTGATAGAGGTAAACAAGCAAAATCATGTCTTGTAAAAGAAGTGATATATATTTTGCTAGTAGCTATTCAATCCCAAAGCTTTTATTTTGGTACACTCAAAATCAAAACAAAGATTGTATTTTGATAGAATTACAACTAACTTTTTAAATAGTTAGTTATCTATCACATTAATTGTTGTAAGTTTAGGCATGTTCTTATGTGTCTCTACATCCGAGTTCAATACGTCTACAATTCCCTTTGGCATTGATTTAAGTTGAATCTCTTGAAGGCATGGAAAAAATCCAATACCAATGACAAGTGTCAATGGCAAACATCTGATGATAACAAGTTTCTTAAGAACAGACATGCATTCCATTTGGAATTCAATGAATTTCAATTTCTCCATTCTATAAATTTGTAATATCTTTAGTCTTCAAAAACCTCCTTTAGTAAATAGTAACTCTATAGAAGAGTAATAAATGCTTGAGAGAGTATGGTAGAGCAAGTTGGGCAAAGTCTTCACGACTCCCAAGTCGTTTACCAAATGTTTATCATCAATAATAAGAATCAATTTTGCTAAGTTGTTAAGAGAGCTAACCCAATATGGTAGCTTACAATCGTTTTGTAATTGGAGGCTTTGAAGCAAGGAAGGATGATAATTTATGTTCAAATTCAATCTTTCAGGAAGTTCTAGCCAGACTGTTAAGCTCAAGGAAAGAAGAGTCCCACTTAATTTGTTTAGAGAAACACATACGGAGCTTAATATTTTTGGGGATTTTGAATCCAAAGTGATCTTTATTATCCTCAATTGAGTTAGGAACCCTAGTTCCTCTACTATTTCAATATTATTAATCTTCAAGCCCTCCAATGTTTGCAAATTTTGGAGGTTTTGCAACACTCCAGTATTTATCTTAGAATTAATATTAATTAATGGCAAAATAAAATAGTCTAAATTTTGCATTAGAAGATGGCGAAGTTGTTTTAGTTTTGCAATTGAAGAATACAGCTAGTGTATGCCAACAACATGTATGAAAGTGCACTGAAGGCACTTGAAAGTTCATTAGGGATGTTAAGCCCTTATGAACTAGCCCAAGGCTAACCAAGAGGGGGTGAAATTGGTATTTTAAAAAAAAAATTCTTTCACAATCAAAACATGATTTTAAAATAAAAACTAAGATTCACCACAAAGAAAATCAAAGTGTGGAAATTAAATGTGAAAATAATAAAGAAAAGAACACATCAGATTTCTAGTGGTTCGGTCAAATCTTAACCTACGTCCACTCCTCGGAGGTACCCTCCGAGTATTGCACTAAACTTAGTGTCTCTCCTTTAGCCCCAACAGCTAGGCGGAAAAGCCCTTACAAAACCACTTCCACCTTCCTTGGTGCGGCGTAGTAGCCGAGCACTTTAACACCAAAGAGATCTTCTTCTTCCCAAAACTCCCCTCAAGACGAGCCTTGAATCCGATGGTACTAAGGTGAAAGCTCGCCAGAGAAACCGTGTGGAACTCCTTACACACTCCCTTTAATTCCCTCTAAGGACTTTCTCCCTCTCTCAAACTCCACCCTTTCCTCTCTCCCTTTCAATCTCTCTCTTCATGTTTCCTCCAGAAGAACGAAGCTTCAATGGCTGCCAAAGACACTTACAAAGTGCCTTATCAAAGCTTAAATAGAAGAGCTCCAAACGAGCTCATTAATTATAACTTACTGACTTTATCGTCCAGGGTGATATGAATATTTTCCTGTACGATCAGTGCAAACTAAGTTCAATCAGCCAGAATTATTTGGGATGATCAGAAGGTTTTTGGTCAAATCATCCAGGCTGATATCACGATCATCCTGACCGATTAGTTCAAATACGAGGAAAATTATCCTGAACATTGCCCTGAATAGAAGCTGACCGATGTTAATTATCCAAGCGATCATCCCGAACGATCCTACGATTATCCCATATAATGTGATTGAGCAATCAAACCTTAATTTCTTTCCTTAATTACTAGATTAATTTATGCATAATTGAGCTGCATCGTCCAGGCTGATGTCCTGGATGATGTCCAAAAATAATGAATACCTAAATTGATCTGGTGGCTGATTCTTTCTGATTTGAGCCTATCGTCCCGGCCGATATGAATATCGCCACGGCTGATGTTCTTAAAGACGGCTGCCTTAATCAGGAAGCCCTAATTAGGTTTCTATTTTCAGCTGATTGTCTAGGTCAATGTTTAGATCGTCCTAGATGATGTGAGCAAAATAAAGAACTCTAAAATAGAAATAAGTTAGCAATGTTATAAGCAAGCAAACACCCTTACAAGATAAGAAACACATTAAAAAAAAATACAAATAGAATATATTCTACTAAAGCATGAGCCTTGTTAGGTGTACTGTACTCCAAAAATGTTAGTAAACACAGAAAGAAAAAAATATTGCAAATACAGTAGAAAGTGAGCCACAATATTTGTTAATATCAAAATATAAACTTATAAGCTCGAATTGCAATAATCTCCCCCTTTTTGATGATGGTAAATATTACTTATTAAATTTATAAAATTGAAAATATTTTCTCCTAATCACCCCCTCAGTAGATAAAAAATTTAAAGATAGGGGAAGACAAAATTTTTATTATTTTTTTTAAAAAAATAAAAAAATAGATATAAATACAATAGTACATTCTCCCCTTTAACATTATCAAAAAGAGGAGGAGCACAAATAATCAGAACAATAAAAACAAATAAAAACCAAAATGATCCCTAATCTAGTGAAAAAAAAATCAAATATTTTTAAAATGAGAAAGTTACATCTTGATTTTATTCAAAAACTTAATAATGAATGAATTGATAATGTATAATTCAGAAAAGGTTAGAAATTCAAAAATCGTTAATCCAAGCTCAAGTTCTTTTAAAGGCTTTGAAACTTTTTAATCCAATATCTAAATCAAGGAATAATTAGAAAAAGAAACACTAATTTTTTCAAAACTCCTTTCATAAAAAATATCAAATAGAAGATTAATGCAAAAAATGGTGAATCAGGAATCATGATTTTCAAGCTAAAGTATCGAAAATATCAAGGGTTTTTTTAAGCTTTAAGAAGTACAAGAAAGGTAAGCATTATCTTTTATGGACTCATTTTATGCCTCTTGTCAGGTTTTTGGCACACTTTACGCATCTTTTAATTTTTTATACACTTTGTGTATCTTTCTCAATTTTGGCATCATTGTGCATCTTTTTGATTTTGCATCATTAATAATTTTTTTTAATATGCTACCTTTTTGTAATTTTAAAAACAAAAGTAAACCCATTATATTAACAAAATGAACAACTTGATTAAGAAAATTATGAGGTAGATTCAACAACTTGCAAAAGAACCCTATGATAAATAAAATATTGGGAGATGAAAAAGATCAATTTCAAAATCGAATTTATAATATGATGAAGATTTTGAATCAAAAATAAAATAACCTCTTTAAGAAAAGAGATAGAGAGACAAAATCAAGAATTTCCTTTCTTTGACTGTTTTTAGAGAAGTCAATCACAACTTACATAAGAATTCTAGAAAAAATAAGAGGTAGGTTTTTCATTTTTAGAAAAGTGAACATGTGTGTTGATCAGAGAGAACTTCACAAAAAAAGAAAAAGAAAAAGGAAAGACAAGTTTAAAACTATAATGTAAAAGAAAAAGAATAAAAAATAAACAAATAAATAGAAAAAACTAAACAAATCACATAAAATACATAAAAAACAACGAACAACAACAAAAAACATGCAAATAAGGGTTTAAGCATAATCTTGCTCCTGATCAGATGATTTAGAAGCTAGGTCTGCCTAGGAGATTTTTTACTTTTCACTTTTTGCCATTTTTACAATTTGCTTAGCTTTGCCCTTTTTTTTGCAGGAAGAGTTCTCAAATTAGAGCATTGATTTTTCATATGTCCAGGCTTCCTACATCTAAAGAAAATAATGTCAGAATAAATCTTAACATTCTTACCATTTTTACCTTTATTCCACTTTTGTTGATGCTTATGCTTTGATGAGTTTTTAATTTACTTGATAAGTCATCATTTTCGTCACCAACTAAGCCATTTTTTCCGAGTCTTTAGTGTTTAGCAATATCATCTCTCATGCATTCAAAAGTCTTTGACCCAAACTTTGCTCGTAGGCAATGAGTGAGCCAATCAAATTATTAATAGAATATTCATTCAAAAATTTTAATTCATAAATAGCAATGACTTTGGCATTAAATTTGTCAAGTAAACAATGTAGAATTTTATTAATTTTTTTAAAATTTGAAAATTCTTTACCTAAAGCATGTAATGATGTCATAATTTGAATAAACCTAATATACATGTCTAAGATCGACTCATAAGGTTTCATGCAAAATAATTCATAATCATACATTAAAATATTTAATATGGATTGCTTAATTTCACTAGTGCCTTCGTATATAATGTGTAATTTATCCCAAATTTTCTTGCCAATAGAGCACGCGGATACAAATATAAAATCATCAGAATTTAAAGCTAAAAAAAAAATGGTTTAGAGATTTAGCATTCAATTGAGCATTGATTTGTTCTTCCCTACTCCATTGATTAAAAGGAATATCAATTTTAATTTCATCTATAATATGTGACGGTATAGAATTATCAGTTAAAATCATTTGCCACATTCAAAAATCAATTGATTACAAGAAAATAGACATAAGAATTTTTCAAAAATTAAAAGTAATATTTTCAAACAAAGGTGGTCTGGTGATTGAATAACCTTCTACAATATAACGATTATAAAAATTAGTTATTGATCAAAATTCAAAAGTTTTCAAAAACTAGATTTTATGAATCCTGCTCTGATACAACTTGAAAGTGCACTGAAGACACTTAAAATTTCATTAGGGATGTTAAGCCCTTATGAACTAACCCAAGACTAACCAAGAGGGGGTGAATTGGTATTTTAAAAAAATTTCTTTCACAATCAAAACATGATCTTAAAACAAAAATCAAGATTTATCACAAAGAAAATCAAAGTACAGAAATTAAATGTGGAAATAATAAAGGAAAGAAAACACTAGATTTATAGTTGTTCCGTCAAACCTTGACCTCCGTCCACTCCTCAGAGGCACCCTCCAAGTATTGCACTAAACTCATTGTCTCCTCTTTATCCCCCCACAGCTAGGCGGAGAAGCCCTTACAAAATCACTTCCACCTTCCCCGTTGCAGCGGAGTAGCCGGGCCCTTTGAAATCAAAGAGATCTTCTTCTTCCCAAAATTTCCCTCAAGACGAGCCTTGAATCCGATGGTACTAAGGTGCAAGCTCGCTAGAGAAATCGTATGGAACCTCCTCCACACTCCCTTGAACCCCCTCCAAGGATCTTCTCCCTCTCTCAAACTCCACCATTTCCTCTCTCCCTTTCAATCTCTATCTTCAAGTTTCCTCCAGAAGAACGAAGCTTCAATAGCTACCAAAGACACTTCCAAAGTGCCTTGTCAAAGCTTAAATATAAGAGCTCCAAATGAGCTCATTAATTATAACTTGCCAACTTTATCATCCATGATAATATGAATATCATCATGTATGATCAGTGTAAAATAAGCTCAATCAGTCAGAATGATTTGGGATGATCAGAAGGTTTTTGGTCAAATTGTTCAGGCCGATATCATGATCGTCCTGGCTAATTAATTCAAACACAAGGAAAATCATCCTGAACATCACCTTGAATAGATGCTGGCCGATGTCAATCGTCCAAGCGATCGTCCCAGATGATGTGATCGAGCAATCAAACCTTAATTACTTTTCTTAATTACTAGATTAATTTAGGCATAATTGAGCTACATCATCCAGGCCGATGTCCTGGATGATGTCCAAAAATAGTGAATACCTAAATAGATAGAACGGTTGATTCTTTTTTATTTGAGCATATCATCCTGGCCGATAAGAATATCATCTAGGCCTATGTGCTTAAAGATGGTTGCCTTAACCAGGAAGCCCTAATTAGGGTTTCTGTTTTCAACTGATCATTCAGGCTGATCATGTTTTTATCATCCTGGACGATGTGAGAAAAAACAAAGAACTCTAAAACATAAATAAGTGAGCAAGGTTACAACTAAGCAAACACCCTTACAAGCCAAAAAATACATTAATGAAAAATACAAATAGAACATGTTATGCTAAAGCTTGAGCCTTGTAAGGTGCACTGTACTCCTAAAATGTTAGTAAACTCATAAAGAAAAAAAATTACAAATACAGTAGAAAGTGAGCCACAATATTTGTTATCATCAAAACATAAACTTATAAGCTCGAGTTACAACAATGTATATCCAATGTCACCAAATTTAGAAGCTTACTTATGGATTTTGAGAAGGTTGACAACATTTGTTTTGGATAAGATATTAGTTTAGTTCTTTTTAGGCTCAAATATCGTAGATGCCTTAACTTAAAAAGTATTCACAAGAAGCTACCTTTTTCTGCATCACAATCAAATGAATTATTTTCGAACAATAAGACTCTTAGCAATCTGAATCTAGGAAGCAAGGCTGGGATCTTTTGATAATCATAAATTGAGAGTGATGTAACTTATGATAGGTCCACATCTTCAAGAATTCCTCTTATTTGATTGCTTTCTCTTTGAAGAGATAGTCGTCGAATCACATTTTCAGCTTTAAGAGTTATTCTGCTCTGCTTACCATGAATTTAAACTGTATTTTCTTTCATTTACTTAAATATAAGATCTTCAAGCATGATATCATGAATTCGACAGCTTTTCACCTTTCCATTCCAACCCACTTCTGACAGTAAGATAAGACTTATGCTAACCAGCTCATTGAGGTAGTATTCTGCTACAACTTCTGCACTCATGCCATATTGGTTTCCCACTAACCCTTTAACTACCCAGAGTTGAATCAAATTTTTAGGTATGATGAGATGGTCCTTTGGAAAGATGCTAAGATATAAAAAATAAGGCTTGAGAAGGTATGAAAGGTGATTGTAGCTAAGGAGCAACACCTGCTTCATGCCTTCACGGCTTTGATTGGTTTCAAACATTTAGGATAAGTTGTTGAGCAAGTTAGTCCATTGCTGATGGTCATCTTGGGTTCGCATGCTTTTGAGAATGCCGTCCATTGCAACAATGGCAAGTGGAAGTCCACCACACTTTGCAACAAGATCATTGGCAACATTCTCTAAATGCACCGGGCAGTGCTTACCGGGACCAAACACTCTCTTTTGGAACAACTCCATTGACCTTACCTTTGAGAGTAGTTGCAGCTTGTAGATATAGTCAACCCCACTGGCATCGATGCAACTGTTATTCACAACTTCTTTTATCCGTGTTGGGACTATTACTCTGCTTCGAATTTTGTTTTCAGTTAGAGCATGAACCATGCATCAATGCTCCATATGTCATCTAACACTATAATATAACGCTTATTTTGTAGTAACTTTTCAAGTTTATTGATGAGATCCTCTTTACTTTGCATGTTGTCAAAATCCTCTTTACTTTCAGTTTCGTCAATATAATTCTTTTGTATTTTCTTGAGATCCATTTTATGGTCGGGAGATGCAACTTGCTTGATGATGTCTCTCATAAGTACATTTAGATTGAATGACTGTGATATGATAATCCATGCGCGGCAGTCAAAATACCCACCTACCATTTGCAGGTCCTCATAAACCTGTTTTGTGAGAGTGGTTTTACCAAGTCCGACCATGCCTAACACAGAGATGACCCTAAACTGCTGCTCATCTCTAATCAATAAATTTGTAAGATTTTTTTTAGGTTCATCAATGCCCTCTAATAGAGCCTCTTGCATGAACAAGGCACCAAGTCGATGGTCGACGAAGCGAGGGCCCATAGATCTAGAAGCATTATAGGAGACTGAGGGTATTGCAGTAATTCCATAACACAATCGACAATCACTTATATGAGCAATCATGTATTTGAGCTCTTGAATCTCAGCTGCGATCTCATGGCAAACATGTAATGTGCAAAGCGATCGAAGTTGAAAATCGAACCAATCTAAGAAATTCTTGCAATAAAACAACAAACTAGATTAAGTAATGCCTGTTTAGAAATTTTTAATGTTAACAAGTTATGGGTTCAAACATATCCAAAATTTAACCTAATGATACTAGTGATCTAATATTAATGTCGCTCTAAATTAAGAAAAAACATTTATTAAGTTTAATAAATTTAATTTGATGATTTTTTAGTCTACACATTTGATAATAAGGAATCAAGTTTAATATATTTCAATGAAAATTATAATATTGAACAAAAAAAACTAAATCTTAAGATATGATTTAATTATTTTAAGATTTATTTATTTTTCGTTAATAAGGAATTGAGTTTAATGCATATCTAATAGGGATCAATTTGACCAAATTATCCAAAATGTGTATTTGGCATCAAAGCTAATTAAAGCTCGCCAAAACATAGAGCTCGCTAAGAAGGACATATCGAGCCATCCTAATTAGGGTACTTGCATAAGAGGATGACTACGAGTTACTAAATTGAAAGGACCTAATTCTCCTACTTAACTCTGAATTAATTATGAACACCATATATTCAGTGCAATTATCTTGACATCCCTGATAAAATTGGCATGGCAAACCCGATAAAATTATTCTAACCATTTATTTACTCTAGATCACAAGTACAAATCCTAAGCAAATATTTTTCTGCCATTTCTAGGTACTTACCCCATTTAAACTCTATCTTCTAAAATGATATTTTAAATCATGACAAAATAGCATAAATTTGATTAGTCTTATTTTTCCTTTAAACATATCCCTTTAATTCTCTCGTCTTTTTATTACAAACTCAAATTTACCTTCTTAAACTTAAAACTAAAGGCCCGTAATTTTATATGACTTTTAGTATAACAAAAGGGCTACTCACCATCTTATATATTGTATTATAGTGAAGCAAAGAAAGAGAAAATATGATTAAAATATTTTGAAAACAAATATTAAATTTTATATGGAGGACTTGCCTCAAAAAACTTGTGAGTCTATCTAAGAATTTTAAGATTAGTGAATCCCTTTCTTTTTGTAAGAGTTTCATTTTATATTAATTGCTTGGAGATCCAGTTTATTTTTTGCAAGTCTATAGGGTTGGTATAAAATCTAATTAATGAGTATCACCAAAAACACCTAAACAATATCTTTTTTGTCAACATAAGTTGAATGTCATCTTGAGTGAAAAACTTTACAAGGTAGTGCACAACGTTAAGAAAATAAAACTTTGCCTCAATGGAAATAAAACCTTATGCAACTTGCTTTAAGGTAGTGTTTTTTTAAAAAAATAATAAGTAAAAAATATGATATGGTAAAACTAGGGCGATATTAGACGAACGAAGAAAATATTGGATCTTTGAAGCTGGCAAATGGAGCCATCATGGATGACTCTGTATAGATTTGGGAACACATCGGGCAGCTCATTGTGGTATGAATTAGGGTATTTGGATGCGAAGAATGAGGTTAAGAATAGGGATAGGGTTTGACAAATTGGATTTGTTATGGATTTAAGTGCAAAAGTGTGCTTTGCAAGGCGTTGAGAGTTATAAATCCAATGGGGAGCTATTCATGGCTGAAGAAATTGTTAAGTTTCCTATTGAGGTGTCCAATATTGAAACTATTTACTATACTTTGAGCACAAAAATTAGTTATTTTCTTTTTTAATTAGTTTAATTAACTGGTTTAATTACTATGATATATATTATAAAAAAAGTCTATTTTAAATTATTTATTTTGTACTTATCAAAGAGTCTAAAATTTAATTAAATGTAAACAAAAATATTTTTAAAGAATTAATGATAATATTTCAAATCAACTTAATACTATACCATTATTCATCTAAGCACTAGTTGTATTCATAATATATAGTTATTTTATTCTATTACATGTATGCATTCTTCAAGCCATATACTTAAAAAGTATCTTTCACCAATAAGGAAAGGGGCTTAAATATATTCCTTGATATGGCTCATAAATACCGAGGTGAACAAAGGCAAAAATCTGAAAGTTTTATTACCCTCTACACCTCGTTCTATTAGAGCTCAAACTTCTTTTAAAGATTGCAATGGTTGAGGCTCTTTTATGGAATGTAAGGCGTATTAGGGACTAACTCTAGGATTAGAGTTAGAAATTTATATAGAGTCCATAATATTCAGTTGTTGGTTTTAATTGAGCCTTTTATATCTATTGATAAGCTTGATTTCACTGCCTCTAAATTTGGGGTTTTTCTATGAAGTATGCTAACTGTTTTAATAAAATTTAGATTATGTGGAATAACGTTTAGAATGTGGTTATTATTTATGATTTTCCTCAAGTTGTCCTTATTCAAATTTCCTTCTTTAATTTCAAGTGTAATGCTTCTTTTGTTTATTGTAGGTGTTCTAAGTTAGGTCAACTTCCCCTTTGTGAGCAATTAACTGATTTTGCTATGAGAATTAATGGTCCGTGGTGTGTGGGTGGGGATTTTAATATTATTTCTGATCTTCTGAGAGATTGGGAGGTAACCCCCCCCCCCCCCCCCCCCCCCCCAATCTTAATGCCATGGATGAGTTCAACTCCATGATTAATGATTGCAATCTCCATGACATTGATTTTTTTTGTGGGTACTTTTCAAATTCGCTGGAAACTTATAATTTTTCGTCAAAAAACATGCCGGTACAAAACTACTCAGTTCGCTCTTTACCCATCCCCGGGCATGAAAATAGAATCAAAAGCATGGATGAGATAACACAATTTAGTAGGATATTATTGCGTAAAATAGAAATCAATAACTAAAACAAAAAAAATGAAATTAAATTATATACTGAAATTGAATACACTTAAATAAATATTGAAATTAACTTAATTATAAACAAATACTTTATAATGATTATCAAAATAGCTCTCAAGCCTAAATTTTCATATATCTTCACTACCAAAATCCAACCTCAGCACCCATTGGTGCCGACATCACAACACTTTGATAATATAATTCCACCTCGATCACTCACTAGCATCAACATCACAACAGTTCCATAATAGAATCTAACCTTAGTCGCCCACCAGTGTCCGCATCATAACACTTTTATAACATAATCCCACCTCGGCCGCCCACTGGTGAAGGCATTACATTATAACACATCATATAACATTTCTTTCATATTTTCAATGCATTTCATTAGTTAAAGCATAACTGGACTAAATTCAAAAAGTATCAAAATGTTTTAGAAGTAAACTACAGAAATACTATTTAGTTAAAAATCATAATTTCAAAATATAATCAAATTATGAGAGATGGTGTAAAATATCATTCTGAAGTTTTATTTGAACTAAAGCACTATTTTTAGATGTCAAAAAATTTTTTGAGAAGGCATAATTTACTTTATTTTTAAAATCACCAAGTGAAAAAATTTCTAAAATATAATAAAAATATTAATAATCTCAATCTGTATAACTTATAAAAATTACGCAATAAAATTTTTACCAAAATAAAGTCATTATCATTTTTCAATAACAGAAATTCAAATTTGATAAAAAAATATTAAAAAAATCATATTATTGAAAACTGAAATAGGAAAAATATAACGTCAGAATAAAAAAATTTCTTATCTGGTCAGTCGGACAAAAAATGGCTCTACGACCAATAAATCCTAGCTTTTCTTCTTCTCTCTCTTCTCCTTTCTTTAAATTTTCCCAAATCCATCTCTATTAATTGAAATGGAGTTAATGAAATGGGAGAAATAAATATTTAAGTGCTTTTAGATTTTTTTTAAAATAAAATAATTATATAATTATAATATTATAATAAATCTTTAATATAAAATTCATGGAAATTCTATTTGGGATTCTAAAAATTATATAAAAATATCTATAAAGTAACACTTTTATTTAAAAAAATTTGATGAAATTGATTTGCAAAATAGATATCTGATGGTCCCAAAATCCAAACTTGTATCGATGGGTGTTAATTTATTAAGAAATTTCAAAAATTATAAAACAAATTAGTGAAATTAAAACACAACAATATACATGTTATGCCAAAGACAGTTTATGATTTGGAGTTATAATGACTCCTAAATAAATTCAAAATAAATATGGATATAATTATATCATCTAATATTCCTTCTCTTAAGTAGTCTCTCTAACTATCATATGCTTCCATTATGCACTGACCATCAGAATATTTTGCTTCTTAATTTACTCACATCATGCTTGAATCTTTTCTGGCTCCTCTATATAGTGTAGAATTGGATGATCCTCAATATTATTAGTAGATAATTTCTTCCTAAAATTAGATACCCACTTCTTAAGAGAAGATACATGCATAAAATATATTGTGTATATCTAACATATGATTAGGTAACAATAACTTGTAAGCAGAAGTATGAACATTCTCAATGATCTCAAAAGGACCAATATACATTGTACTTAACTTGTTGATTTTTCCAAATCTATTGACGCCTTTCAGCGGACTGACTTTAACATAAATATAATTACCAACCTAAATTTCTACCCGCTTCTGTTTCTGATCATGATACTTCTTCTACCTATCCTATGCAAATCTCAATCTTTCTCTAATTAGATTAATCTTTGTTATAGTAGCATCCATAAAAATAGACCCTATTACCTATCTGTCCCCCACCTCTATCAAAAGACAAAGGGGTTCTACACTTCTTACCATACAGGGCTTCATAAGGAGAGATGCCAATATTGGACTGATAACTATTGTTATATGCAAAATATATCAGTTGGATATAATCCTCCTAACTATCACCAAAGTCTTAAACACGGTCTCAAATGATCCTCTAGTACATGATTAGTCCTTTTAGACTGTCCATCTATGTACAAATGAAAAGTCATTTTAAAGTACAATTTTGTGCACATTCCCTTCTGAATACCTCTATCTAATATGGAGGTGAATTGACCTTCACAATTGGATACAATCACCATCGGCATACCATGCAATCTGATAATATATTTGAGATATATTTGTGCCAATCTATCTACCATATTAGAATGAAATGCGTAGACTTTATCTATCGATCGATAATTACCTAAATGGCATCATGTCCCTGGCTCGATCTAGGAAAACCCATAGTAAAGTCCATCATCACCTCCACCCATTTCCACTTAGGGATTGGTAACGGCTGCAAAGATCGCTCGATCACTAATGCTCTACCTTTACTAACTGACAGGCCTTGCACTTCAAAAAAAAAAAACTCTACCACATCCTTCTACAAGCCAGTTCACCAAAATATATCTTTTAAATCTTCATACATCTTGTTGTTTCCTGGATGAATAGAATAGCCCGAATTATGTGTCTCATGTAGGATTTAAGTTCTCAATCTATCAATAGAAGGAACCCAGAATCTATCCTTGCAGAAAATGACCCCAAAATTAGATACAAAAATTTTAGGTCTCTTACCAGCCTTAATCAGATCAATCAACTTCAGATACTTTATATCCGACTTCTGAGCTTCCTGAATTTTCTCCTATAGAGTTGGTTGAATAATCATTTGACCTAACAAACTTGAACATGTATCATCGGTTAACACCTCTATCTACAGTTTCTCTAAATCTTCTGTGAAACCCCTTAAATAAATAGAATCCAAACTCTTAACTATCGAGATACTATATATTTTGGCTTAAGGGCTACACAATTTTGTCTTATTAGTGTAACTTCCCATGAGGGCATCCATCCTAAGATTTCTCTGGAATGAGCATGCTTAACTGTTGAGTTTTTTTAATGAAATTCTGACCATTACATCAAAAAGTGCATTGATGTTTAAGAATTTAGCTTCTTTTTACCTAAAGGTCTCACAATCTCACTCACTTAAGTAACTGACATCATCATCAGTATCTCTATCTCAGAACCTTTCACCAGGTAGATAGGATTCTAGATGTTGACGGGTCATGTAGCACTTTATCCCATACATGATTCAAGAGGTGATTCAAAATGGCAACAATTGGTATAAGAGCAATACACCAGTCGGAAGATGGAAACTAAGAGCCATACAAGAAAAATTACTCACCGTCTAATAGAAATACTTGTAATATTGAGAATTTCAAACTGGGAAAACTTTAGGAAATCAAAAGCTATACATTTTCAGATGTTATTAGGTTTTGGCATTACTATGATTTGGTTCATGACTTTCAGGAGCTCCTTAATTCATTTTCGGTCTTTTTGCCACCTTGATCAACATTTTGTCGAATCAGCTCCGCTAATCTTATTTTGCTGAACTAATCCTCTTGCACAATATGGAAGAATCTTTGAGCCCTTTCTTTATGTTCACAGTCTTTAATTCCTTTTGTTGGCCATGGAGAGTTTTCTTTTTTTTTTTTTCTCCCTATTGCAGTTCTTACTTCGTGAATGAAATGTTGTCTTTGACTTACACTTTTGAGCTGTTCAGTATTGCTTTGATGCTTGATTTGAATAGGCTAACACACGACCGCATCACCCTTAGCTTATTTGATTGATATTTCTTTACTGTCTTAAGGATCATTCTCTCTGCCACTTTATCGAGCCATGTTTTTGTGGTTCATCTACTTCAAACTAGTTTTCAGTTAATAGGTTCTTTATTGTAAATTTGTTTTTTATTAAAAGAAGTTCTTGGCGTAGCCCAAAGTCATCCCCCTAAAAAAAACAAAATTTAAAAGGTAAATATATAAAAAACCTTCAAAACATTCCTTTTCTCTTTTATAATTACATTACCGCTTAAAAAAAACTATCCCTAGCTCACGGGCAAATTTTAGGTCCAATCACCTGACAGAGAAATACATCCAGATTTCTCTATATCTACAGTAAAACATAGCCAAAGCACAGTTACTGCAGTAGCTGCGCTTTGACTGCGCTTTTACTGTAGACTGAGAGAATTCCGGATGTATCTCTCTGTCAGGTGACCGGGCCTAATAATTTTCCCAGCTCACGACCGTCTCTGAAAGAAAAGCCCTTCCATGGATCCAACCAAAGCAAAGATGCTCACAAGCAAGCATCCAACGCTGAAGACCTGTAGCACGACCCACTTTGAAGTCCAGGGTGCAATCTTCCTCTGCACAAAGTACATCTCCACAGGGAAGTAGATTGCCAGTGGCCAAAAGCTAATGGCTCCAAGCAGCGCCAATACCTGGTTGAAGTATGGGAAGCCCAACGCAAGTCCCGTGGTTGATGCCACGTATAGTGTTCTAAAGAAAATCCTGAACAGATTGATCTTGAAAGATGGTAAGAATGGAAGGTGAATGTTGTAGAAATCATTCACCAAACTGGTCAGTGGAAGTTTTATCGATAGCCACCGCTCCACAAACGCAAAGATTGGTTGGCTGTATACCTGAAATGAAATAGAAAAAAATGGTTAATTATTAGAAGATTGGGAACTAGATTGCAGTAGAAACATTTCTAATATTAGCATTCAAAAGTCTTAAAGAGGAGATAAAAAAGAAGGAAACTTGTATTACCTGATAACCCCCTATGAGGTGAATTATGATGCAAATGTTGGCGAAGTCTATTAGCCAGTATGGTTCATAGAATCCGAATCCAGTTAAGAGATTTCCGGGGGTGTCATCGCCAAAGGCAGCATAGCCAAAACATCCACAGCAGAGGTAGAAGAAAGTGGTGATGATGATCGAAGCCATGGAAGCTTTCTTTATGGTCTGATTCTCAGGAGGTGGGGACTTCACCGTATCCTGTATTAAGGGGTGATTTCATAGTTCATTGTCTTAATATATATAGAAGGAAGATCTTAACAATTTTTCTCTTTTTGTTTACGCCATATAAAACTAGTACTATAAAATGAGATCATATATGGAGTAATAAGATGTGCAGAATTTCACCTGTATTTCTATGAGAATTACAGAGTATGGGTAAGCAAATGCTACGTCACCAATAGCTTGGGAAACTTTCCAAACTTTCTGTGCTGTGGATGCTGTATGAACCCCTCCAATCCCCCCTTTGATCGTTCCATTACCTGAAATACAAGTAGGATTAGATATTTGCTTTCTGCTGCACAAAAAGACTGTTTTGTGCTACATAAAAGATATATCTTAACAAAAACTAGTCATTTTACAAAGAAACTGCTCTCTCTTTTGGCATAATGATTGGCTCGTCATAATGTATACTGGAATGAAACAAAATCCTTTTGACGTCGGAGCTACAGAATGTTTCCGAAGTTGTAGTTTAGCTGAATTAAGAAATTCTTATAATGGATTTTTGTTTTGCTGTAGCCGTTTTTTTTATAAGTTTATTTGTTTTCCTTTGTTTTGTTGCCTGGGTGTAGCTAGACTATTGACCACTTGTAAAAATATAGCATTATTAAGGAATAACAGGCAGATTTTTATTTTGGAAAGAAAAAAAGATATTTCTCTGTTTTTTTTAGAGATTCTGTTATGTATCCTGAATTCTTTAATTCAGGTGGTGGTTTGTTTGTGTTAACAAATGGGTTGGATTCATCCATAGTTTTCACCAAGAGTTTCACCATAGTAGCAACAGATCTCTTCCCGTGAAGATCGGAGTGACGTTCAATAATTGTCTCACTGTAACTCTGAACTCTGTCCCAGTCAAGAAATGAACTGCAGCCACGTACTTCTGTCCCAGGCGAGATCAGATTTGGTATCACACCCATCAAAGTGCCGCCTCGCAGGAACCAGCAACGACCAATCCAAGAATTGGTGATTACAGATCTACAAAGGGAAATCCAGCAACTACAGCAACGATTAGCTCGGTTTGAAGAAAGAGGAGCAGGAAACAGAAGTTGAGGAAGACATAAACCCTTTCCATCAAAATTCTTCAAGTGAGGAAGAAGTGGAGCTACGCCATCAGTTTAGAGTTCAACGAGGTCCTTCAGATGATGGGGGAATCAAATTTGACTTGCCCGAGTTTGATAGGCGGTTGGACCACGAGGAATTTTGAATTGGCTACACACAGTTGAGAGAGTCATTGAATTTAAAGAAGTGCAATATGATCGCATTGTCAAATTAGTGGCCATTAAGCTGAAGAAAAGTGTCTCTATGGTGGGAAAGTTTGAAACAGCGTCGGGATCGTGAAGGTCAGAGCAAGATAACTAGATGGCCAAAAATGAAAAGGGAGTTACAACGCAAATACTTGCTTGATCAATATCGGCAAGATCTCTTCTTGAAATTTCACCAATTACAACAAAATCATCTCTGTATTGCTGAATTCCAGCAGCTATCACTCCAGTGTGATTTAAGAGAACCTGAAGAGAGCACAATTGCCCGTTTCTTGGGTGGGTTAAACCCCTCTATAGTAATATTGTTCAGTTACAACCTTATTGGACATTCCAAGATGTCGTTAACTTAGCTATGAAGGTGGAAAGACAACAGCGTGGGGGCAAAGGGACACAAGGCAAGGCAGGAAGGAGAAAGAGTGATGGGAACCGAGCAGGCTTTAAGAAGGTGGTGACAGGAAGCAACTCAAACAATAAAGAAGGCACAAGTCTTCCGGACAGTAGTCGTCGTCAGCCCAATACAACCGGACTTCCAGCTCATAAATGCTTTAAATGTCACGAATTTGGCCATATTTCCTCAGGTTGTCCAAACCGGCGGCTAGTCACCCTTCTTGAGGATCCAGAACAAGAAGAAGAAACAATAACAGAAGTCGAGACATGAAGTCCTGAAATTCAGAAACAACAAGAAATGACAATCAGCTCAACAGATGAAGGAAAATTATTAGTTCTTCATCTCCTATTGAACTCACATAAAGAAGAGGTTTGGCAGCGACGCATCATTTTTAAAATAAGGCGTACTATGAACCGAAGAGTTTGTTAAATGATTATCCATAGTGGAAGTTGCGAGAATGTGGTGTCAACTGCTATGGTAGAAAAGCTACAGTTACCGATGAAGAATCACCCCAACCCATACAAATTGTCATGGATTCAACAGGAGAATGAGGTCCAAATATCCAAACGATGTCTACTTAATTTTTCTATTGAAAGTTTTGAAGAAAACGTATGGTGCGATGCGGTACTGATGGATGCTTGTCACATACTATTGGGGTGACCTTGGCAATACGTTCGAAAAACAATCCACTGACACGTGTAATAGCGTGAGGGGCTGTTAACAGGCCCCCTCAAACTATTGCCTCGGAAGAGGTGATCAGTTTGGTTGCGAGTTGCTTGAATCTTGAGATGGAGAGTGGCTTGGTGAAGATATCAACGATTTGGTCTTTGGTGGAAGTGTGATGTATGGTGATTGTTCGATCCTTGATGCAGTTCCTTATAAAATGACAATCGACCTCTATGTGTTTTGTTCTGGCATGAAAAACCAGATTGTTAGCCAAGGCTATAGCTAAGGTGTTATCATAGAAGATAGGTGTAGGAGCGGAGAGATTACAGTTGAAATCTTGGAGTAAGCGGCGGAGCCAAATTACTTCGGCAGTTGAAGCTGCGAGAGCTCTATATTCGGCTTCTGTTGAGGATTGGGTGTCGACCTGTTGCTTTTTGACGCTCCATGAGATTAGGGAAGAACCGAGATAGTTGCAATATCCGAAGATAGATTTTTTGTCTGTCGAGTCACCTGCCCAGTCCGCATCTGCATAGGAGCGCCAGGAAAGATTGTCACGAAAAATTGGTAGACCCATATGCAACGTACCTTGAATATATCGTAGGGGACGCATGAGGGCTTCAAAGTGTGTGATGAGTGGGTTCTGCATATGCTGAGAAATTTTGTTAACTGCAAATGAAATATTAGGTCGAGTAAGAGTAAGATATTGTAGAGATCCTGTTAATTGACGAAATAGAGTGGGATTGCAGAAGGCGGGAGAATTGGTAGTGTCGCGTGTGGGCTTAAGCTGAGATGGGGAAAGAACAGGCTTGCAATTGAGCATACCAGCTTTTGACAGAATGGACTCAGCGAATTGAGTTTGATTTAGGTAGATGCCATAGGTTGTGTGAGTGGCTTGAATTCCAAGAAATTGAGAAATGAGTCCAAGGTTTCTCATATTGAATTTATTGTGAAGATTTTGAAGAATTTTGGTGATTTCTGTAGAGGAGTTTCCGGTAATTAGGATATTGTCGACATAAACTAAAAAGTAGATAGAGATGTCGAGTTTATGATATATGAGTAAAGACGGGTCAGAAGAGCTTAATTTGAAACCAAGACTTTGTAGATGGTCAAAAAGAGTGGCGAACCATTATCTCGGGGATTTTTTTAGGCCATAGAGAGCTTTCTTCAATTGAAAAACGTGATTGGGGTAAAGAGTATCGATAAAGCCGGGGGGGCTGTTTCATAAAGATGGTTTCGGAGAGGAGACCGTGAAGGAACGCATTAGAGACGTCGAGTTGGTGAACGGACCAGTTGTGATGAAGAGCGATAACTAGAAGTACACAAACATTGGGCATTTTGGCGACTGGACTAAAGGTATCAGTGTAATCGAGGCCGTATTCTTGATTAAAGCCTTGAGAAACAAGTCTGGATTTGTGACGAGCAATAGTACTGTCAGAAAGAAATTTAGTGCGATAAGTCCAACGCAGCCAAGTACATTTGAATTGGCGTTCGGAGGGACAAGGTCCAGGTCCTCTAAGACTGGAGAGCTTGGAACTCATCGGACATAGCCATCCGCCAGTGTTTATGTTTGTTGGCTTCGGTAAAGCAAGTTGGATCAGGAGGAGTGTTACAATGGAGAAGATTGAATATAACCTTTGGTTTGGAGTGTCCATTTTTTGATCTTGTTTGCATGGGATGAATGATAGGTTGAGCCGGAATGTCTGTGGAAGGATGGGTGCAAGTAGCGTTGTCTGAAGAAGCAAATGGTGTTAACGAATTGGAGGGGTGACTGACGGGAGGAGAGTATGGTTGACGAGAAGAATGAGTGGTGGTGGTAGGTGTCTCAGGAGTGTGAGTCTGAGTAGTCCGGACGAGGGTGAGTGGAGGTGTATAGTTGTTTTCTAAGGATAAAGGAGGTGTGGTTGTCTGTTGGCTTCGGTAAGGGAACATATCTTAGTTTAAAATAACGTGATGTGATGTGTAAACTTTTCTCGTAGTGGGGTGAAGGCATCTATAGCCTTTTTTCATAGGAGCGTAACCTATAAATACACAAGGAAGAGACAGAGGTGAGAGTTTAGAGTTGTTATAGGGACGTAGCCACGGATAGCATAGACAAACTAAAATGCAAAGGTGGGTGTAAGAAGGAAGTTTTTGATAAAGTTTGAAATAAGGACTTGCGTAATTGAGGACAGGAGTGGGTAACCTATTGATGAGATATACTGCAGTATGAAAAGCGTCAACCCAGAGGAATTGCGAAAGATTTGCTTCGAGGATTAAGGTAAGAATTATTTCCAAGATATGCCGATGTTTGTGTTCGCCAACGCCGTTTTGAGCGGGGGTATATGGACAGTAGAATTGATGATTGATACCCCAATTTTGCAAATGAGTTTGAATTGATAGTTAATGAATTCACCACCACCGTCCGAGCAGAAGGTGATGATACATTTGTTGAATTGACGATCAATCATCTTGTTGAATTCTATGAATTTTAAAATAACTTCAGATTTTTGACGCAACAGATAGATCCAACAAAATTTAGAGTATTCGTCAATAAATGACACATAATATTTGTAACCTTGCATAGAAGTAGTGGGGGAGGGTCCCCAAACATCAGAGTGAACCAATTCAAAACTGGTAGAAGCTAAATGATTTGATATAGGAAAAGGTAATCTATGGCATTTGGCCATTTTACAGGATTACACTGGTAATGAGAAGATTGAAAACAAATAGTAGGCATGGTATTTGCTAATTTTCTTTGAGTGTTGGAGGCAAGATGTCCTAGACGATGGTGCAAGAGATTAGGAATGGCTTGAGTGGAGACGAGAGCGAGCGTATTAGCGGAGTTGAATGAGCGAATCAGATAAAGTCCATTAAGACATGGACCCTACAGAAGAAGCTTCCTGGTCTTCGACTCCTGAATTTTAAATCCATTAGAATTGAACGTAATTATTCATTGATTATTAGAAGTTAGTTGATCAATAGAAATTAAATTGAAAGAAAGATTTGGTATATGATAAAGATTTTCAAGTTTAAGTTTACCAGTTGGGGTGGGAAGAATACCCTTGCTCGAGTGTTGGTTGGGAAGAGTGTGTCTGTTACCTAACGTTATCTAATGAGAACCGGTATGAGATTTTGGGGAGCTTAAGTTCGAGAGATCTGAGGTCAGATGACTGGAGGCGCCGCTGTCAAGAAACCAATCAGAGTTGTTGGATGATTCAGTTTGTGAGAAGAGAGTTGAGTTTTGTTGTTCGTCAGTGTAGGTGGGATCATGATGATGCCAACACTAGATGACAGAGTGACCTTTCTTGAAGTAGATTTGACAAAATATGGAGGTGGAAGCATTCTTGTCATTGCGAGAAGACAAATTGCGAGCGGACCGATTTGCTAAAGAGAATCGTCCACGGTTAGCTTTGGTGCGTCCACAACCTCGTCCACGCGAGGCGGTAAGTGCCATGGTGGGTTTAGACAATTGCAGATTTTTAAGATCGCGAGTTGCTTCTTGGGCGAGATTTTGTTCTTCACTACAGAGCAAAGTATAGAGATCGTCCAGTGTCATGGGCTGGAGATTAGTACGAATCGCGGTTTTAAAGGCTTGATATTGAGAAGGAGACCCGTTCAATGTATAAAGGATAATATCTTCAGTATGAAGAGGTTCGCCGGCAGCGGCGATGACATCGACTTTGGACTTGATATTGAGAAGATATTGTGTCATATTTTGATCTTTCATGGATATGTGATGAAGCTCATTCTTGAGCTGAATTGTGCGGGATCGGGTGGCGAATTGAAGTCGGCAAGAGATGGTGCTCCAAATTTCGAAACTGTGGTCTAGGGAAAGAACATAAGGGAGTAGAGTTGGGAGATGACCGAATAGAGGGCAGCGGCAAGATGTTGATCGATTTGAATCCAAGTTTTGTAGGTATATTCAGTGGAATTGATCGGTGAACAGGGTGAAGGCCGAGGACAAGAATTGTCCAAGAATCCTTCAAATCCATTCGGTCGAAAAATTTTGAATACTTGCAAACGCCATATGGGATAATTGTCTGGAGTAAGAAGGATAGAAACGATGTTCTTGATGTTGCTAACTAAAAATTTGAGTTGAGGAGATATCTACGAGACGTTCGTCGTGGGATTGGAAGTTTGAGGAGCGGTCGGAGTAGTGGCGGCAAGAGATGCCGAAGATGGCTCCATAAGCCGGCGAAAGAACGAGAACATTATTGAGGAAGAAAAAATTTCACCAGGACTTCTTGCTCTGATACCATGAGAGCGATCCAAGAAGACGAAGCAGCGAATGGAGAGAGCAGGTGAAGATGAAATGGAAAATGTAATTCGTATCATAAAGGTAACTATTACGGGTATTAAATAGACAAACTAAGAAGTAAAAACCAATATAAGGATGGCACGTGTAATAGCGTGAGGGGTTGTTAACAATACATACATGTTTGACTATCAAGGAAGGTAAATTGTGTTTGTACCATTACCAGCTCAGCATCAAGCGCCCAACTCTGAACAAATTATATTGAAACGATTGATGTTTATAAAGGCATTATAGGAGGAGAACAAGGGCTAATTGTTGATCTTACTGGAGATAAATGCGATCACATATAGTATTAATGAAGCAATTCAATCTTTAATGCAAGAGTATCAAGATGTACTAGCAAATGAGATTCCCTCTATATTAACTCCCAAGAGAGAAGTTCAGCATGCCATAGACTTCGTCCCAGGATCTATAATTCCTAACTAGCCTATATATCAATTAAGACCATATGAGCATGCAGAACTTAAAAACCATGTTGAAGAATTATTGGCTAAAGGTTTTATTCGCCACACTGTCAGTCTGTGCGACGTGCCGGTGTTAATGGTGCCAAAAAAAGATGGGACCTATAGAATGTGAATTGTCAACAATGTTGTCAATAAAATTACTATAAATATAGGCTCCCAATTCCTCTCATTGACGACATTTCTGATCAACTTTGTGGCTAAACTATATTTTTCAAAATTGATTTGAGGACTGGATACCACCAAATTGTATGAGAGCCGGAGATGAATTGATGATCGCATTCGAGACGTGATAGGCTCTATGAATGGATGCTAATGCCATTCGGGCTCACCAATGCCCCAAGCACCTTTATGTGGCTTATGAATCATATTTTATAGCCTTTATCATGCAAATGTGTGGTTTCCTACTACAATGATATTCTCGTCTATAGTCAAGGTAAAGATAAACACCAACAACACCTTCGGCAAGTATTCGATGTCGTGCGAGAACAACTGCTATTTGCTAATTTAGAGAAATGACAGTTTGCAACTGATAGGATTTCCTTTTTGGGTTACATTATTTCAGCAAATGGGATTAAAGCTGATCCTAACAGGTTACAAGCCATTGTCAGCTGGCCAACTCCTTAATCCTTCACGGATACGAAAGTTTCACAGCCTTGCTTCGTTTTATATAAGGTTTATCCAAAATTTCAGCAGTATTACCACCCCTATTACAGAGATCCTCTGTGTTAATCTCTTTTATTGGAACGACACTGCTCAATCTAACTTTAAGTCTCTAAAACAACAAGTTTCAACTTCTACCGTCTTGGCACTACCTGACTTCAATCACATTTTTGAAGTGGAATGTGATGCATCAAATGTGGATATCCGCGCCGTCCTAAGATAAGGTGGACATCCTATTGCCTTTTTTTAGTGAAAAATTGAATTATACTTGTCGAAAATACTCCACCTACAATAAGTAATTTTATACAATTGTCCGAGCACTACATTGGAGCCACTGCTTGCTGGCCAACAAATTCACCTTCTTCTCTGATCATGAAGCTCTTCATTTTCTCAGCAACCAAAGAAATTATGGAGCCTACATGCTACTAGGGCTGAATCCTTAGCAGCATTTCATTTTGTCCTTTAACTATAAAGCAGTACAGAGCAATCACATTGTTGATGCTCTCAGCCGGCAACACCTCTTCCTGCAGGTTTTGCAATCCAAGGTAATTTGTTTTGATTTACTAAAGAAAATGTATCATAATGATGTCGATTTTAAGAATATTTGGAGCAGCTTTCAGGCTGGCCCATCACATTTATTTCATTTAAAGGAAGGATATTTATTCTTTAACAATAGGCTCTGTATTCCTCACTGTTCAACACGGTTAACTCTCATAGCTGAATGCCATAAAGGTGGGCTGGCAGGCCACTTTGGCTGAGACAAATCATTGGCTTTACTTATAGAAAATTTTCATTGGCCATTAATCATAAGAGATGATGAATAAGATGTGAGTTTTTGCTCTGTTTTGGGTTCTGTATCTTGAAGAAATTCAAGTGGTGTTACCCTACCAAGAATCATGTCTTGGGTCTTGTTTAAGTTGCTCGATTCCGGCAACTCTGGTTCTTGTCCAACGCCGCATCACCACCTCCGTCCGGCGTCATCCTTTTAACAAAAAAAAAAAATCTACATAGACTATAACTTTGTTTGTTTCTTCTTATCTTCCGCATAAATTGTTATTGACAGTTTCAACAAAGTTTCTATTCAGTAAAATAACAAAAAATTTCAAGTAAATCAAATCATTCTTTTCAGTTTGAGATGTATTTGTTCCTTAGAAACTGTAAAAAATTTGAACTTATTTAAAGAGAAGGCAAACCATACCAATCACTTTGGCAAGGCCTAACCCAAATCCAATAAAAGAGTAGGTGAAAGACATCATTGCAGCGACAACGGATAGCCATCGCATATTGTGAAAATCTGGAATCTGGGAGAAGAAAATCTGGACAAGGCCAAACATCAACATAAAAAAGTTTTCTCCACCTGAGCATGGAGCACCATGTCCTTCCTTATGATAGCAATTTGATCTCTGTATTGCCCTACAAAATAGATTTTAGATCTAGAATCAATAAATCAGTTCAGCTTTCAAATATCATGCTCCAGTTTCACATCAAATTGTATAGCTATTTAGTCAAGTACCTCATACAAGTTGCAGTAGTGATAACATATGCAGTAGAAACTCCAAACAAACTCAGATATTGCAGAAACCCACAAAACCAAGTATGCTTGTTACCTGAACAAACACAAAATTATTTTACAGAAGTTTACAATAAAGTGAAAACTCTCCAAAGAAGAAAACAAAAATATCGTTGTTCCAAGTACCTAAAGTCTTCCTAACTGCATCCATGTAAGAGTAGTTTCTGGCTCCTTTCTCTGGATGCGGAGATCGATAACACTCTGAAAGCATGAAGGCAGATATGTAGGTGACCAGGGCGAAACAAAGCATGGCGAAAGGCCCGCCAATCCATCCCAACTGTGCCGTGCTCCATGCCAAGGAAAGCACACCGGCGCCAATGACTCCTGTTATGATATGAGCTATACATGTCCATATACTTCCTGGTAGTATTGTCTTGCCCAAGGGCTTAGAAATCAGGACGTAGTAGATACATAGAGGGATTTGAATTATTCAGAAGAAATAGAAGAAGTTTAGCCCTAGGATTACCTGTTCTTATCTTTCCATCGTCATTGCTGGAAGCATCAGATATCTCAAGAGCGTGCTCGACTGCCATTAGCAAAGCCAGCGAAGAATTTGCAATAGCTTATATGCTTATCTGTATAGAAAATATTGCAAATAAATTAGGGATGATTTTGGAATATTGTAGACTAATTAGTGAATGCGACTGGCACTATCAGTGAATCAACTACAAAAAAAGTTTCGGATGACCTGTCAATCAACATGTGCTGATGTGCTGAGGGAAAATGGAAATAGGAATTTAAAGGGAGTTGGATTTTTTTTTTTTTTTTTTTGGTCTTATTTGAACCGTCTGTTATTGGATCAAATGCAAATGATGTGACATATGTATTCCAATTATTTATCAACTATCCCATTTCGAATTGTAAGATAATTGGATGATCATCACAATACACAATAACTTATCAGAAAATGGTAGAAGTCAAGATGCTCCAACATAAAGTTAATTTGGATGCTTGTATACTAATCAAATTTATTTTAAGAAAATGTAATATCTATTAAAAATATATAATTCAATCATATAAAAATAAAATTGATGATTATTGATTAAATTTAAATCATGCTGATATTATGCCACATTATGCTCATTATTTTGCTTCTTTGAAAAATTTACTTCAAAGTTGCGTTTAAGTTAAAATAACCCCTCTCTTGAAAATAAATTATTTTTTAAGTGTTACAATCAAAATTAATTCGAACAAGGTCCGAATAATTACCAATAACGGTTAGACCATATCCAAAAAAAAATTATATCCATGTTTGAACTTTTTCAAACTCAAATTATATAAAAGTTGGCATAATCCAAAAAAAAATTATGATTGTCATTTCAAAATTGTTCGAGCAAGGTCCTTAAATGACATCATTCAAAAAAATTATTGAATTGTTAAATTGCATGATCAAATAAGGAATGTACAATGTTCAAACATTGTATGAGTAATAGAGTAATAAAGCAAAATATAATCACAACAAACTATAAAGCAAACACAACAGAGGATAAATGTATGATAATAAGCATTACATTGAATGAACAACAACAATGACATCAAGCCTTTATCACCAAGGGCAGAACCAGCCTTAATTTTCAGGGGGGGGGGGGGGGGGGGGTGGGTTAAATGTATAAGTAAAAAATTGAGATTTTTTTTTTAATATATATATATATATATATATATATATATATATATATATATATAATTTTAGTGACAAATGATTATTTGTACTTGAATACATAATACATTTTAAAAATATTATCAACATCTTATATAATGACAATTATTCTTAAATAAAAATTAGGTAACACCTCTACACAATGTGTCGGAGGTCCAAGGGGCAGCACCCCTCCTGACGGGGTTCGACCTGCCCGGTCAGGTCACGGGATCAAGTGGCAGCGCCCCTGCGGAGGTTTTCAGGGGCAGCGCCCCTGGAATAAATTTTTGTTGTAAGGATATTTTTGAGTTCTCTTTACTATTTCGCTTTGTATTTGGTTCATTTTTCCTTAACAATAATATTTCTACACAATGTGTTTAATTATGATGTGGGAAATTGCCTAAATACCATAATATTTTAAAACTTTTAAGGGGGCAATTGCCTAAAATTACTTCTAATAACCCCTCTACACAATGTATATAATTCTGCTATGGGGCAATCGCCTAAAGATCATAGTATTTTAATTTTTTTAGGGGGGGGGGGGGGCTATTGTCTAAAGATTCCTATAATAAAGAGTTAAAAAATTCTGGAGGGGGACGACAAATTACCTAAAAACTCATGTAATAAAAAAAATTTAAATTTTTTAGGGTGCCCCCCCCCCCCACAAACCCCCCCCACCCCCAATCCCCCCCCCCCCCCCCCCCCCCCCCCCCCCCCCCCCCCCCCCCCCCCCCCCCCCCCCCCCCCCCGCCCCCCCCCCCGCCCACCCACCCCCCCCCCCCCCCCCCCCCCCCCCCCCCCCCCCCCCCCCCCCCCCCCCCCCCCCCCCCCACCCCCCCCCCCACACCCCCCCATTATAGATCTCACCACATTTTATATACCTTTCCTTCAGTTTGATGAGTACTTTTCATTACAAAATAAGCCCAATGCATTCCTCCACTTCAATCATCCAAGTTGAATTCTACTAATAACAACCCATCTATTTCACCACCACTTTGATCAATAGATCTGGGATATCTAAAATATTTACTCATTTAATGACATGATTATCAAAAATCACGATCCCCCACTAGATCTATTACCACTAAAATTACACACCATATATTTGATCCCCTACTAGAACTTCAAATGGGCTATTTAATACCCAATTTGGAATCCAAATAGGAATTAAATCTCTTAGCGGGGAGTTCCTTCCATTTGGAGATCCAAATTTAGGTAAATTTTAATTCTAAAAAGACAAAAATCCCTTTGGCAAGTTCTTTTCATTTTGATATCAGGACCTAGCAGATCAAAGGATCCTGAAGAAATACGCTGAGGAGAAGAAGAAGAAAATTTTCCCATTTTAATAATTATGGTCATTATATAGGATTAAAATCCAAGTTATTGTATGCGGCAACCGACTACTTCTAGTTCCTACAGGCCCTGGATTGTAAATTAAGTGGTACTTACCACATGGACTTTAAATATTCTATATGATTAATGATGTTTTTTAAATTTATTGTGCACTAGAAATTGGCTATTTTCTAGATTTTTTTCTTATATGTGTGGTTTGTTTTATCTTGGAAAACTTTATTAGGCTCTTAGGGACAATGAAATATTTTTCTACCAATAATCAAATAAAATTTTAGTCCCACATAAAAAAGATATGTGTTATCTAATAAGTAAGCCTGAGAATGCCTAGTAGTTCTCATGTATTCATATTTTACTTTCTATTCTTTGCCAGACACCTACCTTCTTTCAAGTCATGATAGATTACGTGACCAATCAGGGTGTTGCTCTATCTAGAGGATGTTGAGCATTTATAGAGAAAATGCTATTTTCTATGCCAAAATTTTTAAAGTTCATCATATATGATTTTCTGCATTCATATTCAATCAACATGCATTACATTAGAAACCAATCAAATTAATAAAAAATTAATTACATCAGGCATAATCAAAATTCAGAAGTAAAGGGGTCAATTATGACTTTCTTTTGATGTACATCCCAATAGCCTACCCATCTTTCATAAAGACCAGATTCATTATTTTATAGTGCCTAGGTGGTTTAGCTAATACTCCAATCCAGGCCGAGGTAAGCCTATATTTATATTTCATTATTTAGGTTAGCATCAGTATTATTTAGATCCCAACTTAGATTTAAAATCCAGCACATACCTATTTTCTCTAATAAAAAAATTAAAGCCCAACACATAGGATAGATTAGACTATTTCCAAATTATTTCAGAATTCCAAAACACTTCTAATGTGATCTCCCTAGCAACCACCGGAGATGACCTGCAAGAAACAGAGAAGAAAATGAAAAACCAATGGAACAATATTTGGGTAATATGATGTTTTGTCTCTTCAATATTCCAAGGTGAGGTATATGTATAATACCACTAATACATTACTACTATAGTATAAAAGGTTAACTAATGGAAGTGGAGAACGTGCATCCAAGAATGGAACAGATAGTGACTAGTGTTTGTGGCAGGTATAGTAAAGGTAGGATGTCTCACGTAATAGGATAGTCCCAGTCTCCCCATCTTCGGAAGAACTCGGTTCTGACGAGGACGCAACAGTATCGTCATCGTCATGTGGATAATGTTGACCTCATTGTTTGAGGTCAATTTCCCAATATCCAATTCTAGCACCTAGGTATTCGTAGTCTAGAGTAGACATCACCCATAGGATTTCCCTTAGGTGGACGTCCACTGACGTAGCATCGACTCGAGCCTATCATTCAATTCGAATCAAAATCAATTCAATCCAATTTTAATTCAACTCCAAACAAACTTAATTCAAATTCAATTTATGATTCATCGATGTCAATCGACTCATTTAATTTGATCTAATTCGTTTTTGATCAAATTGATATATCATTGGGCTTAAAACAACTCACCAATTAAATCAAAATCAAATCAAATTAACTCAAATTGAATTCGATTTCAATGGCTCCGATTAACTCGTTTTGACTCGTCACAAGTATATATATAATAATAATTGATACGTCGTCAAAAATTATCTTAATCGGGCATGAATCTCGATGCAAAATCAAGTTTGGAAACTTCAAAAATTAATTCGGAGACCATCTGAACTCTGATTTCAGAAAACTTACAGTCGAACTGAGCGTCTCAGGAATACAAACCCAACGACACCAAGATCAACCCAATCCGAGCCCAAATGAGTCCGAATCAAGGGCTCAAAGCACTGTTGGAAGGTTTAAACCGCAATTTGAGTTACCAAACGGTCTCCGATTTTGACGAGCTTATACTCGAATCGAACGGCTCGACGAGACGAATCCAATGAGCTCAAGATCACCGAATTCCGAAATCATTAAGGCCTTCAAATGTCCAACGAACGGTCCACAGTCAAAGAGTTCAGCAACAACCCATAACCACTTACTCTCTCTCTCCCTCAACCCATAACCACCCACTCTCCCTCTACCTCAACCCAAAAAAACGTCCAAGCCTCCATCCTCTCATACATGACACATCCAAGCCTCCCTCCTCTCATACATGACACATCCAAGCCCCCTTAGTCGCTCCTACAGCAGTTGTACACAAGCAATCTTCTAAATCTTGGGTATTTTCTTCTACATCCTCTCCATCTTCTTCTTCTCTCATTCTTATTTGATTTAAGTCAAATGTCAAGGAGTTGAAGTTTGATCTTTTTTTTTAATATGAGAAGATTTCTTGAACTCATTTTCTTAAGTTTTACTAATGTTAGTTCCCACGTCTTTCCCTTCAATATGATCTTGACAGTGAAATGAAATAAATTATTATGGTTTCTCTATATTACATAGTTACTATTCTCATCTCAATGTGATTAAGTGGCTTTGTATGAATAGCTATATACATGTGTTCTCGAGGCTTACAAAGTTGTTCGAAAGATAATATGTTTTATGTCGGAAAACTTCATTAGTTTTGGAAAATAATGAAGTTGGTTTTAATTCTTTCTTTAAATTGCATTTGGCATAAGTATTGAAGTGGAAAGTGAAAACATTGAATTTCTGTAAATGTGAAAATTGTGTATTTTGAAAAAAATGGAAATTGTTTATATTGAAGGATGAGAATAGTTTGTATTTTGGAAAAGTGAGATAGAATGTGTGTATGTGATAAGTGATTGTAATGCGTGTAGAAAAGTAGAAATTATGTGATTTGGAAAGGTGAAAGAATGAAAGGTTTATGTTTTGAAAGGTGAATCATGTATAACTTGAAAAGTGAAATTTATATATGAGTTGAAAAGTAAGAGTAAAATATTTGATTTGTAGAAAGTGTGCATTGGAAAGTGTGTAGATTTTGAAAGATTAAAATGTCGGTAAAAGTGAAAAATGTGTGTTTAGAAAAATGGAACTTAAGGTTTGTGAAAAGTGAGAAAGGTGGAGAGAAAGGTTGGATTGTGAGATTAAGATATGGGTGAATGTGGAAGAGTTTATGTTGTAGAACAAAGTGTTTGGAAGAGTAAAGATTGAAAGTTAAAATTGTTAGGAAACAAAAGTGTATGTTAGAAAATGTATAATAGTAAAGTGTGTAGAATTTTGAAGTGGATTGTATGTGTATGTTGAAGGGTATTAGATAAGAGAGATGAAGAGTAGTTTTTGTTAAAGAGTGAGTTTGAATTTACTAGAAAGTGAAAGTGTTGTATGGTTCCAAAAGTGCAAATAACAAGAACCAGTGTCCAAGCCCGAAGAAAGATACGTCTTTATTTTCAGTAAATTTCAATTATTTTATTATTATTTATTAAAAGTGTTTCTAATCCCTGTTTCCCTATTTTCTTTATTTCTTTATTTTATTTGCATAAACTGCGAGGAATGGTACCGGTTGAGGGAACAAAAGGACAAGGAGCTAATGACGTCAGTCGCCTCTATCCAGCAGGGTAGAGGTGCTACGGGCGGAACCACCGGGTCGTAACCCCCGGTGATTGTGAGTATTCTAAACTTAGAAAACCTTTAGGGGCCCCTTGATGTGGTTTGTGCGAACCCTTCCTTTAGGTCCCTATAATAACTTCAATTTTATTAGGTTTATTTTTATTTGCTCTCAGATCCCTAAACCCCTTTTACATATACACAAAGTCCTAAGGGTTAGTAATAACAAATTTTTTTATCTTATATAACAGTAGTGACACTTAAGGATAAAAATTAAGGACCGAGTCTTAGAAAATCTAGACTTAGGATGCATGCACACTTTATGATAGAAACTTATAACATAGAAAATTTAGTGACACCTCACTTTAGAATTAGTAAATATCTTTAAATTAGAATTCAATCAATTAGAAAACTTTAGTCAATAATTAACCTATATAGGACATATCAAAACCACACAACCTGTTGCACATATTTAGAATTGTTTGCTAGGACAACCGACTCTGGCTTTAGGTTAGGCCGGTGTTTATTTCCTTACTGTACTGTGACGGGCTTTTTCTCGGTTTTCACTACATGTTGGTTGTAAAATTGTTGGTGTGTTTGTTTATTTATTTTTACTGCATTCTGTGTTATGATTTGACTGACGATTAGATTACCCATAGGTTAGGAGCGATCTGGATTGTTAATATGATTTTCTGCAGGTGGCCACACTCATGCAGGGCAGATGAAAAGGGGGCTAATTAATCAATAATTTTATATAAATGCTACAGGTACTTCAGCTACTAAGCCCCCAAATGAAGAAGAGTGTGGCCAAGTGTGGCCAAGTGTGGCTTAATAATTTAAATTTAATTGCATATATATATAACTGCGTGGGATAATTTTTATTATAAATTGCTTAGGATAACCCTGCAGGTGGACTAGATTTTTCTTCCCTTTCTGTGAAATGAAATGTAATGTAAATATAATATATCAAGAGTCAATAAATGTGAAAGTGATTTTTGAAAATGGGATATTACATCCAATTTAGAATCTAAAGAAAGGAGAATATACCTTAAAAGATTATTCTCTTTTATTTGGAAAGCCAAATTAGGATGATTCAATATCCAAATAGAAAAGAAAATACCCCTCATAGGGATGAGTTTCTTTTCATTTGGATATCCAGAACCCGATGGACCCGAGAAGTTCGTAGAAGAAGAAAAGACAGAACGAGAAGATTGAAGAAAGAAGATGAAGAAATGAAGATTCAAGGAACAGTATATCCCATTTCAAAAATCACTTGCGTCATTCTTAGGATTAGAATCCGGGTTTGTTGTCAGTGGTGCCCGGCCACTTTACTTTTCTATAAATTCTGGGTGTAATATGGATATTGGACATTGGACATTATATTTGGATTATTAAAATTGATTGTTTACATTGTTTGTGTAGTAGATTTTTTTAGGACTCCTGCATGCCGTGTTTTGTTTTAGTCTGGATACGAATCGGAGTTTTTTTTTTCGTAAGGGTACGCTTAAAATTCTTCTACTTGTAATTTTAAATAAAAATTTTTAGGCTCACATAGTAATTCTAACGATCTAAGAAGTAAGCTCGGGACCGCCGAGAGTCAGCTTAAGCATATTAATACTTTCTCTTCCTTGTTAGGCACCTCCCCGCCTGCGGGTTCTGGCAGACCACTTGACCTATGAGGGTGCAGTTCTGTTAAGGGAAAGTTGTGCAATATCTAAGAAAAAAAACCTATTTTCTAAGCCTAATTTTTAAACTGCTTCATTATCATTTTATACATTCGAGTCAATTAGCATGCATTGCATTAGATACAAATTAAAAAGAGTCTAAAATATTAATTGCATTTTTAGATATTTCTCACCCTACATAAGTTAAGGGACCAATTAGGAACTGTCTTAGATGTCAGCTCTCAATTCCTTAAAACTTAAGCAACGTCCCTACCTATCTTTCATAAGAGACTGGATACATGGTTTTAAAGCGCCTAGGTGGTTAGCTGGCTCCCTAATCCAGGCCGGGATAAGTCTAGATTTGCACTTCATTAGTTAGGTTTGGATCACTACTTTGTAGTATCCAAATTAGATTTAGGTTCTGAGGCAGATTCTTTTTAGATCTTAAGTCCTCGCCCTTCGGGAATATAATCTCAACTTTCTAATAAAATGTCAATTTAAACATAAAATTTCTCTCTTAAAATGTAAAGCCCAATATAGGATAGATTGAGGTTGTCTCTGGCTTCTCAGAATCCGACACCTCCTACTTTTCATCCTTTGACTCGCTAATAAATGTTCAACATTGAGCTTTCACCTTGGAAAATTCCTACTTCTGTTCCTTGTCTTTTACTTTGTAGTCAAAGGGTATGAAATCACTGCTTTAATCGAGAGTTTTCTTAGGAGTATTCCTCCTAGGATGTAATTAACTATAGAAGCTTGCTCCTATAGGGATTTGAGAACCCCAGACTAAAATAAATCTTATTTTATTCATATAAAACAAGAGAAGAATCTTTGGGAATGCATATATCTTTACAAACTTTATTTCTAATCTTAAATATGTTTGTATAATGTTATTATTGTCTTTTCAGATAATATATTTCCTACTTGATATATTCAACTTTAGAAATGATGAATTTTATAAAACTCATTCTTGCTTTTGGATGTCTTGAAGAATGTTATGTTCGTATTTCAAGATGATATAATATTCTCCTTGCTATATCTAAATAAAAGAATGAATAAATTTTTCAAAAAAGCTTATTTCTATTTTTAAACATATTCTTAAGAATTTCATGTTCATCTTTTGAGATGATATGTTATTCTTTGAACTATGTTTGATTATAGAAATATCAATTTTCAAAACCCTATTTTGATATTGAATCCATTGTAGAATATTGTGTCGGCCTCTCGAGACTGTACTTTATTCTCAATGCAGTATTCGATTACAAAATAGGAGAAATTAAAATCTGCGTGGTGAGACACAATTTTTTCCACCAAGATTTTTCTGGCGACTCCGCTGGGGATCAATCCTCTCTCCATCTTTAGTAGTGTTTTATACCCTTTAATCGATAGTGTACTTGTGCTTGTCATAGGTTATAACTACCTTTCTTCCGCCGGTTCTTTTATTCATTTCATTCTTGGATAATTTGGCCGGTATCTAAAAAATTTTAGAGGTCTTATTTTGGACCCTGTTAGAAAACTAACGGGAAGATCCTTTGTACGACCTTTTTGTAAAGAAATTTCCTGTGCTAATTCGAATGTTGCAGTTACATTTTTATTGTAGCTTGATGTTTGACTTAGCACTGGGTCCAAAATCCCTTTGCCCAATCTTTAGTAATATGTATAGTTACTTCTTTTAATAACTTAATGTATTATTTGGATTGGGTCTAAATAACTTAACTCTTCAAAAATTTTGAACTTCTGTGTCCTAGTTAATATGTTGTAGTTATATATTTTTATAACTCGATATGTGGCTGGACAAATCTTAAAAAAAAAAAATTTTTTGAACTTTTTAAATCAAAGTTTTCTCCCTTTCTAAACCAACATATTATAATTATATATTTTTATAGTTTAATATGTTTGGAAGGACAGGGTCCAAAAGCTCAAACCTTCAAATCAAAACTTTTTGCTTGTCCTATTAACATATTGTAGTTACATATCCTTTGTAGCTTGATATGTTTGCTAGGACAAGGTCCATAATTTGATATATGCAAGATTATCAAGATTGAAATTAATTTATATTGAGAAAAGTTTGAATGTTTAAATACAAGTTAAGCTTATAAAAATAATTTTGCTAGAGAAAATAGCAGGTTGATTTCTTTTAAAAAGAAATTTACCTCCATCTTCCTTAAATTGTAATTAAAACTTCATTGTGGTTGACTCCTCTAAACACTTAAAGAATAAGACCTATGATTATTAATGTTAAAATAAAAAGTGTGTTCCCTCCCTCCCTCCACTTGGGTGGATTAACGCTTTAAATGAAGATATATCTAATCTCATTTTCTTTTGAACGTTAAAGTATAAAAGTTTAACTAATTTTGCTAATTTCCTAGCAATTGTATGAATTAAATTCAAATATATTTTCAAATCTTATATTCAACCATATTATGATTTTTCTAATCTTATGAATGTATAAATATTGGTTGATATATTGAAAGTTTGAAAATCATTCTAAATTCCCTCATCTTTAACCTTATTGTAGATTAAAGTTTAAGATGTCTATAAATCCTATTTCCTAAGGGTACTATATGGATACGATGATTTGTCCTCTACTATGTGGTTTAACTCTGATAGAAAATGGATCTTAAAGCATCAGATAAAGATAAATGACCTAATCAATTATACAAAAACCTTCGTTTACAATATGAAGTTTTCTCTTATGATGATATTTTTTAAATCAAATATTAGCTAAGTTTACTCTTGACTTTATTACTCCATTTGAGAAAACTCATGAGCAATTTTTATTAAGATTGATCATCTTAAATTCCTCTTTCTGTCAAAGACTTGGGATAATTCAAGGTTCCTTATTAAGGTTAATCCATGATATGATAAACATTTTTTTGTCATGTGGCTTTTCCTTAAAATTAATTGACACACCTTGAATTGATACTGAGTCAGGTGATTTTATAACATCTTTAATAGTTTTTCTTCTTCAATAGTGATAAAAAAAAATATCATATTTGGGTTCACCCATTATGATATCAATATGTAACTTCTTTTAAATTAAGATTTATGTCAAATTGAAATTGGAGGAAGTGGAAGTTTTATTCATCTTTTTATCGTTATACGTCTCATAAGCATCTTGCGAGTTGATGAATTTATTTTATAATTATCTCATTCAAGTTGTTTATTCATACTATAGGATTGAGTCCAATTTATAAATCCATCTTTCTTGTATAAGAGGGTTAATTTTTTTACTATTATACTTGGAAGATGATTTTACAACTGAAATAATTATTTCAAGATTTGAGTAAATGAAGCCTCCTAAAAAAAAAAGTGAAAAAGAAAAGAAAAAAGAGACACATTCATTAAATGTGTAGCAAAAAAAAAAAAAAAAGTGGCTTCCCTTTCTAAATCTTGAATATCACAGGACCTTTTCATCCTTTAGTATTTTTAACATTTGACTTTGAGAATTCAAAATTTTGGTTCATCATCAAGCTTTGATGTTCTATTAGATGTAAAATACATATACCTTCTAAAAGATTTGAAAAAAATTGAACTTCTACCTCCAATTTAATTTCTTTAGATCTTAGTTTAAAAAGAAGAAAAAGATGAAGAAGGAAACCCCAGTTTTGCTTGTAGGGAGCTTTGATCTGGATTAACAAAATCTAAATCTTAAGACCTCTCAAGTTAGCAACTTGAGTAGGTCAGTTCATATATTCAAATCATTATCAAGAAAATCATATAGATGATCAATCTAAATTAAATTATAATGGTGCTGGTTATGCATTATTGGGTTTCACATATCTAACCTAATTAAGATGCATAAACAAACTATTATCCAAATATCTTCAACTCTTTTTTTGAACATCTTCCAATTTAAATGAGATTCTAGACAACGTTCTGATACTGGATGATCTATAGTGATATTTATGGATATAAAAATCACTTTCTTCAGATTCAAAATTTTGAAACTAAACTAAGGAACATCCGTTAGTTGGTTCTGAGATGATTGTCTAATGTTCTCATTCACCATTAAGTAGATATCATGTTCAAGTTTAAATCTATCATTGACTGAACTAGGATGTTAGAACATGAGGGGTTCTATCCTTAGTGATGTCAATGATATCTTTGTTTGAATCTTTACCAAACACCAAATCAAAATCAAATTACAATTTGACTAAATCCATAATTGATTAATCTTGGATGTTAGAATTGGAGGGATTCTATTCCTGATAAAGTCTATGATAAAAAAGATATAAAATTCAATCATAAACTAGAATCGGATGTTAGAGTCTAAACAACTCTATCCCTATTAAAGAATCTTTCTATAGCATTGAAATTCAAAATCTTTGAAACTACACTTTTCTTTAAAGAAAATTGTTAAGTTTTAGATATTTTGATTAAACTCATGTTGGTCATATTCAAACTATTTAATTTAGAGGGAGTCAACCAATCTTTCGTTGAGTTTTTGAATCTTTTTCAATGTCATTTTGATTGGGAGAAGATGAATAAAACTTAAGCGATCACAGTCAAATATCATAAGAAAATTATCAAATAAAAAATAAAGCTTTCACTCTCAGATGAAAATCAAACTTTTCTCAATCATTGTGAATATTTGATATTCCTTAGTGTTTTCACTATAAAGGATGCTCAAATATACTTATTGTTCTATAACAACTCATGCAAAAGATAAAATTTTCTAAAGGAAATTTTATCACGTTGCATTTAGTTCTCTTAGAACATATAAACGAAGACTCTAGAAAATTCATATTACTTTCTTCGAGTGAATAGAAACAAATTCAATCATAGAATCAATCTTTAAACAAAATCTTGCATTTCTCCTTTGGTGGTCGAGATGCTTTGTTAAGTCTTTACTTATCAAAGATGATCAAACTACTCTCTTTTTATTTTCCTCACATATGATGATCCGATATAAAAACATAATCCCAGTGAATTATTTGTAAGTTATAAAGATCATTTATAATAAAGGAGAAAACAATTTTGCAATCCAAAGATTTTCAAGTCTTTCAATCTTCAAAATGTTTTTCCTCCCCTTCTAGAAAATGACATAAGCAAAAGCTTTTGATCTCCAATAGAACATTTGTAAGTTGTCAATGTCATTTGTAATGAAGGGAAGAGGTCCAAAGCTTTAAAGGAATCAAATATACATTAAAGTTCAAAACCTCTTTAAATCCATCTTTAGGTCTAAGTCCGCTCTTACGGCAGCAAATCCAATTTAAATCTGTCTCTAGGTATAAGTCCTCCTACGGCATCCTATTGACATCTTTGGAGTTAGGAGTAAGCATCCCTAGTGGCATCCTAATCTTTGTCCCGAGGAGAAGTATAAGCATCCCTAGCGGCATCTTCTCTTCATTAAATTTTAAATCTTAAATCCGTCTTTAGGTATAAGTTCTCCTACGGCATCCTATTGACATCTTTGGAGTTAGGAGTAAGCATCCCTAGTGGCATCCTAATCTTCGTCCCGAGGAGAAGTATAAGCATCCCCAGCGACATCTTCTCTTCATTAAATTCTAAATCTTAAATCCGTCTTTAGGTATAAGTCCTCCTACGGCATCCTATTGACATCTTTGAAGTTAGGAATAAACATCCCTAGTGGCATCTTAATCTTCATCCAGAAGTTAAGTATAAGCATCCCTAGCTGCATCTTTTCTTCATTAAATTATAAACCTTAAATCTGATCCTCTATGGTTAGGTGTGAGTCCCCACACTTAGGCTTCCTTTCCATATGATCATTTGATCCTCTGAAGTTAGGTGTGAGTCCCCACACTTAGGCATCCTTTCTTCATGATCATTTGCTAGAGTTGGAGAATGCCCCTCGTGGCACCATCCTAGTGTAAATCTTAAATCTTAAATCTGATCCTCTATGATTAGGTGTGAGTCCCCACACTTAGGCTTCCTTTTCATATGATCATCCGATCCTCTAAGGTTAGGTGTGAGTCCCCACACTTAGGCATCCTTTCCTTACGATCATCCGCTAGAGTTGGAGAACGCCCCTCGTGGCACCATCCTAGTGTAAATCTTAAATCTTAAATCGATCCTCTATGGTTAGGTGTGAGTCCCAACACTTAGGCTTCCTTTCCATATGATCATTCGATCCTCTAAGGTTAGGTGTAAGTCCCCACACTTAGGCATCCTTTCCTTATGATCATCCGCTAGAGTTGGAGAATGCCCCTCGTGGCACCATCCTAGTATAAAATTTAAATTTTTAAACCTTCCAAGATTAGATACAATCTTTTCCATAGGTTGCTCTCTCTTCTTAGAAGACGTCCTCTAGTTTGTTGAGTTAGGTGTAAGTACCCACTAGGTGGCATCCTTTCTCTTAGACTAGAAAGAAGACTCTAGTCTTAGCAAAATCATTTTCAAAACAAAATCACATTAAAACTCCTACTTTCGTATCAAATTCCTTTCAAATCACTATGCTCATTCTTTCATACCTTGACTTTACTTAATGATACTAATCTAATTAGTTATCATTTTACTAAAGCCACCAATTCTAACATCAAACTTCAAATCAATTCTTCAACACGAATCTCTATAAATTGTTCAATTTGATTATCTATCAAAATACCAAAATTCGTTCAATTCATATATTCAAATCTTCAACTTCAATTCTGGATCTAGTTGATCGTTTCGGTCAACACCAATACGCATGATAAACTTTGGCAAGTTTATCATGCCTATTGGGGGTCCATTAGTTGACCTCATTGTTTGAGGTCAATTTCCCCAAATCCAATTCTAGCACCTAGGTATTCGTAGTCTAGAGTAGACATCACCCATAGGATTTCCCTTAGGTGGACGTCCACTGACGTAGCATCGACTCGAGCCTATCATTCAATTCGAATCAAAATCAATTCAATCCAATTTTAATTCAACTCCAAACAAACTTAATTCAAATTCAATTTATGATTCATCGATGTCAATCGACTCATTTAATTTGATCTAATTCGTTTTTGATCAAATTGATATATCATTGGGCTTAAAACAACTCACCAATTAAATCAAAATCAAATCAAATTAACTCAAATTGAATTCGATTTCAATGGCTCCGATTAACCCGTTTTGACTCGTCACAAGTATATATATAACAATAATTGATACGTTGTCAAAAATTATCTTAATCGGGCATGAATCTCGATGCAAAATCAAGTTTGGAAACTTCAAAAATTAATTCGGAGACCATCTGAACTCCAATTTCAGAAAACTTACAGTCGAACTGAGCGTCTCAGGAATACAAACCCAACGACACCAAGATCAACCCAATCCGAGCCCAAATGAGTCCGAATCAAGGGCTCAAAGCACTGTTGGAAGGTTCAAACAGCAAATTTGAGTTACCAAACGGTCTCCGATTTCGACGAGCTTATACTCGAATCGAACGGCTCGACGAGACGATTCCAATGAGCCCAAGATCACCGAATTCTGAAATCATTAAGGCCTTCAAAGGTCCAACGAACGGTCCACAGTCAAAGAGTTCAGCAACAACCCATAACCACCCACTCTCTCTCTCCCTCAACCCATAACCACCCACTCTCCCTCTACCTCAACCCAAAAAAATGTCCAAGCCTCCATCCTCTCATACATGACACAACCAAGCCTCCCTCCTCTCATACATGACACATCCAAGCCCCTTTCGTCGCTCCTACAGCAGTTGCACACCGGCAATCTTCTAAATCTTGGGTAATTTCTTCTACATACTCTCCATCTTCTTCTTCTCTCATTCTTATTTGATTTAAGTCAAATGTCAAGGAGTTGAAGTTTGATCTTTTTTTTTAATATGAGAAGATTTCTTGAACTCATTTTCTTAAGTTTTACTAATGTTAGTTCCCACGTCTTTCCCTTCAATATGATCTTGACAGTGAAATGAAATAAATTATTATGGTTTCTCTATATTACATAGTTACTATTCTCATCTCAATGTGATTAAGTGGCTTTGTATGAATAGCTATATACATGTGTTCTCGAGGCTTACAAAGTTGTTCGAAAGATAATATGTTTTATGTCGGAAAACTTCATTAGTTTTGGAAAATAATGAAGTTGGTTTTAATTCTTTCTTTAAATTGTATTTGGCATAAGTATTGAAGTGGAAAGTGAAAACGTTGAATTTCTGTAAATGTGAAAATTGTGTATTTTGAAAAAAATGGAAATTGTTTATATTGAAGGATGAGAATAGTTTGTATTTTGGAAAAGTGAGATAGAATGTGTGTATGTGATAAGTGATTGTAATGCGTGTAGAAAAGTAGAAATTATGTGATTTGGAAAGGTGAAAGAATGAAAGGTTTATGTTTTGAAAGGTGAATCATGTATAACTTGAAAAGTGAAATTTATATATGAGTTGAAAAGTAAGAGTAAAATATTTGATTTGTAGAAAGTGTGCATTGGAAAGTGTGTAGATTTTGAAAGATTAAAATGTCGGTAAAAGTGAAAAATGTGTGTTTTGAAAAATGGAACTTAAGGTTTGTGAAAAGTGAGATAGGTGGAGAGAAAGGTTGGATTGTGAGATTAAGATATGGGTGAATGTGGAAGAGTTTATGTTGTAGAACAAAGTGTTTGGAAGAGTAAAGATTGAAAGTTAAATTGTTAGGAAACGAAAGTGTATGTTAGAAAATGTATAATAGTAAAGTGTGTAGAATTTTGAAGTGGATTGTATGTGTATGTTGAAGGGTATTAGATAAGAGAGATGAAGAGTAGTTTTTGTTAAAGAGTGAGTTTGAATTTACTAGAAAGTGAAAGTGTTGTATGGTTCCAAAAGTGCAAATAACAAGAACCAGTGTCCAAGCCCGAAGAAAGATACGTCTTTATTTTCAGTAAATTTCAATTATTTTATTATTATTTATTAAAAGTGTTTCTAATCCCTGTTTCCCTATTTTCTTTATTTCTTTGTTTTATTTGCATAAACTGCGAGGAATGGTACCGGTTGAGGGAACAAAAGGACAAGGAGCTAATGACGTCAGTCGCCTCTATCCAGCCGGGTAGAGGTGCTACGGGCGGAACCACCGGGTCGTAGCCCCCGGTGATTGTGAGTATTCTAAACTTAGAAAACCTTTAGGGGCCCCTTGATGTGGTGTGTGCGAACCCTTCCTTTAGGTCCCTATAAAAACTTCAATTTTATTAGGTTGATTTTTATTTGCTCTCAGATCCCTAAACCCCTTTTACATATACACAAAGTCCTAAGGGTTAGTAATAACCAATTTTTTTATCTTATATAACAGTAGTGACACTTAAGGACAAAAATTAAGGACCGAGTCTTAGAAAATCTAGACTTAGGATGCATGCACACTTTATGATAGAAACTTATAACATAGAAAATTTAGTGACATCTCACTTTAGAATTAGTAAATATCTTTAAATTAGAATTCAATCAATTAGAAAACTTTAGTCAATAATTAACCTATATAGGACATATCAAAACCACACAACCTGTTGCACATATTTAGAATTGTTTGCTAGGACAACCGACTCTAGCTTTAGGTTAGGCCGGTGTTTATTTCCTTACTGCACTGTGACGGGCTTTTTCTTGATTTTCACTGCATGTTGGTTGTAAAATTGTTGGTGTGTTTGTTTATTTATTTTTACTGTATTCTGTGTTATGATTTGACTGACGATTAGATTACCCATAGGTTAGGAGCGATCTGGATTGTTAATATGATTTTCTGCAGGTGGCCACACTCATGCAGGGCAGATGAAAAGGGGGCTAATTAATCAATAATTTTATATAAATGCTACAAGTACTTCAGCTACTAAGCCCCCAAATGAAGAAGAGTGTGGCCAAGTGTGGCTTAATAATTTAAATTTAATTGCATATATATATAACTGCGTGGGATAATTTTTATTATAAATTGCTTAGGATAACCCTGCAGGTGGACTAGATTTTTCTTCCCTTTCTGTGAAATGAAATGTAATGTAAATATAATATATCAAGAGTCAATAAATGTGAAAGTGATTTTTGAAAATGGGATATTACATCCAATTTGGAATCTAAAGAAAGGAGAATATACCTTAAAGGATTATTCTCTTTTATTTGGAAAGCCAAATTAGGATGATTCAATATCCAAATAGAAAAGAAAATACCCCTCATAGTGATGAGTTTCTTTTCATTTGGATATCCAGAACCCGATGGACCCGAGAAGTTCGTAGAAGAAGAAAAGACAGAACGAGAAGATTGAAGAAAGAAGATGAAGAAATGAAGATTCAAGGAACAGTATATCCCATTTCAAAAATCACTTGCGTCATTCTTAGAATTAGAATCCGGGTTTGTTGTCAGTGGTGCCCGGCCACTTTACTTTTCTGTAAATTCTGGGTGTAATATGGATATTGGACATTGGACATTATATTTGGATTATTAAAATTGATTGTTTACATTGTTTGTGTAGTAGATTTTTTTAGGACTCTTGCATGCCGTGTTTTGTTTTAGTCTGGATACGAATCGGAGTGTTTTTTTTCGTAAGGGTACGCTTAAAATTCTTCTACTTGTAATTTTAAATAAAAAGTTTTAGGCTCACATAGTAATTCTAACGATCTAAGAAGTAAGCTCGGGACCGCCGAGAGTCAGCTTAAGCATATTAATACTTTCTCTTCCTTGTTAGGCACCTCCCCGCCTGCGGGTTCTGGCAGACCACTTGACCTATGAGGGTGCAGTTCTGTCAAGGGGAAGTTGTGCAATCTCTAAGAAAAAAAACCTATTTTCTAAGCCTAATTTTTAAACTGCTTCATTATCATTTTATACATTCGAGTCAATTAGCATGCATTGCATTAGATACAAATTAAAAAGAGTCTAAAATATTAATTGCATTTTTAGACATTTCTCACCCTACATAAGTTAAGGGACCAATTAGGAACTGTCTTAGATGTCGGCCCCCAATTCCTTAAAACTTAAGCAACGTCCCTACCTATCTTTCATAAGAGACTGGATACATGGTTTTAAAGGGCCTAGGTGGTTAGCTGGCTCGCCAATCCAGGCCGGGATAAGTCCAGATTTGCACTTCATTAGTTAGGTTTGGATCACTACTTTGTAGTATCCAAATTAGATTTAGGTTCTGAGGCAGATTCTTTTTAGATCTTAAGTCCTCGCCCTCCGGGAATATAATCTCAACTTTCTAATAAAATGTCAATTTAAACATAAAATTTCTCTCTTAAAATGTAAAGCCCAACATAGGATAGATTGAGGTTGTCTCTGGCTTCTCAGAATCCGACACCTCCTACTTTTCATCCTTTGACTCGCTAATAAATGTTCAATATTGAGCTTTCACCTTGGAAAATTCCTACTTCTGTTCCTTGTCTTTTACTTTGTAGTCAAAGGGTATGAAATCACTGCTTTAATCGAGAGTTTTCTTAGGAGTATTCCTCCTAGGATGTAATTAACTATAGAAGCTTGCTCCTATAGGGATTTGAGAACCCCGGACTAAAATAAATCTTGTTTTATAAAATTACAAGTAGAAGAATCTTTGGGAATGAAAATATCTTTAAAAACTTTATTTCTAATCTTAAATATGTTTGTATGATGTTATTATTGTCTTTTCAGATAATATAATTCCTACTTGATATATTCAACTTTAGAAATGATGAATTTTATAAAACTCATTCTTGCTTTTGGATGTCTTGAAGAATGTTATGTTCGTCTTTCAAGATGATATAATATTCTCCTTGCTATATCTAAATAAAAGAATGAATAAATTTTTCAAAAAAGCTTATTTCTATTTTTAAACATATTCTTAAGAATTTCATGTTCATCTTTTCAGATGATATGTTATTCTTTGAACTATGTTTGATTATAGAAATATCAATTTTCAAAACCCTATTTTGATATTGAATCTATTGTAGAATATTATGTCGGCCTCTCGAGACTGTACTTTATTCTCAATGCAGTATTCGATTACAAAATAGGAGAAATCAAAATCTGCGTGGTGAGACACAATTTTTTCCACCAGATAATACTAATGGATATCATAAATGTTGAAGGTGGACGATGTCTGAATGTGAGCCGGCAGATCAATAATATAGGCATTGTCATTAATTCTCCTCAACACAGGAAATGGACCAATTTTTCGCGGGCTGAGCTTACTGTACATACCAGTAGAAATCTCTCTTGGCAAACACTAAGCATCACCAAGTCACCTGGGTTGTAAATTTTGGGACGCCTTCGTGTGTCAGCTAGTTTCTTATATTTCAAATTGGACTCTTCTAATTTGGTGTGGACTTATTGCACCACATTTTTGAACCCTTGGGCAGTTTGAGCAGTAGCCGTGCTTCAGCATTTGGACAAGATAACAATGTCAATCGAATGGTTTGGCATTTTTGTATATACTATGCTGAAAGGGCAATGTTCTGTAGATCTATTTGGCATAGAATTGAAAGCAAATTCCGCTTGACGGATCATTTCCTCCCATTTTTTTGGGTGATCTTGCACGAAACAGCACAACATATTGCCAAGGGTGTGGTTGATAACTTCTATCTGACCGTCCATTTGAGGGTGGTATGCAGAGCTAAGTTTGATTTCTGTACGGAGGCACTTTCATAGGTCCCTCTAGAAGTGACTAATAAATTTCACATCACGGTCAGAGGTGATACTATGAGGTAGCCCATGTAATCGAACGATCTCCTTAAATAAAATTTTAGCAACATGCAAAGCGTCAAATGTTTTCTTATAGGGAATAAAACGCGACATTTTAGAAAACCTGTCTACTACCACCATAATAGAATCAACGCCATTCTTAGTTCGTGGGAGACCCAAGACAAAGTCAATACTAAGATCTTCCTAGATGGTGTCCGGTGTGGGAAGGGGCATATATAAGCCAGTGTTTTGTGAGGTACCTTTAAACTCCTGACAGACCGGACATTGCTCTACAAATCGAGAAACATCCCTGGATAAATGTGGCTAGTAAAAATGTACCTAAAGCTGGGCGAGAGTTTTGGCTCTGCCAACATGCGCCGATAGGCCTCCACAATGAGTTTCCTTGATAAGATGTTGCCTCTAGGACGAGTTGGGAATGCATAGGTTATTAGCTTTAAACAGGAAACCATGGCGTACAGTAAGATCCTTACAAGGTTTGTCAGACATGCATTGTTCCTAGTAACTGGAGAAATTAGCTTCCTCGGCATAGAGATTTTTCATTTCTTGTATCCCAATGATCTCTTTTTGCAACCGAGGGAGTAAGGCTGCTCTCCTGCAAAGCGTATCAGCCACCCGGTTGAGTTTTCCCTCCTTATGCTATATCACAAAGGTAAATTTCTAAAGAAAAATGATCCATCGAGCATGCATATGATTAATATATTTTTTTTACTTTTGAGGTATTGTAGAGCCTTATTATCACTGCTTAATAAAAAATCCTGATGAAGAAAGTAATGCTCCCACTGTTTCAATGATCGCACCATTGCATACATTTCATGTTCATAAGTGGACCACTTCTGCCTTGGTGGACTCAGCTTTTCACTAAAGAATTCAATAGGCCTCGACTCCTGAGAAAGCACAGCACCAATACCTACTACTGAGGCATCAACATCCACATGAAATGGCTTCTCAAAATTTGGCAAGGCAAGAACTGGGGCGGAAGATAAAGCAAGCTTAATAGTTTCAAAACTATTCTGTTGAGTCGTTGTCTATATAAAATTACTATCTTTTAAACAAACCGTCAACGGATCAACAAGAATGATGAATCCCTTAATAAATCGCCTATAAAAATTAGCGAGACCATGAAAGCTACGCACTTCAAATAGGGAATTGGGAGTAGGCCATTCTCGGATGGCTGCTACTTTTCTCGTATCAACCTCAACACCTTCGACAGAAAGTATAAATCCCAAAAAATGGACACACTTGAGGCGAACTCACATTTGGGGCATTCAAATAGAGTTTATGGTGGTGAAGTACTAGAAGGATATCAGAAAGATGATTAATATGATTAAGAAGGTTAGCGCTAAAGACAAGAATATTGTCAAAATAAGTGACACAAATTTTTTCCAAGAAAGGTTTTAGGACTTCATGTATCAATCTCATGAATGTAGATGGGGCATTGCAAAGACTGAAGGGCATTACCTTCCATTCATATAATCCATCACGATTCTAAAACGCGGTCTTCCATTTGTCACCAGGGCAAATGCGGATTTAATGATATCCACTCCTAAGGTCCAAATTAGAGAACACAACAGCTCCCGCAAGGCAATAGAGCAAATCAAAAATTTGGGGAACAGGGAATCTGCATTTTATAGTGATTTTATTAATTTCTCCATTGTTAACACACAGTCTCCATTAGTCATCCTTTTTTGGGACTATTAGTGCCGGAACTGAGCAAGGGCTCAAGCTATGCTGAATTAACTCTTTATTCATCTATTCCTCTATCATATTTTGTAGAGTGGAATACTCTTTATGACTCATACGGTAATGAGGCAAGTGCAAAAAAGTTGCCCCAGGAACAAATTCTATCTGATGCTAGATGGAACGCATCGGTTGTAGCTTCAAAGGCAACTCAGAAGGAAGGACGTCTGAGAACTTATGCAACAGTACCTGGATTTTTGCTGGACAGCCAGCAGGTTTGGATTCCCCCGAGCTATCAGAAACCACTAGCACCAACCAATAATTACTATCTTGACGTGACTGCACTAGGAGTTTGCCTAAAGTTATAAAAACTGCATTTGGACCTTTATCCGTAGTAGAGTAAGAATGGGCTTGGGGGTATAGCCGCAGCTTCATGCCTTTCCAGTCAGGAGTATAAACATTTTGCATAGAGTGATAAGTCGCATCCATGTTATACTACCATGGCCGACCTACAATCAGGTGACATATGTCAATGTCAATAACATCGCAGAGAACCCGCAAACATAATGTTTGCCGATTGAGAAAGGAAAACGACATATGTCGGTCACAGTTACCTCCATACCCTTCTTAATCCTATTAACGTTGTACGGGTGTGGATTACTTCTAGTTTTCAATTGCAAAGCTTGAACCACGGATCAAGAGATAACATTTTTTGTGCATATACTATTTATTAGCAAGTCAAATACTTTGCCTTAGATAGTGCAACGACTTTTAAACAGAGAACTTCACTACGACTGAACTGAAGTTCGAGGTGCTAACAGTAATTTTTGTATAACAAAGAGGAGTGGTTAGCCGTCATCAACATGTACATCTTCAATGCCTGCATCTGAGTCTTGCTCCGCAGAATACTGCTCACTTTCAACAAGATGATCATCTCCTTCCAGCACTTGAATTCGCTGCAGATTTGGACACTCATTAAACTTATGTCCTAGTTGGAAACATCTATAGCATTTCAGTGTATTGGGTTTGCTGTAGGGGTTTTCCAGCAATGGGGCTTGGGGTATAGTTGGGATTTTTGGTTCAATTGGATGACCAGGTTGACTGGGTGCAGGTATATTGCTAGTGGGGTGAGAAACCTGAGATGGCCTTGGATCAGAAGGGCCATTCTTGGTCTGATCAGCATACAAATCAATATAAGGTTTGCGGGTAGAATGATTGCAAAACTGATGCTGCAACTGGGCTTCAGCCTTTAAGGGTAAATTCACCGCTTGAGATAATGTCCAGACAGAGTTCAGCTCAAGCTTATCTTGTATGAGATCTTTCAAGTCATCAATGTATCGAGCAACGAGTTGGGTTTATGATTCCTAAAAGTTATTGCAAGCTCTCAACCGATAGAACTCTTCGATGTACTCACTCATGGGTCGATGGCCTCAAGTGTATTATTGATATTGAAGATATAACATCTGCTCATAATCGGTTGGTAAGAAGTGACTTCGAACCAATTGTTTCATCCTCGCCCAGCTGCGGATAGGTCCTCTACCTTCACAACGGCGATATTGTATAAGTTGCAGCCACCACGCACTGGCACCGCCCTTTAACCGACAAGCCACATACTTAACTTGTTTGTCGGGGTTTATTTTCATATACTCAAAAAATGCTTCGATGGCACATTCCTAATCGAGGTAATCCTCGATATGTAACCTTCCCTCGTAGAAGGGTATGTCTAATTTGACTCGAAATTCACCCGTTCCGCCATGATTTGGTCTGTTAGGTCGGCGGCAATCATGATGATGGTAGCCTTCATCTTCAGATTCAATATTCTCATGTTGTAGATGAAAATTGACTCCATCTTTAGAATCTGAGGCGTCAACAAACATAGGTCGCAATAGTTTAAGATATCCCCCACGGCCAGGAAGAGCTCTAGGAGTCGGCACATTCACCAGTAGGAGTTTTCTCGGCACAGTGCTAACTGAGGCTTTGAGAACCAACAGCTCAGTTCATAATTCGGTATAGGTGTGAAAGAAGTCCATCCTAAGTTCGTTAAGTTGCCGGGTGGTGCTAGCTTGCGCAGCCCGCAAGGTGTCCAAGCTTCGATCATCATTGGAAGCTCTGTGCAAAGTTTCTACAACCATTAGCCCCGATCAATGGTGATCTGTTACCAACCTGATGTGATCTCCCTAGCAACCACCAGAGATGACCTACAAGAAATATAGAAGAAAATGAAAAACCAATGGAACATTATTTGGGTTATATGATATTCTGTCTCTTCAATATTCCAAGGTGAGGTATATGTATAATACCACTAATACATTACTACTATAGTATAAACAGTTAGCTAAGGGAAGTGGAGAATGTTCAACCAAAAACAGAATAGATAGTGACTAGTGTTAGTAGCAGGTATAGTAAAGGTAGGATGTCTCGCGTAATAGGATAGTCCCCATCAACTTCCTACTTCTCATCTTTTGGACCTAAAAAATAAGTGCTCAAAATTGATCTAATCCTTATTGAAATTCCAACCTCACTCCTTTTATATCACTCTTAAAATATCTAAAAGTAAAATTTTAATCATTATTTTAATTGAGAGTATTCATAGGAAGTTTAAACTTTTTATGATATAATTAACTAAGAGGGCTTACATTTATAAGAGATTTAAGATCCTAGAAATAACCAAACTTTATTATATTTATCTCCTAAATAGAATGGGAAAAAGAAATTATTATCTTGAAAAAATCAAAGATGATCATCATCGTCATATTCAAACAATGGATAATAAGTGTTATTTTCTTTTCCTAGAGTAATATCATTTATCAACATATCTTTGAATAAGAAATTGATGGCAATATATCTAGATTATTGTAGATTAGTATTTGATTAAACATCATTTTCACCACCTAAAATAATATGTAGTTCCTTCTTGAATTTGGTTATGATGGTTATGATGAAATTTATAGCTTCGGAATATGGACCCACTAGGCAGTGATTTTTCACCATCCAAAATGATATAACGTTCATAATGATGAGTTCAGCTACAAAGTTAAAAGAAACTTAAAATAGTTATATTCAAATTTTCTCAAAGAAAATATAATCACAATTGCTTTGCACTTTTCAACAAAGTTAGCAAATAATTTTCTGGTGACTCCACTGGAGCTTTATCTCTCTCTCCATCTTTAATAATGATAAAAAATTTATTAAATCGATAGTTAAAACTAATTTTTTTCTTTTGGTCCCTCTTCCCATTTCATTCTTGGGTAAGGCCAACATAAAAAAAAAGAAAAGAAAAGAAAGTAACAAGTAAGAGATGTGGGAGTTGTTAATAAAATAGGGTCTTTGGCATTTCACCCCAAATCAATTTGTGGAATAAGAGAGTCGAGCCAACTTCCTTAGATTTTTATATCAATTTTGTGAACCTCATATCATGTTAAAAACTCAAAATGCTGGGTTCCAAAATTTTAACGAAATAAATCAAATTCAAAATCTAAATCTTCTTTCAAAAAAATGAATAAAATAACTCATACATTTCACTATTATATGTACTGCCATAATATCTTCTTGTAGCCTAACATAAATAATGAAATCCTAATTTTACCAAAACATGAATGATTTTTATTTCTTATATTTATATGACACATTATGCTTTGTATGACTTGATAAATAGAGTAAGAATCAAAATCATTAATGATTTTAAAACTTCTTTTCAAAATTAACTAATTCAATCATTTATTCTTAATCTCAGGAAATCAAAACAAAATGAAATGGCTAGAAAATAAATATTCTCACTGGATTGTGATAAGAATATCAAAGAGCTGATTTGTAACAACTTGACTCTATTTAAGATGGGGTTTCAAACACTCAAATTGTCAATCAATGGGGGAACTATTGTTATTCTTTCTACCAAGGATAGAAAGGACACTCCCTTTGTAGAGATTACTATTGGGTCGGGATGGACTTCTCCGTTCCAAATTCAAAGGATGTTGTAGCAAATCATACCCATTATACCCTCTACTAGGGGGGGGGATTAGAGAAACTAAGTCAGTGGCTGCAGCATCTTGGGACATAGAAATATCTGAAGAGGCATCAAGTTTTGAGTAAACATTAGAAAAAATATTACCTGAGAGGGGTCAGAAAGAAAATAACTAAATCCACGAAGATTACTAAACTAAAAACCTTAGGTGATATGGAGACTGAAGCTACTGAAGAGCTACTAATTCATGTATCCTCCCCACTTCTAAAGGGGTACCGCTTCTATCCTCTTTCGACTATAGTGGGAGAGGAGTGGGTTATCATGATAGTTCAATCTTCACCATTCATGATGGACTACTACATTAAGAAGACACCAAAAAAGAAGTTAATTCAAAGAAAGAGAATGTTGAGAACATCATCCATACTTATTATGCCCAAGTAGGTGAAACCAAATAAGAATAACTTAAGCATATGAAGGGGATGATATCCCTCAAGTTTGAAAAGGAAATCCTAAAGGATAAAAAGACTGGAGAAATAATTTTAACCACTTGGTCATCTAAGATGAGCAAAAGTATGTAAGGCAACCTGCAACCTCAGTTATGGTAGATGATTACCTTAGGGTACCCCGCCATCCATGTACCAAGACTGATGAGATCATCCTCATTGGTTCTAACAAGAGCCACTTTCATGGTGGTTGGTTGCTAATCCACCCTGGAAGCCCCCTAGGCTGGCCTCTATTATGGTTAAATCAGAATGTCCAACAATGTTTGTAAAAATCTATGGAAAGAGGCCCAAGTCTCCACAAAGGAAATACATCCCAAAGAAAGTCAATAAAGTTAGAAAGGAATAGATGTTTATGGTGATCTCTAGGCCCCAAGTCCTCGAGTGTTATACTCCAATTCTATTAGAAGCAGTAGGGTCAATTCGCCACAGCCCTCTATTATCTCCCAAGGAGGAAGTCCCCCTCCCTTCTGAGGAGGCCACCCTTATAACTATCAATCTTGAGACAGTCAAAGGGAAGGAGAAAATTGATGAATCAAAAGATATGTCCACAGATAAAACCATGGATGATTACATAGGTGCCACTCGGGATCTCAAGATAAAAGAGATCATAAGCAAAGTAGAAAAACAAGGAGTTTGAATTGGCAAGGGAATATAATGGGAATTTGCCTATTGATCTTGAATCGATTGAGGGGAGTCCTATTAATGAGGTGGTTGAAGAGACCTTGTATATTTTAAAGAAAGATGAAGCAACATAGTCCTTTGATCCAGAATAGGATGATTTGTTGATAAATGATAGTGAAGTAAAAATTCCTACCAACAGTGTATTTATATTGGAAATATGATAATTAGTGAAAGATGTTGAACCTAGTAGAGAATAGAGAAAAAGTTGAATACTCAGTAGTAATCGATTCAAACTCTATTATGTTAGTCAGGCTTAGAGACAAATATGAACGTATTAAAAATTAGAAAAGAAGGTGGTGGACAAGTTGTTAAGATTGGGGAAGATGCAAGATCAACTTGCCAATACACAATAATTTCAACTTAAAAAATTTTTATAGTCAGTACACAATGTTGGTGAACAAAGCAGAAAGCCATAGTTAACTCCAAAAATGCTAGAGTCAGCACTAGGAGTTCGACCAGCACCACCAGCGCCTATAGAGAAGGATATCAAATTGATGATTAAAAACAAGGAAGAGGCTTCTTAGATGCCATTCTCAAAGGATTTTTTTGCTGAAAGAAAGTGGAGAAATCACAAAGGGCCTTTGAGAAAAAGCCAGCATCAATATCAGCTATTGATAAGGGTAAGTAGCTGATGAAACATCAACTAGAACCCCTACCTCCTCAACCATTTCAGGTATCTTCTTACCCCCTAAAGGTCCTTACTCAACATCTTTTAAAGAGAAGATAGATAAAGTCAATCCATTTAAAAGAGAGTCAATAAGAAAACATTATTAAAAGTATATAAAATAAAGTAGACTTCAGATTGCCGGAGGCCAAAAAGCCAGAATAGTCAAAAAAGATGATGATCCCAATTTTTGCCTCTACCATCATATGTTGGGTCACCCAGTTGAAGACTGCTTTACCTTTAAAAATGGCTTGAGCGTAATGTCAAATAAGTTAACATTGAATACTTAGTAGATCAAAATCAAGGGTCTGTCAAAACCATCTTAGGTAAATGTTCTAATATTTCTTTGTCAATTGATGATAATTGGGATATTACCTTATCCTGACAATAACAATAACAACTACATCAAGCCTTTATCCCACTACGTGGGGTTGGCTACATGAATCCTTTTTCTCCATTATGTCTTATTAAAATTCAAATTCTCATTTAAATATAATAAAGAAAGGTCATTCCTAATATTTTCACTCTCTCTAATCTTATCTTCTACTAGAGCTACTCGAACCTTTTCACTTATATGCCCATTTCGTATCCTATCTTTAAGGGTAAAGCCACTCATCCACCTGAGCATCCTTGTCTCTACCACACTTAACTTAGTATTATGCTTCTCTTTTAATGGCCAACATTCGGCACCATAAAGCATTGTAGGCCTCACTACCATCATATAGAATTTTCCCTTAAATTTGAGGGGTACATTTCTATCACATAACAAGCCCGATGCATTCCTCCACTTCAATCATCCAACTTGAATTCTGCTGATAATATCTCCATCTATTTCACCATCACTCTAAATAATAGATCCAAGATATCTAAAACATGTACTCTTATTAATGACTTGATCGCCCAAAGTCACAATCCCCTCACTAGGTCTATTACAACTAAAATTACACTCAATATATTCCATTTTAGATCTACTCAAGCGAAAACCTTTAGACTCTAAAGTTGACCTCCATAAGTCAAGTTTACCTTCAACTCCCTCTCTAGTCTTATCAACAAGAAGAATATCATCAGCAAAAAGCATACACCAAGGTACATCCTCTTGCAAATGTCTAGTGAGAACATCCATGACTAAAGCAAAAAGATATGGGCTTAAGGCTGATCCTTGATGTAACCCAACCGAAATAGGGAAATACTTTGTCAAACCACCTTGTGTTTGAACACAAGTAATAGCTCCTGCATACATATCTTTAATGATTTGAATATAAGCATTATTGACTCCTTTCTTTTCAAGAACTCTCCATAGAACCTCTCTTTGAACTTTATCATATGCCTTTTCTAAATCAATAAATATCATATGTAGATCCTCCTTATTTTCTTTATATTTCTCCATCAAACCTCTTAATAAATGTATGGCTTCCATAGTCGACCTGCCCGGCATGAATCCAAATTGATTTTGAGAAACATTAGTATCACGCCGCAACCTATGATCCATAACTCGCTCCCATAGTTTTAAAGTATGACACGTTAACTTAATAGCTCTATAATTCGTACAATCTTGTGCATCACCTTTATTCTTAAAATAGGATTTAACACACTCATTCTCCACTCATCTGGCATCTTTTTAGTCTTCAAGTTGGAATATCATCAGGTCCAACTGCTTTTCCACCCTTCATTTACTTTAAAGTCTCTCTAACTTCAGTTTTACTAATACGCCAATAAAAATAGAAATCTTTATTTTCATTTAGAGTGCTAAGGTCACTAAAGTCAATCTTATTTTCATAGTCTTCATTAAAATGTTTAGTAAAATATCTCATCCACCTTTGTTGAATATCATCTTCTAAGAAAAGTATTTTTTGATCTTCATTATACTTCACTTGAACTAAATCCTTACTACTCCTATCTCTTTGTTTGGCTAACTTATACATATATCTTTCTCCCTCCTTAGTATTTAATCTATTATATAAATCACTAAAAACTAATGTCTTTGCATCGCATATTTTGCTTTCTTAGAATCCTTACGAGCCACTTTATATATTTCCCAATTATCAAAATTTTTAAAATTAAACTAATTTTTATAACAAATCTTCTTATTTTTAATCTTTTCTTGCACATTTGAATTCCACCACCAACTATTTTTACTATTAGGAGCTTTTCCCTTTGATACTCCAAGCATCTCTTTTGCAATATTCTTAATATCACTAGCCACTTTTTCTCACATAACATTAGCGTCCTCATGCACAAACAAAATCTTAAGATCTAAAATCTTACTTCAAAAATATTTTTGTTAATATTCTTTAAATGCCCCCATCTAATCCTAGAAAAATGTTTTACTTTATTTTTTATTTTATGCCCCTTTATCTTAAAGTCCAAAACTAATAATCGATGCTGGGTACATAAATTTTCACTCAGAATAACTTTACAATCTTTGCAATCTAAACGATTTAATTTTCTAATAAGAAAATAGTCAATCTGGGTTGTACTATATCCATTTTTATAAGTGATGAGATGCTCATTCATTTTCTTTAATAAGGTATTAGAAATTGAAAAATCATAAGCTAAACAAAAATTTAAAATGGTCTTGCCACCTTCATCGTCGTTTCAAATCAATGGCCACCATGAATGTTTTTAAAATCATCTACCTCTCTACCAACATGTCCATTTAAATCTCCTCCAATAAAAACTCTTTCTTCAAGAGGTATCTTTTGTATTAATTCTTCTAAGTCATTCCAAAAATTTAATTTAGAACTCATATCCAAACCTACTTGAGGAGCATAAGCACTTATAATATTAACAATCTTATCATCAACAACAATCTTAAAAGCTATAATTCTATCTCTGATCCTATTAATTTTTATAACATTATGCTTTAAACTCTTATCTATAATAACACCTACACCATTTCTAGTACGACTCCTACCTGAATACCAAAGTTTAAATCCTAAACTATCAATTTCCTTAGCCTTCTCTCCAACCCACTTAGTTTCCTGAATGTACAAAATATTTAACTTCCTGTGAATCATAATATCTATTAATTATATTAATTTTCCTGTAAGGAAACCTATATTCCAAGTTCCTATCCTAATTTTAGTTTCATAGACTAGCTTCTTTGCTCACATCCATCCTTGATGTGGGAACCCTTGCCTATTTAACACAGCACCAGGGCGCCGGTGCAGCGGCCCTTGCACACTTATCACTATTTTTAAGCCATACAGCACGTCGCTTTATCCTTAGTATTTAAAAAATTAATTAACAAATCTTTTTAACTTTCTAAATAGTTATAAATGAGAGCCCACAGCCTGATCTTTGAGGTTGAGCTAGAGGCATCATAAGAGGATGATGGGACAATTACCTCTCCAAAAGTTATAATAATTACTATAAAAAAAAATAATGATATACTTAGAGAGAGAAAATTATTAGTTAATGAGATATTTATTCAAATGGTAGATGGTAGAGTAAAACTCCAATCCTCTCTAACTTTATTTGACTTTTACTCTGCTTCATCAAATGCAAAGGTTCAAAAATTAATAAAAATCCTTCACTATACATTTTGATGATTAATAATGAAAATGAGACAAAATAAAAATTCTAAATATTCAAAATTAAGATATAGTATTGATCGATCAAAATCCATCTGCAATCTATCCTTCTATTTTGACTTGTAAAGTAGGCGATGAACCCTAAATCTTATTAGATAGTGATACCCCTTAAATCAACTTTCAAGAGAGTCCTATCATGATAGATTTTTTAGATTCAGACTCTCCATCAGAAGCTAATATTACATTGCCTAAGGACAATATAGACCCTGCCATAATTTATCCCCTCAAGGATATTATTGAGGTACAACATAGTGGTGGAAAAGTTTTAACACCAAGGCTTCCAACTAAAGAAAAAGGCAAATAGGTTATATTCTATGATCATATTTAATCTTCAACTCAACAAAAAAAAAAAAAAATTCTCCCACTAGGTACACCATGTCTTGAGTCCAATGTCTCTTAAGTTGATTATAATGTCTTAGTTCATCTTAAGAAATTACCAGCTAAGTTGAGTATCTATGATGCACTCCTTATTTCAAATGAAATAAGGTAGTCTTTAATTAAAGAACTTCTTGACTCATGGATTTTTCTGGCTCAATTAGTTATAACTTCTCAAGATAGAGCTTTAAACTTTAAGGAAATCCTAGGTGTAATTTTTCTGATGCAAATTTACTTCTAGGATATGCCGATCATAATCACCTACTTTATAGTTGCATAAACATAAGAAATTTTAGATTATCTAGAGTCTTTAATGTAAAAACTGTTGTATATTTTAAAGTAGTCATGCATAGGCTTAACATTGATAAGATGATACTATGCGGGTTCAATGAAAAAGGTGAGAAGGCTTTAGATTCAATAACACTTTTATTTGAGATAGGAGAGTTAACAATAAAAACTAAATTTCATATAACTAATTCAGATACATCCTTCAATGCACTTCAAGGTATCCATGAATATAGGATAGTTCCATTTATCCTATACCAATGCATCAAGTATCAATGAGATGGCAATGAATATGTAATTCAGAGTGATTTGCAACCATTATATATTCATGAGGAGAAAATCTATGAGGACATTGTGTACTATGTACCCAAAGGGTCTACTACTTATTCTAAAAGTGAAATTATGAATAAGGAGAAGAAAAAAAAAAGGAGAAGGCAAAAGGCAATAAAAAATTAAAAATAAAGGGAAAAGGAAAAAGAGAAAAGTAAAGAAAGAAAGGAAATAGATAGTGAAGATGCATCGAGGGTAGGAGGTTGACCCAAAGAGCATGTAGTCGAGGTCGTGCTTCATTTGAAAGAAAAATACCCCTTATATATATTGAATTAGAGTCAAGTTTAGATAATGTCTCAAAAGTACAGGGTGCAAGAATTCCTTTTGAATATAAAAAGGTAAGTCCTCCTCCAAAATTTAATATCGCTTTGAAACAAGATAGTGAACTAGAGGATATTATTCCAAAAACTCAATGTAATGAGCTTGAATTAATGATTTATGAAAACCTGAGTAGAATAATTAAAGCCTTAACTTTTACCCCATTATCCATTGATAGGGTTGCAAGGACTCTCCTAATCTAGGTGGTGAAGTAGAAAATTCCAAAAATTCTTCTTCAGTCCCTCCACCTCAAGGAAGGAAGATGATGTATTCCTTTAGGAGAAAGGTTTGAATGAATTAATGAAATTACCTTTTAGTTATTTTCCTCTTTATATGAGAAATTATGTTTCTAAAGGTCTCACGCCAAGTTAATAGACCAAGGTTCAAGCTTGATACCATGAGAACCTCTATCATAAAATAAAAAAAAGTAATATAAATATTTTTATCAATTTTGGTACCATTGATTCATTTGATGAAGATGAGTGTTATCTTATGATAATAAATCATCTCTAATCTGAGAGGGTCCCTATATAAGTTGTTAATTTTCTCGATGGGATTTGTTTGGAGACAATAAATGACTTGGATAAACTTCAAGTTTTGGATGCACCACTAAATTTGATGAAGAGATTAAAGTGATAGCTGATGAATTAAAGGAAATTAACCTTGGAATGAAGGAAGACTGAAGGAAGACCATCACCCTACCTTTATTAACCCTTTATTAAGTAAAGATGAATTAAATTATCTAATCAAACTCTTTTCTGAGTTTAAGGATTATTTCACATGGACATACAATAAAATGGCAAGCTTATCATTTGATGTAGTAGTTTATAAACTTGGAGTTCGACTTGATATCATTGACATCAAGCATGTTGAGATAGTTGCTACTTAGCTTTGCATGTTTAACGTTCTTGCAACTTGTATATTTTTTATAATTCCAAATATTATTATTTTGATTATTATTTTCTCCTAACACATTTTAGAGGAATTGTTTTGCTCTTGTGTTTACTAACATTTAAAGGAAATCATACTCCGGATTGTTGAAGACTTAAATCAAGATCAGTTTTGAGTTATTATAATTTGAAGTATGTATTTTTCATTTTATTGAGTCTGAGAGAGTGTGATTTTAATTGAGTAACTGAGCACACACACACACACCGGGGGAAGAGTTTTAAAATTCCCATTTTTTAAATTGATCGTATAGTACGAACCTATTTGTATGAGATGATCTTGTTAGTTATATTCCCTAATGAGCAATGGAACGAACATAGAGGGTTAAAATTTTCTATGTATAGATCATATGAATGATATTTTCCATTCATCCAAGGATGATCCTCTCTATTTTTTCCAAATGTGAAGATCGTACGAATGATATTTTCTATTCATCCCAGGACGATCTTCTCTATTTTTGCCAAATAAGAAGATCGTACGAACAATATTTTCCTTTCATCCCAGGATGATATTCTCTATTTTTGTCAAATGTGAAGATCATATGGACAATATTTTCCATTCATCCGAGGATGATCTTCTCTAGATTCTCCAAATGTGAAGTTCGTACGGACGATAATTTCCATTCATCCCAAAAAGATCTTCTCTGGATTCGCCAAATGTTCAGGTCATACGGACGATAATTTCCATTCATCCCAAGATGATCTCTAGATTCACCAAATATTTAGTTCGTACAAACAATAATTTACATTCATCCCAGGATGAGCTTCTCTATTTTTGTAAAATATGAAGTTCATACGGATGATATTTTTCGTTCATCCCAGGATGTTCTCCTATGGTTCATCCCCAAACACTATTCGTACGGACGGTATTTTTCTTTCTTACTGTGATGATGGGCTCTGGACTAGATTCATTCATTTCATCCTATGGTTCGTACATACTAACTTTGAATTTCTTCTATTTGTACCGGACTAACATGTTTCATACCAGACGATGATCGGGTACGAATGCATTTAGTACCAATGCACAAAGGGTTCGTACGCAACAATTTTTGAACTATTCGTACGTATGAAATACGATCGTACGGGATGATCGTGGATGGTCAAAATTGAAAATTTTAGTTTTCTAGATGGTTTTTTGTGTCTTTTCTATAAAAGGTCCATTTAAAACTGACCTTTAATCTTTTTGTCATTTGGTCTTCGTGATTGGTGAAGAGTTATTGAAGGAGAGAGTGTGAGAGAGTGTTTGAGAGAGATTTCTTCCCATTGGAGCATAAAGGATTCACAAGTTTACTCAAGGGTAAGTATCTTTATGTGTGATTTTTGTTTTCTTCACTCTTTCTCTTGTCCTTCTAGATTGCTCGAGTGAAGATCTTTCAAGAAGATCCGGTTCTCTACCGACACTTGGATAGTATGAATAGTCGAAGATTCTCTGCCTACATTTGGAGAGTGTGAATAGCCAAAGGTTCTCTGCCTACACTTGGAGAGTGTGAAAGGATGAAGGTTCTATGCCTACACTTAGAGGATGTGAAAGGATGATGGTTCTTTGCCACACTTGAGATTGGTGGAAGAGAGTTTTTGTAAAGGCTTCTTCGCCTTGCTGTGGGAGCTAAAGGAGAGTCACTTTGGTATAGGGTAATTCCTCAAGTGGGAGACTTCAGGGAGTGGATGTAGGTTTTGTTTGACCAAACCACTATAAACTCTTATGTCTTTTTATTTCCGCTGGTTTTTATTTTCTGTAAGTTTTTTATTTTTTGTGGTTAAAAAATTATTTTAAACAAAAATTTAAGTCAACTTGCTCAAGTTCATTAGTCGATTTCTCTAATTTTAAAATCCAAGAAAGGGTCAAGTTTGCAAAATTACCAATTCACCCCCCCCCCCCCTCTTGGTTAGCCTTGAGACATTAGATTAGGTCTAACAACCTATTCTAGAAACAACAAGATTCAAAAAAGCAAGTATTGCAACTCGAGCTTCCGAGTTCATGATTTTGATGATAAAAAATATTATTGATTACCTCTTTATTTATCTTAGTATTTGTAGAGCATATTTGTTTTTGTGTTGACTAACATTTTAGGTAAACCATACACCATTCTTGAAGATTCAGGGCTGAAGATGGGGTATAATAGGTTATACTAAAAGAGTTTGTAATTTTCATTTATTTAATTTTAATTTCTTGAGTCAAATTATGTAAGGGTGTATGTTAGCAAGGTGACCGTACACACACACATAAGGTGAGCAAAAATAATTTTTAAATATTTTAATTTTTATGTACATTGTCTTGTATGATATGGATTATACTGTATGATCTGGTGTTATAAAAATTAAATAAAATATTATTTTTTTCTAGAAAAAATATTTTTGAAATATAACTAATTGTATAGTATGCACAATACATTATTTTGGATAATCTGTTATAATTAGAAAGCTCGTAGTTCCTCAAATTAGGCAAAAATTTGAATTTGAAAGTTGTTCTAATCGTACTGTACAAACCTAATCATATTGTACGATGTTAAAAGTATTGCCTAATTTAATTTGGTGATTAGTGAATCAAATCTACTTAATTTTGATATTTTATTGCACTATACAAACTTGATCGTATTGTACGATCAACAGAGATCGTTTTGGTCATCCAATAATTCATCCTGGTTGAACTACATTTCGATTGAATTAATCGTATTATACGATCAACTATTTTTACTGATGATCGTACAACACTAATAGACAGATTGAACTATTTGTATTGATGTTCATATTGAAGATCATACAGCACGAACAAGCAAACTGAACTGTTCGTTCTGTACTAACACGGTGATCGTACATTACTAACATGTCAAATTCTACACATCATACTATACGATCTTTAACAACTAAATTGAATTTTCAGGGTTTTTTTAAGCCCTCTATTTAAGCATTCTCCAAAGGCTTTATAAGTGTCGTTAACATGCATTGATTCTTAGTTCTTTTGGACAAAACTTGAAGAGAGATACTTGAAAGGGAGAGAGGAAGGGTGGAGTTTGAAAGGGAGAAGATCCTTTTGGGTTTCAAGAGAGTGTGGAGGGGGTTTCACATGGTTTCTCTGACAAGCTTGCATCTTAGTGCCATCATATATAAGGTTCATCTTTAGGGAAGTTTTGGGAAGAAGAAGATCGCTTTAGTGTTAAAGGAACCGGCTACTCCGCCACACTGGGGAAGGTGAAAGTGATTAAAGGTTCTTTGCCTCACTGGGAGGGTGAAAAGGAGTCAAAGTTCTCTACTTTACCAGGAGGGTGAAATAGAGTCAAGGTTCTCTACCTATGAAATTAATACGGTCCTCTGTCAAACTAGATTGATGGAAGAGAGTTTGTAAGGGCTTCTCAGTCTAGCTGTGGGTGCTAAAGGAGAGACACTATAGTGAAAGTGCAATACCTATAGTGGGTGACTCTAGGAAGTGGATGTAAGTTATGGTTTAATCAAACCACCATAAATTCTGGTGTGTTCTTTCTGAATTTAATTTTTGCAGTTTGTTTTTCTGTATTTTATTTTTTATTATAACTGCTTGGTTGAAATTTTGTGATTGATATTATGTGGTATTAATTAGATTATTATCAACATCTTTATAACTTTTGATAAGTGCACTATCTTTCATATCAAGTGCTAGTATTACTTCTGTATTAGTGAGCCTTAGGGACAGTTCATTGAGGTTTAGCTACCCTACTCAAAATTTCATCAAGCTCCTCAATGCATCCATTTTGAGATCGAATAGTAAAAAATTTCTAAAATTAAGAAATTGGTTAAGTTCAAATTTATTTGAGAGGAAAATTATCCCTCTTGGGTAGCCAGCTTCATGCTAGTTCAAAAGAAAAATAGTCAAATTCAAATTTGTGTTTGCTAAAGAGATCTAAATAAGGCATCTCCCAAAAATGAGCTTCCCTTGCCCATACCTGAACTCGTGGTGTAAATCGAGTCTTCACATATTATTTTCTTCTTTATGGATGGCTCATCTGGGTATAATCAAATCAAGATGACCCCAAAAGATGAGAGAAACAATGCATTCGAAACTCTTATAGGTATATTTTATTATAAGGTTATGTCATTTGGTTTGAAAAAGCTGGTGCAACCTACTAGCGCGATATAAACCAAACCTACTAGCGAGCTATAAACCAAATATTTCATGAACTTGTTCATAATCAGGTAGACTGTTACACCAATAGTTTTGTCATCAAAAGTAAAGTAAAAAAAAGGATCACATGTATAACTTTAGAACTATTTTTGAGCGGTTGTGCCACTATGACCTCAAAATAAATCACTTGAAGAGTTCTTTCGGCATTACTTCTAGAAAATTTATATGTTTTATAGTGAGGAACCATGAAATTGAGATGGATACTACTAATATTGAAGCCATCTTACATATACCACCTCTTAAAAGCCTCTTTTTGCTAAGGTCCCTTCAAGGTAGATTGGCATATATAAAAATGTTCATTTCTAATCTCTTTAAAAGATATCAACCTTTCTTTTTCATACATAAAAAGGAGTCTAAATTTATATGGGATGAGAAATGTCAAATTTTTTTTTGAGAATATCAAATAATATCTTACAAATCCTCCAGTCCTTTCAGTCCCTATTCCATGTAAACCATGTATTCTCTTCACCACAACTTTGGATGAGTTGCTTAGTGCCCCATTGACTTAACTCAATGAAGAGGAAAAGGATAATGCCCTCTACTATCTTAACTATCATCTCATTCCAATGGAAATTTGGTATCCTTCTATCAAGAAGCATTGCCTTACCTTAGTTTTAGTATCCCAAAAGCTATGACACTATATGCATTCTCACCAGGTAAGTATAATCTCAAGAGTAAATTGGTTGTAGCATCTTATGACCTGACCTACATTGTTAGGCCATCTAGCATGGTGGTCTATGATATTACTTTAATTAGAAATAATCATCATTCCCTGGCGTGCTATAAAAGGGCAAACCATTGCCGACTTTCTTGTAGTGCACCAACTTCTGATACAATTTTCCCTAAAAGTTTATTTATCTAACGAGCAAATCATGATTTTTGGGAAACCTAATGTTCATGTTTGAGATTTGTATTTTGATGGTACATCATCTTTTCAATGAGGCACAATATAATCTACTCATCCTAAAAATACTAGGATTGGATTGATTTTCATAAGACCAAAAAGGGAATAATTAATTTCTTCTATTATTTATCATAGCCTTACATAAATAATGAAGTTGAATATGAAGATCTGATAACTAGTTTGGACCTTACCATATTAATGGATATAAAAGAAACTAAAATCTTTGGTGATGCCTAACTGGTTATCACCCAGATTGCATGAACCTATAAGATTTTAAATTCAAAACTCCTACAATATCATCAGTACAAAAAAAAAATCTTCTTAAGAAAATTTTTATTATAACTTTATATAGAACTCTCTATGGAAATAATTCTGTGGCGGATGCCTTAGCAAAGCTTGCAAAAGAATTTGCTTGCCTAGAAGAATATTATTTCTATAGACATTAAGGGTCAACTAGTCCTAACATATGTAGATATGGAGCACATCAATAAGAAATATTCCTAATTCCTATCTTCCTCTTCAATAAGTCATGAACAAGGCAATTGGATATATCCTTTCATTGATTATCTTCAACATGGAAAGCTTCCACATGACAAATTGCTTGACAACCAAATTAAGAAATGTGTCCTATCATACGCATTGGTAAATGACACCTTGTACTTTCAATCATTTAATCATATATGACTGTGTTGTTTAGACAAAAGTGAAGCACCAAAATGATGAACAAGATTCATGTTAGACTGTGTGGTGCTCCTCAATCAGGTCCTAAGATTAAAATGAAAACTAAAAGATTTGGATATTATTAGCCATCGATGATTGATGATTACATGAATATTATAAGGCATTTTCATCAATGCCAAGTTCTTGGTGTGGTCTTATATTAACTACCTAATGTGTTGCATCCTACAATAACTTTGTGGCCCTCTAATAATTGAGGCAAGGAGGTTATCAGGCCTATTGACCCTCATTCTTCAAAGAGTCATTACTTCATTTTCACTATGATAAATTATTTCTCTAAGTGGGTAGAAGTGATTCCCCTATGCCACGCAACATCAAACCATGTTATAAAATTCTTTCATGTCCATATCATATATCAATTCAGTGTGCCACACAGAATTATATCTGATAATGAGTCCACATTCAAGTCTATAAAAAGTAACAACTTTATAATATGTCATTATATTTATTTGAGATATTCAACAATTTATTACCCACTAGCTAATGGATTAGTTGAGGCATTCAACAAAACTTTAGTGCAAATCATCAAAAAGATCTCGGATGACAAAAAAATCTTCAGTGGGATGAGAAGTTATAGAGGCCTAGTGAGCATATTGGACCACTTATAAGAATTCAACCCAATCCACTCTATTTACCTTAGTATATGGGTCTGAGGTTATACTCCCTTTGGAGGAACAAATCCTTTCACTAAGGATTAATGTACAATATTAAATCACAATTGAACAAAATGCACGACTCTGATTAGAATATCTTGAAGGAGCGTCACCTCCAAACTCAGTAGAAGTTAGAGTGTTATAAAGTACTATTGGTTCAAGCTCATGATAAGTTAGTGTGAACTAGAACCTTCCAAGTAAGATACATGGTTTAGGTTCTTCGGAGGCCTATCTTATCCATCAAAAAATTGATGGGAAGTCTTAACCAACACGGGAGGAACCTTTCATTATAGAAACAATCTATAATGGAGGCTCCTACTAGCTAGGTTACTGTAAAGGAAAACAACTGACGCTTCTGGTCAACAGTTATTCTCTTAAGAAATAATCTGCATGATGTAATCTGAATCTAAAATTAATAAAAAAAAATTAATGAATATCTTTAGTTTCAAAATCACATTGAATCAAGTTACATAAATTTAAAATTTTAGAATCATCTAATCATTAATGTTAGGTGTAAGTCCACGTACTTCCTTCCATTAGGATTAAATCCACTAGTGGTGGTGCAAGTCCTTCGTAGCACCATCCTAGCATCATAATTAAATCTTTGATAGATTGATTTTAATTAATCTTAGAGATTTAGATAGACTACTTACTTGATAAGTTTCCTTAGTTAGATATATGAGTCCATGTACTTTGTATCTTGGTTAGCCAATGAAAACCTAAAATAAATTCTAATCTTTTAGGAATAGGTGTGAGGTGCTTCTTATCTTCTAGGATCCCAACTAAGTTAGTGTTGGACTTAAGCCTATTCGAACCCTTCAACTGTAGTCATATTTGGCTTCTTCAAGTTAGGTGTGAAACCCCATTACCCCTTTTCATAGACCTAAAGGTAAATCAAACTAAAATAAATCTTATTCTTTTAGGAATAGCTGTAAGACCCCGTACTTTTTATCTCATAGAATCTTAGTTAAGTTAATGTTGGATTTAAGCTTGATGGACCCCTTCACAACTTAGTCATTTGTAGTGTCTTATGGTTTGGTGTGAGACCTTGTACTTCCTTCCTTAGACCCATATGTAAATCAAAATAAAAATCCTCTGATTTTCTAGGAATAGGTGTGAGTTTTCATGCTTCCTATCTCCTAAGATCCCAAACTTAGTTAGTGTTAGATTTAAGTCTATTTGGCCCATTCATAACTTATTAATTTGTAGTGTCTTTGGGTTAAGTGTTTGACCTCATTCTTCCTTACATTAGACTTATAGGTAAATAAAATTTAAAATCTTGATCTTTTAGGAATAAGTGTAAGTACTCAAGCTTCATATTTCCTAGAATCTTGGCTAGCTATTATTAGATTAAGCCTGATGGGCCACTTCATAGCTTAGTCACCTCTTTACCATCTTAAGGTCAGGTCTGAGTTCCTGTACTTCCTACATTTGATCTAGTGGTAAATCAAATTCAAAATCTTTCTCTTAGGTTTAAGTCCTATAATGGCATCCTTTAGACCAAAGGTACGTGCTGCCTCTCCTTGGAATTCAAAACTCAAATTTAATCTCTTTTGAGATTCATCTAATCGGTCATTTCTAATATGTGTAGTACAACTTCATTCTACTAGACATATTGGGAGTCCATTTGTTGACCTCATTTTTATGGGAGGTTAACTAAAAAAATCAAATTCAAATATAAATTCAAAAAAAAAAAATCTAAAATTACAAACCCAAAGTAAAGGCCAAAGTCCCTTATCCCATAACCCTTTTTGGGTGATTTTTTAATCACCTAAAAACTAAATACAATGATCTCTGATTCATGATCCATCAATTACATATTGATTTTGCATTTTTTTAGAGTCAATCCTCCAAATTTGTGGCCAATTTGAGCCCTTTAAATGTAAAAGTTGAATTGATTCCCAATGGCTGTAAAACCATCAAATATATATAGCCACTAGACTACGCCCCTTGTGTAAATTGACCTTGAGACCTTCCCTAAAATCCTTGAACATGTATATAACCTTTGCTATGACATATTAAACATGAAACTATATTTTGGTAGACCCAGGTTGATCACAGTTGACCATGAGCCTGCTAAACCCCTAAATTCTTAAGGGAAAATCAATCTTTCCCTTAAACCTTAAAATAGCTTATTCAAATCAGCATTTGAAACCTTTTTTAATGCATTTTGAATATCATTTAGAGTGTATTGAACTAAAACCCAAGTCTTATGACCTGGTTGACCAAAATGCCCCGTAAGGGCCTAAAGATGCATTTCAAATCAAATACCTCATCTTTGTTTGGGACCGCCTCCATTGGGTCTAAAATTTCATTTTAAATTTGTTGGACACAACCCTAATCCATACTTTGACCTGTTTGACTAAGTCAACCATGGTTGACCAAAATCAACCATATACATCACCAAATTCAAATCTGATGCTTTAGGCATTATCAAGCTAAATCAAACCCTCAAAATTATTTTATTATGAGTCCCTATGCATATCAAACATCCTCATGAGTCAAACCCCAATTAATTTGACTTGTCCAAACCACCATAAATGGTTAAACTCCATTACATAAGGTTTTATTTGGTCATACATCAAAACCACCACTCTAGACCCCTTTGCAATTCACATACACTACATGAAAAATGCTATTTTCTAGCGGATTTTTTTGGCGGATTTTCAATGGAATATTTTTGGCTGCTTTTTCGTCAAAATTTTGGCAGATTTTTCCGACATATTTCTAATAGAATTTCCACCAAAAATTTGGACTTTCTATAAAATATTTATTATTAACTTTGAAATTATTCATTTTTTTAAATAAAAGAAATTAAACTAAATATTGTTAAACTAAAATAATAAAAAAAAATTAATAACTATTATTATGTTTAGGGTAATATTTTAATAATTATTTATTTTGTTAAATAAAATTAATAAACTAAATTTTGTTAAACTTAAATAATTAAAATTTTTTAATAATTATTCATTTTAAACTAAATATGTTTAAACTAATAATAAATTTTTTTTAATAATTATTCATTTTCTTAAGTAAAATAAATTAAGCTAAATATTATTAAAAATTAAGTAAACTAAATATTCTTAAAAATTAAGTAAACTATATATTATTAAAAATCAATTAAACTAAATATTATCATTTTAATTAATTATTATTATGTTAAATAGATTAAATACTATAAATATAACATAATTTAAAATATATGTAATTTAGATTAAGTATAATTTAAATAAAAAAAACATAATAAACAATACATAATATCAAGGATTTATCGGATCGGACTGGCAGGTTCAACTGGTTGAACTGGCAACCGGTCTAGTGGCTAGTCCAGTCCATTCCTTTAAATCGGGTTGTGGTTGAACCGCTAAACTGGCAGACTAGGCTAAGTTGAAAGAACTGGTTGTTTTCAAAATCACCTAATCAGAGCTGTTAATCGCAAATCGAATAGCCAAAATAGGATTTAAGTGGATTAAAGCGGGAGTGAAAGTCGAAACTCCTCATTTTCAATTTGCACATATTATTTGCTGCTCGCAAATCCTATGGGACGGTCGGGACCAACAAAGAAGATAGAGACTAGGAGAGATGAATGACATCTTCTTTCGTGCGCATGTTGTTTGCTGGCGAGTCTTTGTTATGGCCTTTCATCTCTCATTTTGGTCAAACAATGGTGGCATTTTTCTAGGCATGCTTTGTATGTCCGAGCAAGATAGGGGAGAAAGAGGTTACAATTTGTTTTTTCTTTTTCCTACATCACTAACTATTCGAATATAATGCTGGAGAGGTAGATTTTGAGTTTTTATTAATCTAGTTCAATCGCCTTTGCCGGAACTGAGAGAGGATTTTCTTCAATTTTCCTAATGCACAAGAAGCCCTAACTGGGATTGCATTCATGTATCATATTATTTAGATTTAATTGAACTCCTTCACTCACATATATACTAATGATTAGATTCAGAAGCTATCCGAAGATGCTGGTAACTATTAATCGCACAATTATCCGGTCAATTGATGGTTTGGAGGTTGCTAAGCTACGTATGGAGGCTGTTGAAGTTGTTTGATCTCATCAGCTGAAATGATTATGGATGTTGCAATGTCATTTTTTGTGCTGAAATTTCTTTCCTTACTATCATATTTTGTTAATAGTTTGTCTTATTATATGTTGGTAGAGTTTGTTAGATGTATATTTATTCTCTTATTTTGTTAAAGTTGGTTAGAATTTGCTATTTTATATATTCATTTGAAAGACAATTATTTCTTTTAAAATATATTTGTAAAAAAATTGCTAATTTGATAAGATATGATTTACATATAGGAATGTGTAATTGATTTGGAGATCAATTATCCAAAATAGTTTTGTATAAATTAATGATAAATATTAAATTTGTTTAGTCCCAATAATTTTCGAACTCTTAACATTCTTATATTTTTATTGTGTTACTTTGTATGTCAAACAAATCTATAAAAGTTGTTAGGATGCTTTCTAAGTCAACTAGATTTATGATTAGGAAACTTTATGTTAATATATTATGTGAAATAAATACCTAAACATGCCTAACATTTTTTTTTTACGTTGCTTTCTTTTTCATATTATTTGTTTAGCAGCCCAACAAAGAACGTTGAGTTGAACTCCTCTACGCAAAACTCAATGCAAAATAAAGGCTTGGCAGGTATGCATTCCTACCCAATGCTTAACATTCTCTTTCATGTTTTTTGTTAAATTGCTTTATATAGATCATTTTGATTAGTATATGTTTTTGTTGCTTCATGTGGAATATATTTTATGTTTGACTAACTTGGTATTAAGTGATTTATTTCAATATGAGTATTGAGCAGTACATTTTATTTTAGAATGGATCCACCAACAAGTTCCTCGGAAAGTATGCATGAAAAGGTTGACATTTCTTGGAATCACTATGCTGAAAGTAAATGTCTAGATGAAAAAAAATAATATAGATGCCTACATTGTGGGATTATTTATAAAAGTGGAGGCATTAATATGATAAAACAACATTTAGCAGGAATCATAGGTAACATAGCTTCGTGCAAAAAAATCCCACATAATGTTCGTCACCAGATGCAAGCTAATCTGAAAGAAATAGGCAACAAAAAACAATACGCCCAATAGGTGTTAGAGTAGAAAACAACTGTATTTATGGATGAAGAAAGGGGCTCTTCATCACTTCACAAGTCACAATCATCTGATCCCCACCATGAAGGTATTGATAGGGGAAGAGAAAAATAAATGAAATAGAAATTTTTTTTGCACTAAGAGCTAGAGGAGGTTCTCAACCATCATTGAAAAGTGTAATGACATCCAAAGAAGAAATACACCATGCTGATTTAGTAGTAGTAAGGTGGTTTTATGACAATTGCATCTCTCTTAATTCCATAAACTCTACCTTTGCACAAATGGCACTTGATGCTACAACTGTAATTGGACTTGGGTATAAGTTTCCATCATACTATAAATTGAGAGTTAATCTCCTCAGAGATTGCAAAGAGGGATGTAAGATGTTGATTGGTTCATATAAAAGATCATGGATAGAAATAGGTTGCATACTCATGGCTGATGATTGGACAGATAATAGGAATATGACCTTGATTAACTTTCTTATTTATAGTCCAAGGGGTGTAGCCTTCTTGAAATCTATGGATGCTTCTAAGATTACAAAGGATGGCATGATTTTGAATTCATTATTTTGTAAAGTTGTTGAATGGGTAGGACTACAGAATGTTGTGCAGCTTATAACATATAATGCAGCAAACTATAAGAAGGCAGGGAAACTACTACACGAAAGATTTAACATTAAATAATTGTCTCCATGCTCTGTTCACTGCTTGAATCTTATTCTTAAAGATATTAGAAACATGTCTCATATTCAGGAACTTGTGAAAAGAGCATAAAAAATTACAATATTTATTTACAATCATCTTTTTATTTTAGCTTGGCTAAGAAAAAGAGATGGTTGAAAGGAAATTATCAGGCCCAAAGCTATTAGATTTGCTACAACATTTATAACTTTGAAAATCAAATATGATCACAAGCTCGAATTATAATATTTCATAATAAGCAAAGTGTTCTTTGATTCAAAGATATTAAAAATAGTAAAAGGGAAAGAAGTATCATACATCATTTTAGATAATAAATTTTGGACTGACGGTTTACTAGTCCAAATTATCTGGCTCTTTAATTCGGTTATTGAGAATTGTAGATTCTAATGAAAAATCATCTTTGGGATTTCTTTATGATGGCATGCGCAGAACAAGGAAAGCTATTAAGGGAATGTTTAGAAATGCTAAAAGGATGTACAAAACTTACATAACTATTATAAAGATGAGATGGGATAGCCAGCTAAGATAATGTATGCATTATGTAGCTTATTTTCTTAATCTACATTTTCAATATGATAAAGAAAATTTTTGCCACAAACCTAAAGTGATGCAAGCTTTAATTGAACTGATTGGAAATAAAGATATATGTCCTAAACCATTAGCAGCAATGAATAAGGTTAGGCTTTTCTATGATAATTTAGAGAGTTTTGGCTAACTAATTGTACTATCGATAGCCAAAGAAATGCAGCCAGGTAAGTGAAGCCAATATTTTAGTATACATTTCTTCTTTAATTCATATCAAATAACTAATGCTTAACTACTTATAGATGAATGGTGGAAAATGTTCTGATCAAGTGCACCACATTTGCAAAAGTTGGCTATTAGAATTTTTAACCAAACATCTTCATCTTCTAGATGTGAAATAAATTAGAGTGTATTTGAACAAATTCATATCAAGAGATGAAATCATCTAGAGTATCAAAGGCTTAATGATTTTATATTTGTTCGATACAACCTTAATTTGAGGCATATGTATGATTATTTTTAAATATTTCTATATTTAAACATGAATAAATTTTTATGATGATTTATATTAATTTTATAAATTTCATAAAAAAAAAAGAAACTATGATCCTTAGGATTATACAAGTATAGAGATGGTGGATTTTTAAGTGCTCTATGAAGAACCAATTTTGGATCTAGTTTAGGAGAATTTAGATACTGAAATTTAATGTAAATATGTCATTCATGTTGCTGATGAACTAAATATTAGCTGTACTAAATAACCTCAAATTAAGTTCTCAATTGGATTAAGTTATATCATTAAAAAGAGTTGTTATATATATATAATATTTTTATTATGCAGATGATGATATAGATATTATCATGAAATAACTGGCAATGACAATATTAATGCATTTGAAGGGGAATGTTTTGATGAACAAGGATTTAGGGATGTAACTTTTGATGCTTCAAATCTTGGAGATGACTTCTAGATTTATTTTCATATTTATATTTAATGTTTGACTTTATATGAAATTATGAACAATTAATTTAGAACTACTCAATTACTTTATATCTCTTCTTAGTTTTTATTTTAAAAATGGCTCTTTTAATTATTTGTGTCTATATTTTATTTATAGTTTTGTGTTCTGTTTATATTTTTTGTCACATAATTTATAATAATACCATCATTATTTTGATAATTTATTTTTAAAATAAAATTAACATTTATTATGTCATCTGGTTAAACCCCGATTTAATCGATTAAACTGGTCTAACCATGAACCTCTCACTCTTTTGGTTTATTGTCTAATCTCATTTTCACAACGTTGTGTAATATGCATAACAGCTCAGGTGTGTAAGTTCAAATTGGCCTCAATTTGAACCTTGCGTAGTAAAGGTGAGTGGGCGGACTAGCGAGCGTGGCCTTGTTCACTGGAAAGCAGGTTTGAAGGGGGGCCTGCTTCACGGGCTTACGAGTTCACAGGCGGGATGGGTTCGCGGGCCCTCAAATGGGTTCAAGGGTTTGGTCTATTCATGGGAGGACACTGTTCGTGGGTCGGCGGTGATGGCTGCTAGCCCGCTTGAGCTAAAATAATTTTTTTTCTTAGCAATTTCTGGCAAAAAAATAGCCAAAAAATCCACCATAAATATATTCGATAAATTAAGCTAGGGGGTAGGATTGGCGTGAAATGTGCATTGGGTCAAGAGGCTCCCAACGTAGGGGTTAACTAAACCTGATAGGTTCTATAGAGAGAAATGGCTCAGGTCAAAGTGGTTTTGATCACTTTGGGCTAGCCTAGAGGTTGACTCAAATCAACCCAAGGGTTGGGCTAACTGGAGTAGGTGCCTTGGGTTTAGGTCTATCCAATAGAACTTTTGATTGGGTTAGGTGGGGCTTAGGTTGGGAAATGGCTCAACCCATAATGGTTTTTTCCACTTTGGGTTAGCCTAATTCCTCACCCAAGTTGATTAAAGGGTTGGGTCAGCTAGGTAAGGTGTATTGGGTCAAGAAGAATCTAATTCCACCATTGGTTTGATCCAATAGAGCTAAGGTTGGAAATTAGCTCAAGAAGAACCCCTCTTTGGGCACCTGGGTCAAGACAAATGGCTAACCCAAGTGGGTCCAATGCTTGGGTCTTCAAGAAGCTATCTCGATAACCCAATGTTTCACTCCAAGGGTTTGAATGGGTTTGGAGAGGTCTTGGTCAAGGGGTTTGAATAGGTTAAAGTGTATGGAAGGTTGGGTCAAAGTTGGTTGACTTGGTCAACCAAGTTTACCTAGGGTCATGGGTTGGGTCCATTGATTTCAAGTGGATCATCTAAACGCAATGGAAGAGGTCCCAAACTAAGAGAAGGACATTTGGTTAGTAATGGGTGTTTAAACCCTTAAGGGTCACTTTGGTCAACCATAATTGACTTGGTCAACTATGTTAAAATAAAGAGTGGGTTTGGGTCCAATGTGTTCCTAAGGGTGTTTAGGATCAATTGGGATAGGTTTTGGAAGTTGACGAGGGAGGTCCATATTGAATTTTAGGGAAAAGACCAAAAATTTCTTTAAATGACATTTTGGTCATTTTCACTCCTAGTCAACAATAGGTCAAGCATAGTGCAGGTTATTTGTCAAAAGGTCATAACAAAGGTCATGGATGTTGTTGGAAGGTTTGGAAAGGGTCTCAAGCTCAAATTTCACTCAATGACATGTCCAGTTGCATAAGCTATAAATATTTGAAGGTTTTGTAGCCTGTGAAAAAATTTTCAATTTCTAGGGCTAGTAACCTCAGAATGGGTTCAAATTTGAAGGGTTGGCACTAGAGACCTTCTATATTAATATAAAATAGATAGACCCTGAATCATATACCAATTAATTGGGTTTCAGGGTGGCAAAAAAATTAGCTAGAAAGGGTTCACGACTTGGGTCCTTAACCCTATGATTTTGATTTGGATGTTGGATTTAGATTGGAATTTGAAGTTGTTTGTTTGAGTTTTGATTATCCATTGATTGGACATGATTTGAAAGTTAATTAGAATTTGATTGGAAGCTGGATCAGTGATTGAATTGGAAGGTGGGGTTGAATTTGACTGGGATTGAATTGGGTCTTAATTGGGACCTATATGATTAGGAAAAAGTCATCTTCAAATCATTAGGTTACCAAAAGAAACCCAAATAAAGTCCTAGTGACATCATACAAAAATGAGGTCAACAAGGTTGTATTATAGTCTTTTTTTAATAAAATGTAATTTATATTTGAGAATTGTGAAAGCCACTTAAAATGAGGTAATTGATTCCCAATTTAAAATCTAAAGAGGAAGTAGATCCCATAGGGAGACGTTTTTCCATTTGGATAGTCAAATTTGGGTAAATTTGAAATCCATATAGTAAAGAAATACCTATTTGTGGTCTTTTAATTTGGATATCGAGACCTGATAGATCAAAGGAGCCTAATGGAATAAGATAAAGAAAAGAAGATGAAATACTCCATTTTAATACTTGCATTATTATATAGGATTAGAATCTAGATTGTTGTTAGTAGTACCCAACCACTTTTAATTCCTATAGACCCTAGGTTATAAATTAAGTGGTACTTGCCATGTTGACTTTAAATATTATGTATGATTGATGATGTGTTTAAATTGATTGTGCATTAGAAATTAAATATTTTTCTAGGTTTCTTTCTTGTATGAATGATTTTTTCAAGCCTAAAAAACTTGTTTAGGTTCTTAAGGAAAACACAAAAAAAATTCTACCTGTAATCAAATAATATTTTTAGGCTCACATAAAAATATAAGTGATATCTAAGAAGTACGCACAGGAATGTCTAGGAGTTCTCATGTATTCATATTTTACTTTCTTCTTCTTGTTAGGCATCTCCCTGCTTGCAGGATGTGGTAGACCACCTGACTTATTAGGGTGCTACTTTGTCTAGGAAATGTTTTGCATCTCTAGGAAAAAAACTTATTTTCTACACACAAACTTTTTAAATTCATCATATATGATTTCTACATTCATAGTTAATAAGCATAGATTGCATTAAAAATCAATCAAATTAATAAAACTTTAATTCGATTTGGGCATAATCACTATTCATAAGTAAAGGAGCTAATTAATCCTTTTTGTAGATGTCAGCCCTAATTTTTAAAAAAAACATAAATAACAACTTACCCATCAGTTATGTCTAACGAGGAATTAAAAGCCCATCTAGTCATCGAATAACTTGGTTTTGGTTCAAAATGATTGGTTTGATATGTATGAGGAAATCTCCACTTCTTGTGAGGTTGTTGCGAATGACTTGGATGACAATGTGGATGATGAATTTATTCTCTTTGGTGGAGAAAAAAAAAGCGTAAAATCAAATCTAAGAATAAATAGCTTTTGGGTTACCATCTTTGCTTATGTTAAGGTGGGTTTTTCTAACGCTTTGGATGATGATGAAGCAGCTCCCTACTTATCACCTTGATAGCAAGGGCTTGTTGGCAACCTTGCTGGTAAGCCTATGCTTGGTGGTTACTTTAGCTGTTGATCTTCTATGTTTATCACCAATGGATGGCCTGTGTCTGGCTGCGGGGTCATTACAAGGGGCTGCTACCCTGAGTCCTTGATTAGATCTCTTTATGCATCCTTAACTTTTTATTCCTTATTATGTTTTTTTTTAATGTCTGTTATTTGATGTACTTTGATTTTCGGGATATCTTGTACTGCTTTATCCTTTTTTTGGAATAAAATTTTATTTAAAAAAAAAACTTACCCATCTTTCATAATGATTGGATTCATAGTTTTAAAGTGCTTGAGTGGTTTAGCTTGCACTCAAATCTTTGATAAGATAAGCCTAGATTTACATATCATTAGTTAGATTTGGGTCACTATCATTTAGTTTCCAACTTAGATTTGGGATCAAAGAAGGACCTAAACCATAATTCCTTAGCATCGAAAATATAATCCCAAATTTCTAAATAAAATGATAACTCAAATTAAAAGTGTCTCGACTAAAAAATTAAAGCCCAACATAGGATATATTAGGGTATTTTAGAGTTATTTTAGAATCCCAAAACAACTCATACTTCTCAACCTTTAGACTCAAAATTTATCCAATCCTTATTGAAATTCTAACCTCACTCATTTCATATCACTCTTACAAAATCTAAAAATAAAATTTTTATCATTATTTTAATCAAGAGTAATCATAGGAAGTTTAAACTTTCTATGATGTAATTAAATATGAAGGCTTATGAGATTTAACCCAAAAAATAATCAAACTCTATTCTTAGAGAATGGGGAAAAGAAATTATTCTCTTTGGGAAAACCAAAATCAAAGACGATCATCATCGGCATATTCTAACCATGGATAATAAGTGTTATTTTCTTTCCCTAGATATATCATTTATCAACATATCTTTAAATATGATATTAATAACAATATATCTAGATTATCTTAACTAAATATTTAATCGAATATCATTTTAACCCTCTGAGATCTTATGTAGTTTCTTCTTGATTTTGACAACGATAATCTTGATAAATATTATAATTTTGTCACTACAGGAAAACAGCTCATTTCCGGCGAAAATAAATTCGTCACAATTTCCGGCGGATTTTCCGGCGGCTTACCGACGGAACATTTCCGGCGGATTTTGAGCGTTTACCGATGAATTATGTCCGACGGTAACACGTGATTTTCCTGTAGTGTGTAATCTGAACCTATTAGGGCATGATGTTTTATCATTCAAAGTGATATATCTTTCATAATGATAAGTTCGACTATAAAACTAAAGCATATTTGAAAGAATTATATTAATTTTTTTTTTAAATGTAATTATAATTGCTTTGCACTTTTCAACAATAGTAGGAAACAAAACCATGGTAGAAAATGCTTACTTATACGGATCAAAGAAGAATTAATACTGTGTATAAATTTTTATATTCCTTATAATATACTTTTAGAGATCGAAGACCCCATCATAAAAATCTATAGAAGGAATCATAAACCCCATCAGAATAATATATTGGAGAATTGTATTAATTAAGGGTGAAGATTTTACCATATAAAGAAGTTTATTTTTATCCCTCAAAGGGAACTCTTCTTGAATAAAGTGTTGTAACCTATACCATACAATATCATGAGGGGTATTTAGGAGGTGAGATTATGTTTAATCTACCAAAGTTACATGGATATTATAGGTTGGTTAGGTGGCATGAGAAGGATCAAATTAATTGGTAGTGGCGAGGAGAACCACTTGAGGTTGTAAAAGAGGAAATTTAGCATGATAGTCAGAAAATCTTATAGGAGGCCATTAAATTGATTATACCTTACTTATAATGGTTATACAGAAGTTTATCTCCATTATACTCAACATTTTATGACCATGCTCTCTCATTTTTAGCCTCCTATAAGAGTTAAAAGATTTGAGCTTGAAACTTTCCTGTCATATAATTAGTCTTCAAATTATACTCTTTGAGGACCTTCACCAGCTAATTAATGCTGTCATTGATTGATAGATTAGTTGTTAGATATTAAAGAAGTCATTATAAGGCATAGGATAATGGTTTCTTTTTTCACAAATGATACAAAGTTCATGCTAGAATATTCATATTGGTGGAGTAAGAGTTGTACAAGTTAGCTTTGTATATAAATCCATCATAAATATAGAATAAAGAAACATTTATAGAAGGCACCTATGATTTTACTTAGAGACTCAAAAATTAAAAAACCATGGGACCTAGCATTATTGAAATAGTTTATAATAAGTGAGGTTATAGAAATTTATTCTCCCCATAAATAAGAGAAGATACAACAACATCATCATCATCATGCCTTTATCCCACTACGTGGGGTTGACTAAATAAATTCTTTTTCTCCATTGTGTGCAGTTAAGAGTCAAATTCTCATTTAAATCTAACAAAGAAAGGTCATTCTATTATTTTCAAACCAAGTCATTTTAGGTCTACCTCAACCATTCTTAACATAGGTCAAATCTAGTACATATACTCTCCTAACTGGGTCATTAGATGGTCATCATTTTATGTGACAAACCATCTAAGGTGACTCCCTTTAATCTTATCTGCCACTGGGGGAAAATGCATGAGCAAAAATGGTTGAAAAGTCTACTATTTGAAAGAGAGTAAAATGATGCGAAATCCCAAGAGCTAATCCCAAATCACCTATTTGTACAAATGGTACTTCGAACTTGGAACGAGCAAGAAGAAATTCACGATACTTCTTTATCTTTTGAGTTGTTCTACCGGATCAGTCGCTCAAGATCTTTGGTATTCATCCAGACATGATGAAAAGAAGTTGGATCACTTCATATGGATTCGTTGAGAATGATTCTGATCTAGTTCATGTCCTCTTACTACTCCAACCGTTCATATGTATGCTCATCTCCTATCTTTTGTCTAATTGTAAATCCACTCATCCACCTGAGCATCCTCATCTCTACTACACTTAACTTAGTGTCATGCTTCTCTTTTATTGGCCAACATCAATGCCATAAAGAATTGCAATTCTTTCTACTATCTTATAGAATTTTCCCTTAAGTTTGAGTTGTACTTTTTTATCACATAATAAACCCGATGCATTCCTCAACTTTGACTATCCAACTTGAATTCTACTAATAATATCCCCATCCATTTCACCATCACTCTAAATAATACACCTAAGATATCTAAAATGTATACTTTATTGATGATGTGATCACTCAAAGTAATAAACCCCCACTTGATGTATTGCTACTAAAATTATACTTCATGTATTTAGTTTTACATATACTCAAATGAAAACCTTTAGACTCTAAGGTTGACCTCCATAATTCAAGTTTAACTTTAACTCCCTTTCTAGTCTTATCAATAAAAAAAAGTATTATTAGTAAAAAACATATAGCAAGGACATCCTATTACAAATGTCTGGTAAGAAATGTTGACCCCATTATTCAAGGTCAATTTCCCCAGAACCAACTTTAGCACCTAGGTTTTTGTAGCCTAGTGTAGACGTCACTCTTCTAATACTTCTCTTTGGAGGATGCCTATTGATATAGCTTTGACTCAGCTTACCAACTTGACCCCATGATCTGATACAAACTAAACCTGAATCAACCCGTCTCAATCCAACTACTTAAATTGAACTTTGAGATGTAAATTGACATGAAACCAAATCAAATTAACTCAAATCGAGTTTGATTTAAATGACAATAGCCCCAATTTGCTTGGATTGACTCGTCACGAGCCAATGATATTAATTAAATTAAATAAATGAATGTAAATTAATCTAATTTAAAATGCTCACTAATTTCATTTAATTTAAATATATCGATTCTATTAAAATAAATTACCTATATTTTAAAATAAAATCTTTCATTTTTTTTAATTATAATTAAAATGTCCTAATCATCCCCTCTAAATTTAAAATTCAAATCAAAAGGTGATTTGGGCTAAACCAAAGATGCGGATAGGGCTATTCGTGCAAAACCATCACCCACAATTTCACCTTATTCAAAAAATCGCCCTTCTCCTCTGATTAAAAAAAAAAATAAAGAACTTCCTGAGCCTGTCTGCCTCTTCCCCTTTTTCTCTCGTGTGAAAACCCATTCAAGCAAATTACATTCAGTTAATTCCAACAAATCATCTTCAGCAAAGAGTACAAAGGTATTAGATATTATTTTTGGAATTGATAGGTTAGATCTTGCATTTACTTTTTGATCATGTACTTGGAATGAAATGATGAGATGCTAGATTTTGAGTTTGAAAAGACTTAAAATTATAGATTCCTCTTATGATCAAGTCTTACACCTAGTAGCTAGACTATTGAAGGCTTTCATTCAAGGGAAAATTTTTAAAGAAACACGTTTGATGTACGTTTTAGGAGAATGATCATGAGTTAAGTTAAATTTAAAAATGATCAAAAATGCAAAGGGGATTTGCATTTTAATAGAAAATGTAAAGCGAAATCGTGACCAATGATCATGCTTTCTATTAAAACATTATTTTATATTGTATTTTTCATATTTTTTTACTATTCCTAATTATTTTGATTCTTTTAAAAATCTACTTCATTTTTAAGACATTTAATAAATATTTTTATTTAAAAATTAGAAATAATTTTATTGAAATAAAATTATTTTATTTCCCTATCTAAATTATTACTATTTAAATATTAAAAACAAAATTTTTTATTAAAAAAGATCTTTCATATTTATAACTTATTTTTAATGATTTTTCATATTTATAACTTATTTTTTAAAAAGAAAATAAAATAAATTTTAATAATTTTTAATAAAGGTTTATTTAAATATTTAACTTAATTATATTTTAATATTAAAATTAAATATATTTTTAAAACTTATTTTAAATTTATTTTTAAAAAAATGTATAAATTTCTATATATATACTTCTAATTTACTTTAAAGTTTCTATCTAATTTTTTTTCTTTTATTTTATTTTTTTATTTTTTATTTTTGTTTAAAGTTTCTATGTATATATCTGTAAAACAAATGTAAACATTTAATCAAAATTTCATAAAGTTAAATATATAGTAAAATAAGATTTATAACTTTTAAATTATTTTAAATATTTAATAAAATTAATTTGAAATACTATAACTATTATATTTATTTTAAGACATAATTTTTAGTTAACTTAAATATAACTATAATTTCAAATAAATTTATTAATAATAATTATAATATATAAAATTAAAAATTATAACTATTAAAACACAAATTCACTCTCTCAGTTGAGAGTGCAAATTAGAGAGAAACAGAGAGAGAGAGAGATAGAGGCGCACTTATATATAACAAATTTATACATTTGTTTAAAAATAAATTAAAAATAAGGTATAAATTTATTTATTTTAATATTTAAATTTAGTTAATTTAAATAATTTTTTATTAAAATTTATTTCCTTTTTAAAAAAATAAGTTATAAATATGAAAATTTGTTTTAAATATAAAATTTTGTTTTAAATATTTAAATAGTAATAATTTAAATAGGAAAGTAAAAGAATTTTATTTCAATAAAATTATTTCTAATATTTAAATAAAACTATTTATTAAATATCTTAAGAATGAAACATATTTTTAAAAGAATCAAAAGATAATAATTAGGAACAATTAAAACATGAAAATTGCATTATAAAATCACATTTTAATGGAAAACATTATCAATGTTCACATTTTCTATGAAAATGTGATTTTTCTTTGCATTTTCTGTCAAAATGCAAATACCCTTTGCGTTTTTGATCTTTTTTAAATTTAATTTAACTCATGATCCTTCTCCTAAATCATTCATCAAACGTGTTCCTTTTAAAAATCTAGATGTGTACATTTATTTAAGACTTTTTATTTGAATGGCTATTTATATGTGCAGGCAAAATCCACTTAACTATATATTCTCATTGAAACTTTAATAAATCATGTACTCCAATGATAATGCATTGACAGAATTGTATCATATAAAGTAAGGAAATGTAGCAGGAATTCTTTGTAACTTATATAATTTTGTTAAACTCATATAGCCAGAATTATATTATAATGTAATAATTTACTAGAGTAAGAACTTTGGACATCTGATATGGATTTAATCATTATATTTGATAGTAAGTCATCAATATAAGGACTTCATTTGAAACAACATATTAATGTCCATTCAAAAATTTCAGCAATTTTAATAATCATTTTCAATCATCTAGCATAACTTGAATCTTTTATTACATCTTTATTACAATCAACATATGATTCAACAATTATATCATTTATTCATTTTTCCATTACTATTATGTATACGCAATACTGGAAGTTAATTTAGAGCATTCATTAGTTCTCTTCATTATTTGTCTTACAATCAATGGAAGGATTTTATATGTGAGTGTATATTAAAATTATTTCATTAATGAATTTTTAATCTTGAAAGAATTTATATGTCTATTTGCGCTGGAGGGATTCGATTGGGAATTATATTGCTGGTTTTGCTGGGGATTCAAAGGCTGTTGATAAGCTGAGTGGTTTTTTGTTGGCTGTTCACCATGGGCTTTCTGCTTGTATTAATTTGGATATTTATAATGTGGTGGTAGAAAGCAATATTACTGTTGACCCTAACATGTTCTTGGCTAAAGACGGTAGCAGCTGTGGGCATTCTCTTTTTTATTTGCGTAGACAAATTATGAGTCTGCTGGAGGTCTTGAACTGCTCTTTTAATGTTATCAACGTGGAGGTTAACTCTGTTGCCCGGGCGTTATCGCTTTTTGGTTGCAGTTTTAATGCTTTTGTTGAGCTCAATTTTGATAATTTAGCTGTGCATATTCAAGGCTTGATTTTCTTGGATAAGTGTAAGGTTCCTTATGTTTTGGGTGGGTAGTTGTTCTGGTTCTAGTTCTGGTTTTTTTGTGGGTTTTTTGGTATTGGTGTTGTGTGGTTGTTTTCTGTTTCTTCTGGTGGTTGTGGTTTTTCCTGGGTCTGTTGGTGGTTGGGTTCTTGAGGTTGGTCTTTGTTGGGTGTGGGTCGTTGGCTCTCCTGTCTTCCTCTTATGTCTGGTTGTTGGAGCTGGTTTCTTTGTTTGCTGGAGTTGGGGTTTAACTCCCTGTTTTGGCTGATGGTGGTGGGGGTTTTTCTGATGGGGGTTGATATTTTGAATCTGGGGGATTGAGAGGTTGTTGCTGGCTGTCTTTGGAAGGGGGTTTGTTTTGTGCTGATTGGGTTTCCTCTTGGTTGTGATGGCAGCGGCTGGTTGCCTGGGTATACTGGGAGTATCTCCTTTAATTATTTTGATTTCTTATTTTTCCTTTCCTTCATGATTGTTAGCTTAATCTCTTTTCGAGTACCTTTGTTTGCCTGTTTTGCAGGTTTTTGGAGCTGCGCGCTCGTTTTGTGCAGGGTACGTGTGCTGATTGTGAGACTAGGCTGCCTTTTTGGTTCCTTTATTGTGTTTTTTTGGGAACTTAGAATGTTATTAGGTTTCTTTGTAATTTTTCTTAGTAGGGATTTCGGGCTCTTAGGTTTTCTTTTTTATTTTGACTGTAGCTCTTTGAGCGGTAGTGAGCTAGAAATCCCTTTAAGGACTCTGTAATTTTCCCTTATATTAACACGTAGGCCCGTTGGTGGGTTTCCCCTAATATATATATATATATATATATGTCTATTTGCGCTTTAATTGATATATATACTTTGAACTTCAATGATATATGAAAGCTCCATATAAACAACACATTTATATTTCGTGAATTATTTCCCTTCAATTTCTTATAATAAAGAGATAAGTTATCATATATTCTCCAAAATTTCCAAAAAATAAAAACTACAATCTCAGAAGTACAATCAATCTCAACCAACAAAAAAGCCTGAAGCAAGTTAAATACTTATTTCCTTTTAAAATTAAAATTATATTTTTTACTTTTTAAATAACATCTTCTAACCATTGATACCTATTTTATTCTTAGTTTGCATGAACTACGATGAATGATATAGATCAAGTGAGCAAAAAAGAAATGGACTAAAGGTGTCAGTCACCTCTATCCAACTGGGTAGAGGTGCTACACGCGGAACCACCGGACGTTGCCTCCGAAACACTGTAAGTATCTAGAACTTAGATAAACCTTAAGGCTAAAAAACCTTTGATGTGATTTTGCGAATTTCCAACCTTAGGACCCAGTAGAGACCTTGGTTTTGTTTATCATGCATTTTAAATTAAAAATTACTTGCAAGTTATTTTTGTTATGTTATTTAAATTTTATTTTATTATTTAGAACCCAAAACCTATTTACAGTCATGTGTATGTTTAAAGGGTTAGTGATAGTAAATATTAGCCTATAAAATATTAGTGACACTTAAGGATAAAAATTAAGGATGGTTCTTAGAGAACTTATATTTAGGAAACATATACCTTTTTGGAAAAAAAATACTAAATGTAAAAAAACTTAATGACATCTCACTTTAAGATTAGTGAATTCTTTTAACCTAAATGCAATCAATCCTAAATAATAACCAAACAATCTTTAAAATTTGCTTTAAAAATTAGAAACTATAGTTATAAATAATAATTCAAACAAACTATAAAAAAATGTTTAAATTTTTTTTTTTGGGAAAATTGGGGCTTGGCCCGTATATTAAAATTTATAAAAGGTTACAAATTTAGAACTCAAAACTTGTAAAACCCAAAAGTTACAGTCACTCATTCCACAAAACAAAAAGGAGATGATCCAAAACTTGTACAAACCCAAAATTACAATCTTTCACCGCTAAGGAACAAAACCAATCCCACACGCAGAGAAAATGAGATGGTATACCATAGGCGGGCTCAGTCATTAAGGAGCATGTCCAAGTAAAACAATACAGCAAGTAGCCAGCAACATCAGAACCCCCACTGCACTCGAAAGGGACTTGCCCCGGTTGCCAGGGAAAGCAAAACAGAAGAGGCAGGTTGCACGAGGTGCCAAACGCAATGCCAGAGAAAGGAGCAGAGAAGTCCTGGCCATCCAGGGGCAAAGGGGGGAGGAGCATGTCCTGATCATCATTGCCCAGGAATACCATCTGTAACAGAATGATGCTGCTGCAAGAGGCAATGTGGAAACTTGATGATAAGCCTTTCAATTAATTTCCAGCTATAAGTCTTAGCCTTGAGTGCTTGAGAAATTTTGAAACAGATAGAGCTAATATCCTCCGATTTCCCTTCAAAACATCTGACATTTCTTTCCCTCCAAAGAAAGTATACCGAGCAACAAATGACCAAAAAACAAAAATCCTTATCTGGCCTATGTAAGTGTTGCATATCTTCAAAAAATTCAAAACATTGAAGTAAAGAAGGCCTAAAAAGGAAGCAGACAAGAGGAGGGAGAAGAGCAGAGAGCACCCCAAAAGAAAAATCACAAAGAAAAAACATGTGTAAAATGGATTCATCCTCTTTGCCACATAGATGGCACTTGGAACAGATAAAAATATTGCGTGTCCTCAGTATATCCGCAGTTTTTAAACCATCATTAACTGCAAGCCAACCATAAGAAGAGTATCTAAGAGCAGATTTCTTATGTCAGATGAAAGAAGCCCAGTTAACCTTCTCACAACCCAAAAAATATAACTTCCTGAAAGTTTTGAAACAAGGTTTGCCACTACCAGTCCATTCAACACAGCTAGAATTATCTTGAAGAATAGGGATGGACAGGATAGAATGAGAAATACCATAAAGTCTAGAGCCAGAGAGATGCCATTGGCCATCACAAACCAAAGTTTGAACAAAAATGTTTAAATTAAAATAATGAAAATAGTAAGGGTAAATTATGTGTAAAATTAAAACAAAAAATTGTTAGAATCATAAAAAATCATAAACTTATAATAAAAAAATCCCAAATAAAACTAAAAAGGAGATTAAATAAAAAACTACATTTAATTAAATAATAATAATAATAATAATAATAATAATAATAATAATAATAATAATAAAACTAAAAATACAATAAACCATTAAGAATTAAAAGAAATCCTTGAAAATTCAATAAAGCATTAACAGATTAATAAATAAATTAAAAATTCTATAAATCATTTAAAATCACAACTCATTAAAATTTTAAAAAATCAATTAAAAATTCAATACATAACTAAATTAAATTAAGACAGCCTAAATAACTAATCTTATTAATCAACCTTAATAATTAAAATTTTACTAAAAAATTAACTTCCAAAATATTAGAGATATTAAAACTTAAATTTAAAAATAAAATTTCATTGACCTTTGAACAAACTAAATCCAATCAATTAGAAAACTTCAACTAATAATAAACTTAAGATATATCCGAACCACGCCGCATACTGCACAAATAGATTTTTTTGCTATGACAACCGACTCTAGCTTTAGGTTTTATCATTGTTTACTTTCTTGTTGTTGTGTGATGGGCTTTCTCATAGTTTTCACTGCATGTTAGTTATAATGATTGATGTGTTTATTTATTTACTTGCCCTATAATCTAAAAATTAATGTGAAGGGTAATAGATTACCCCTAGGTTTGGAATGATCTGGTTGCTCACAAAATTTTGTGTAGGTGATCATGTTTGTGTAGGGCTAAACTAAAAGGGGTAGATTAAATATTTAAATTAACATAAATTTCAAGCATGTACAAAATATTAAGCCCCCTTTAAAATTAAAGAGCATGGCCAAGTGTGACTAGTGAATTTAATTTAAATGAAAATATATAACTACTTGGGATGATTTTGTTATAACTATTTAGGATAACCTTGCAGTTGCCCTAGATTTTCTTTTTTATCCGAGATATAATGTAAATGTGTTTGAAAAAGAGTTGTAATGTGAAAGTGACTTGAAAGTGGGATATCACATCCACCTTGAATTCCAAAAAGAAAAGAACAACCCTTAGGAAAATGTTTTATTCTATTTGGAAAGCTAAGTTAGAATGACTTTAACATCCAAAGGAAAAAAGAAAATAACCCTTCAAGGAAGAGTTTCTTTTTATTTGGATATCCAAACCTAACAAATTTAAGGAGCTCGCAGAAGGAAAGAAGGCTAAGGAGAGAAGATGAAGAAGTGAAGAAAAGAAGATATATAATATTTCTAAATCACTTACATCGGTCTTATGATTAAAATCTAGATTTATTATCACTGATACCCGGCCACTTTGCCTTTCAGCAAATTCTTGATTATAAATAAATGGAAATTTTAATATAAAATTTGGACATTATATTTTGGATAATTTAATTTTATTGTTTACATTATTTACATAGTAGAATTGCTTATTTTTTTTAGTTTTTTGTATGTCATATTTTATTTTAGCTTGGATATGATTGAAGTTTTTTTGTGAGGGTACGAATAAAATTTTTATACTTAAAACTCTACTAAATTTTGTTGGCTCACATAGAAACTTTAACAATCTAAGAAGTAAGCTCATGATTGCAAGAGTCGCCATATATGCATATTATTATTTTCTCTTCCTTGTTAGGCACCTCTCCACCTATAGGTTCTAACAAACCACCTGGCCTATTAAGGTGAAGTTTTGCAAGGGAATGTTATGCAATCTCTAGAGAAAATATATTTTTTAAGCCTAATTTTTAAACTGCTTCATATTCATTTTTTGCATTCGAGTTAATTAGCATGCATTGCATTAGATATAAATTAAAAGAGTCTAAAATCTTAATTGCATTCTACTCTAAAGCATCATTCACCCACATAAGTTGAGGGGCCAATAACGAATTATCTTAGATATTAGCCCCTAATTCCTTAAAAAATATAAATAATATTCCTACTCATCATTCATTAAGAGATCAGACATATGGTTTTAAAGCGCTTAGGTTGTTAGCTGGCTCTCTAATCCAGACCTAGGTAAGTTTAGATTTGTATTTCAATAGATAAGCTTGAGTCACTACTTTATAGTACCAATTTAGATTTAGGTTTTGAGATAGATTTTCAAATCTTAAGTCCTCACTATTTGGAAATATAATCCCAAGTTTTTATTAAAACTCCAACTCAGGTATAAAAATTCTCTCCTAAAATATAAAGTCCAATATATGGTAGATTGATGTTGCCTCTAAGCTTCTCAAAATTCAACACCTCCTACTTTTCCTCCTTTGACTCGTTAATAACTATCCTTTTTTTTTTTGTTGAAGAAATGTGATTTGCATTAAAAGAAAGAAAGAAATCCCTAATACAAACTAGAAACAAAATAAAAACTAAGGGTTCCTTGATCCAAAAGGGAAAGGAACCTTATTGAAAGCATATTTGTTAAAATAAACTTATCATAATTTAAATGAGACCCACTATTTCCTATTTTAAAACTCTTGTGGTGGAGGAGATACCAAATATTAAATAACCTAAAGGTTGGTTAGCATCCCAGAGTTCCCAACCGATTAAAAAATAAGACCTAGTACTGATCCCATAAGTAATAAGATAAATTTAGAAAAAAAATATAAAGCTAAAATAAAATAAAGAAACTAAACAAAAAAACCAGAAAGTAATTACAAGTATTATCCATCATCCGAGAAACACCAAAGAATACTTCCAATAGGTTTCTTAGAATTAAACTAATGCCATCCAATAAAACTATAGGACAATATATCTCAACCACTAAAAAAGATATATGCCACTTCCAAATTCTGAGGACGTAACTCATAGCTAGTAATCTGAGATGCTTTTTTATTAGAAGCTCCATCATCAAGTATCTTAAAAGTAATTCCATTATGCTGCTTTCAACGGAAGAACAAGAAAGTATATCAATGAGCTAAAGGGGAAGAGCCCCCCTTAAAATTTTTTAATCTGAGATATGTCATCCTTCTTCTAGGTAAATCTTCCAACAATCCCAATGATTGAAGTTCTTTAAAAAGTTTATGTTTAGAATCAGAAGAATAACCTTCCTTATTAGTTGCCATTTTTTCCTTCACTATCATAGCCTTTTTAAAATTTAAATTAACCTCAGATGAAGGAGAACCAAATTATGGTACAATAGAAGGAATAGCTCCACTTAATCCTCCCATTTCATCTAAAGGTACTTCAATTCCATCAGTTTTCATGGCATTAACTGAAGGAGAAACAACTTTCGGTTCAGCAACAGTTTCTAAATCTGCAAAAGAAACAGCATCCTCTTTTCCTTCTAGAATTTGTGCCTTTTTGAATTCAACTTTTGAAATTTGAACATATTCAAGAATTTGGATAGCTTGAACAGCAATCAAACCATCTGAAATACCCTAGTAAATATATATTGAAGACAAATCATTCGGAACTTTATCCAGAATTTGAATATTCTAAAAATCATCATCCTCATTTAAGTTTTTATTAAAATCTTCTTTGTCAACAACTTCAATATTGTTAAAACAATTATTACGTCCTCTGACCGGACATAGAGCTACATTCGGCCGCCAATAACATGTCGCCACGTGCTCTTACTCTTTACCGCGCGGCCCGACGACATGACCCGGAGCGAAACCCGGGAATGCTATGTTCGCAATTTTCTCAGTATTACTTTGCAAAAACGAGAAATACCGCTCTGTGAAGACCAGAACCATGAAAATACCGATTTGTACTGAGTTTTTCTACAACTTGGTACAACTCGGTACAACTCAGTATTTTCTCGGGATTTGCTTGGTGTTGCTAGGGATTTGCTCGGTATTGCTAGGTATTTTCTCGGTATTGCTAGAAAAAACTCACTACAACTCGGTATTTGCTCGGTATTACTAGGTATTTTCTCATTATTGGTTATTGCCGAGCAAAATTGACCAATACCTAGCAATACCGAGCAATCTTGGGTCCATTCCGGGTTTGGTTGTCGGGGCACGCGGTAAATAATGAAAACGCGTGGCGCGATTCTACTGGCGGTTGAACGTAGAGTTGCATACATTCACCAGACCAAATAAAAGTTTGTTAACATTAAATATATCAGCATCTACATTATCAATTTTTTCAAGAGATAACACAATATACTTATTTGAATTACCGAGATCTGATATGATTTTATCAGATAAAGCATCAACCAAATTTTCTTTATCTTCTATAGGATTCATACCCGAATCCACCTTATCAGGATTTTCCCTAGTATGAAAATCAGATTTCTTCTTATCAAATAAAACTTTTTGCCTTTTTTTATTCTTGAACTTCACATGTATCCATAGCGCATAAGAAATTTCATCAGCCTGAATTGAACTCTTAGGAACTTCTTTATCAACCAGAGTCAAAATATGTGAGACATTCAGACATACATAATCTTTATGTCCAATTCTTCCACATTTGAAACAAAGAGTCGAAAGATTTTCATATTCAAAATTTTAAAAAAATCTTCCATTTAAACCTTCAACCCAAATACCACAAGGGAGCTTAGTATTCAATTTAATCCAAATACAAGCTCTAGCGAATTCCCTTCTACCCCATCTAAACATGTTGCCATCTAATAATAAAGGGGTTCCAATTTTAGAAACTATTTTAGTAATATTAGTTTCATCCCAACAATGAAGAGGCAAATGAGGTAGTTGAACCCAAATGGGAGAATAAATCCCTTCCATAGAGATAGGAGATAAAATAGGAGACCATCTGTCTATACCAATGATGAAGCCCCCAACGTACCAAGGACCTCCATTAAGAACTTCCACCATTGCTTTAGATGACTGAAACGAACACAAAAGTCAATCTAATCCAAAAAAAGTTATATGAAACCCACCAAATTTATTCCATTGTCTCCGTAATTCAAGACTACAGATTGAAAAAGGCAAATTCTTGCAAAGAATTTTAGCCACCAAGGAATTTCTCAAAACTTGAACATTGGCTTTTTCTTTCTCCATATCAAGCTTGACAACATTTGCATTCTCATTTACATCAAAACCCCCATTCAAATTTATTTTAATATGTGATTTTTTAATCCACACATTAGAATTATCCAATCCATAAATTGAAACTGGAATTTTAACATTAACATCACCAAGAATGTTATTATCAGCAACATTACCTTTCTCCAACAGGTTATCTTCTTTCGATTTGGAACCCGAAGATGAAGCCTCCAAATCATTTGATTTAGTAAAAAAAGCCAAACTAGGTGAAATCGACTTACTGTTCAAACAAGAAATAACTTCTTTTCCTTTCTCTATCTCCGGCAAAACCTTGTGCTTAGAGACCGAACAACCCTCTCTGATTACCAGAGTATTCATGAAATAGGAATTGCGAGAGAAGCTGCGATTGAAAGAAAATCTACTTTTTGAATCCAACGAAGTTGGGCGCGCGGCAGATACTAAGGATGAGGTGTTCCGGTCATCAGTAGATGACCGGCCACCCTCTTCCATCATCAACGTTGATAGCAGGAGTTTGCAAAATCCATCTGATTTCCCTAGACATTCTCTCTCTTCCCAAGCACTCAACAAAAACTTCCCTGATTTGCAGAGTTAAATATTATATATAATTTCCTAACTAATACTAAACGAAACATAAATAACTATTCAATGTTAAGCTTTATACTTGAAAAATTCCTACTTCTTTCCTTGTCTTCTATTTTGTAAAAAAAGGGCATGAAATCACTGTTTTAATCAAGAGGTTTTTAGGAGTACCACTCTTAAGATATAATTAAATATAGGGGCTTGCCCTTATAGTGATTTGAGAACTCTAGATTAAAATAAACTTTTTTTTATTCCTATAAAATAATGGAAAAATCTTTGGAAACATAGATATCTTTTAAAAATCTCATTTCTAGTTTTAAATATACTTGTAGAATATTATAATATTATATTTATTATATTGCTTTTAGTTGTCTTGAAGAATGTTATGTTCATCTTTTAAGATGATATAATATTCTCCTTGTTATATCTAATCAAAATAGTGGTTAAAATTTAAAAAAAAAATCCTATTTTTATTTTTAAACATATTATATAAAATTTCATGTTCATCTTCTTAGATAATATATTATTATTTAAATTATATTTGATCATAGAAATAACATTTTCTAAAACTCTATGTTAATAATGATTCCATTATAGAATATTATATTAGTCTCCCAAGACTGTACTTTATTCCCAATGCAGTATTCGATTACAAAATATGAGAACACCGAATCTGTGTGGTTGCGTTAAAATTTTTTCTCACAAGAACATTCAAAATTAAAGCAAAAAGATATGGGCTTAAGGCTAATTCTTGATGTAATCCAACTAAAATAGGAAAATACTTGGTCATACAATCATGTGTTTGAACACAAGTAAAAGCACCTGCATACATATCCTTAATGACTTGAATATAAACATTATTAACCCATTTCTTTTCTAGAACACTCCATAGCACTTTTCTTGGAACTTTGTCATATGATTTCTCTAAATCAATGAATATCATATATAGATCCTCCTTATGCTTTCTATACCTCTCCATTGAACCTCTAAATAAATGTATAACTTCTATAGTACACCTACCCGACATGAATCCAAATTTATTTTTAGAAATATTAGTATCATGTAGTAAATTATGTTCCATAACTCTCTCCTATAGTTTTAAAATATTAAAGATGGACTTACTCCCTCTATTATTCACACAATCTTGTGTATCACCTTTGTTTTTAAAAATAGGAATCAACTCACTCATTCTTCACTTATCTAACATCTTTATAGTCTTCAAAATATAACTAAAAAAGTTAAGTAAGACAAAAAATTTATTCATCCCCTAAACATTTCGGCAGTCATCCGGCGGTGTGGCCGCCGACTCTCACCGACGGCGTACCCGGGGGTTTCATAAGGTTGGACCACCGGTATTAGCGACGGTCTTGGAACCGCCAGTATTAGCGATGGTCTTGGAACCACCGGTTAGACCGCCAGTCTTCAATATTACCGGCGGTGTATCGGCGGCATATACCGCCGTTAATAAGTGATGAATTTACCGGCGGTCCTAACTGTCGGAAGACTGCCGGTAAATGCCCTAAAATGAACGAGCCTGAGCCTTGCATTTCATTTCTAATCTTTCCTTCTCTCTGTTCGGACGAGCTCTGCGGTCGCCTCCGCCCGTCTCGCTCGATCGTGCGCACTGTCTTGCCGCCGATGACTGCTCTCCGACCGTCGACGACTGCTCTCCGACTGCCGACGAACTCAGTCCGACCGCCGACCCCACACCGGCTGCCTATCGCGCGACTACCCTTTTTTTCATGTGAGTTGAAGAAAAATCAGGATTTGAAGGTATTCTTTAATGTTTTTTGTGATTATGTGTTCTCACTAGACATTTGCAAGAGTTTGTAATGTATTTTATGATTGATTATGTCTTAGGGTTAGATTTAAATTTTCATGATTTAGGTTTGTAAGAGTTTGTAATTTATTTTATGATTAACATCAAAAGACATTGAATTCTTATTTTAATTAATAGTCTTTGGAGGTCTGAATTCCAAAATTTGATTTTTGTTGTTTCATTCACTTATAAGAATGGATATAGTAAAATTAATATTGATTATTTTCTTATAAGAAAAATAGATTGTAAAGTTTGTAAAATCATTCCTAATGAAAATTTATGTATATTATATAGTTTATTAGTTTTAGAATTTAAAAGGAAGGGATGAATTAAGATAAATAGTTTATTTGTTTTGACTGCATATAAGAAAAATATATTATGCGGAAGAAAGTAGCTAGTGATATTAGGAAGTTATAAAGGATGTGTTTGGAGTATCAAAAGGAAAAACTCAAATTATTGGAGGGAGTTATTGAGCATAGGTTACAATTTAATAGTATTATTTCTCAAAATCAATTTGGATTCATGTCAGGTAGGTCTACTATGGAAGCTATACATTTATTGAGAGGTTTGATGGAGGAGTATAGAGAGAATAAGGAGGATCTACATATGATATTTTTTTATTTAGAAAAAAACATATGATAAAGTTTCACGAGAAGTGCTCTAGAAAGATCTAGAAAAAAGGGGATTAATAATGCTTAATAATCAAGTCATTAATGATATGTATGCAAGAGTTATTACTTGTGTTTAAACACAAGGTGGTTTGACCATGTATTTTCCTACTTCAATTGGATTATAGCAAGGATCAACTTTAAGTCCATATCTTTCAAATAACCTTCAATTGCATATAGGCTACTGGTCATTTAATCTCTCCTCGTTCTAGAAGAGGGATTATCATGACCATTTTTAATCACCTATCAACTTCAAGCCATTTAGTTCCTCTTCTTTTAAGCGAGGGATTATCTCAATTTTATTGTCTCCATCAACATCAACACCTTTAGATTTCCTTCACTAAAAATCATAGTATATATTCACCATATTTTGAATATTATAGTTTATATTGACATATTCTTGAAATTAATATAATCTCTGTTGCAAACTATTTTCATGGCTTATGTTTTGATGATTGACAAACACTATCTCTCTTGGACTACTTGTTGCTTCTAACTTTTCAGGAATCGAAGATCGGACGATCAAGAGGAAGCCAAGTCCAGGATCGCGTAGGTTTAGGGTTGAGTCAGTCTGTAATTTTATTTTTCACCTTTTGAGTCTACTTGTAATAATCAAAAAGACTGATGCTAAGTAACCCTTCACACACACACTTGAGAGGCTTAGAATATCTATTTTTACCCACATCGGCTCGGCCAATATTTATATCGTCCGGGACGATCAGCTTAAAACAGAAAGTCTAATTAAGGATTCTTAATTAAGGCAGCCGACATTAACATATCGGCCTGGACGATACGTGTATCGGCCAGGACGATAAGCTCAAAATTGAAAGAGATAGCCGCCTTAGACAGTTTAGGCATACTGAATTTTAAATTATCGTCCAGGACGATTCCAGGATCGGCCTGGACGAAATTACCAAATTATGACTTAATTGATCAGGAAATCAAGGAAGTAATTAAGGATGATTGATACGATCATATAGTCCAGGACGATCGTGAGATCGGCCTGGACGAGCAAGCCAAATTTCAATCGGCCAGGACTATTCCCAGGGCTATGCTCAGGACGATTTACCTCTGATTTGAACTAATCGGCCCGGACGATCGTGAGATCGTCCTGGACGATCAAGCCAAATTTCAATCGTCCAGGACTGTTCTTAGGGCAGTGCTCTGGCCGATCTTCCTTGATTTGTACTAATCGGCCAGGCCGATGTCCATATCGGCCGGGACGATAAAGTCGGCTACTTGCAATTAATGAGCTCCTCTTGAGCTCTTCTATTTAAAGAGCTCTTCTTCAACGTTTTTAAGAGACCTTTGGCTGCTGCCTTGACCTGAGAAGACCTTGAGGAGAGAAAGAGAGAGAGGGAGAGAGAGAGAGGATCTTGTGAGGGGGAGCTTGTGAGGGGATTCACAAGGGTTGCTCAAGGATCGCTCTGCTTGTCTTTCGTCTGGAGTTTCTCGTCCGTGGAAGGGTCAGTAGAGGTAAGGAGTTTTGCTTTTGGTTGTGGTTCTCTGCCAGCTTCAGAATGAAGCAAAAGGAGGTAGGTTCTCTGCCTTGCCGGGGTGGCAAAAAGTAGTTTCTTGTGAGGGCTTCTCCGCCTAGCTGTGGGGGCTAAAGGAGAGTCACGTTTTGTAGTGCAATACTTGGAGGGTGCCTCCAAGGAGTGGACGTAGGTCTAGTCGACCGAACCACTATAAATCTTGTGTTCTTATTTTTGCTTCCGCACTTTTAAAATTCCGCATTTGGTTTGGTGGTGTGATTTGGTTTGTGAATTTATTTCTTTGTCTCAAGAATTTTCAAAATACCAATTCACCCCCCCCCTCTTGGTTAGCTTGGGACTAAGTTCATAGGGCTTAACATCCCGAATGAACTTTCAAGTGGTATCAGAGCGGGATTCGAAAAATTAAGTTTGAAAACTTTTTGAATTTGATCCATGGCTAACATAGGAAATAAAAACACTACTGAAGGTTATTCGATTACACGACCTCCTCTATTTGACAACTTACCTTTTGATTTTTGGAAAACCCGCATGTCAACGTTTTTACAATCTACTGATTATCGCATGTGGATGCTTATTCAAGAAGGTTATTCTCCACCTTCTCGTGAAATTAATGGTATTAAAACTGAAGTTGCTTTTACTGAATGGACTTTCGATGAACGTGATTTGGCTCAGTTAAATGCAAAATGTTTGAACTGTTTTTTCTGTGCTTTGAAATCTAAAGATTACATGCGTGTTTCAACTTGCAAAACTGGTAAAGAGATTTGGGATAAATTATGCATCACCTATGAAGGTACTAATGAAGTTAAGCAAACCCGTTTGAACTTTCTCTTGCATGACTACTAACTTTTTCGTATGAAACCTCATGAATCGATTTCTGACATGTACACTAGGTTTACTCAGATTGTTACTTCATTGCATGCACTAGGAAAAGAGCTTTCGAATTATGAAAAAGTTAACAAGATTTTGATATGCTTGCCTTCGTCTTATGATGCAAAAATAACTGCAATCACTGAATCAAAAGATTTGAATACTTATTCCATTGATAACTTACTTGGCTCACTCATTGCTTACGAGCAAGGTGTGAATCAAAGAAATCTTGATGCATGTGAGAAGAAAAAGGAGAAAACAATCGCATTAAAGGCCCACAAATCGGATTCTGAATCTTCCGGGTCTGAAAGCGATGAAATTGCCTTCATCACAAAGCAATTCAAAAGCTTTCTAAGGAAGAAACAAAAGCATCATCAAAGTTGGAGAAAAGGTAAGGATCATAAACATATTAAAGAATCTTCTGATGTTGTTTGTTTTGAATGCAGGAAGCCTGGACATGTGAGAACTGACTGCCCTACACTTAGAGATCAATCAAGCAAAGGAAGAAGAGAGAAGAAAGATAAGTCTAGGGAGGACAAGAAGAAAAACCAATGGAGCTTTTTGACAGAATCTGGTACTGACTCCTCTGAGACTGAATCAGAGGAAGAAACTACAAATTTGTGTTTCATGGGAAAAGACCAAAGCGATCAAGAAGAGGTATGTGAACTTTCCTACGATTAACTTCTTGAAGTTTCAGAAAAAATTCATGCATCATATAGAAAACTAAAGAAAACTCATGCTAGCTTGAAACTAGAATTTTTAAATCTACAAAAAGAGCATGAAATTTTGATTAAAGATCATCAAACAATTGATTCAAATCACATGACTTTACTTGATGAATTTGATGAATTAAATAAAAATCATGATGAGTTAGTTGAAGAACTTGATGCATTAAAAATATCACACACATCACTTGAATCAGATTTTAAGAAGTCTAAGGAGAAAGAGAAAAATTTGAGGATTGAAAATGAAGTTTTAAAATGCACAAATTTGAAAATTCAAAATGATTTAGAAGCATATAAGAAAAATCAGATGACTTCTACTTTTGATCAATTGCCAAAACCTAGGAAGAGGCATTATAACTCAAATCATTTAAGAAATCCCTTTCCTGGAGTTAGATGTTTTTCATGTGGCATGCTAGGACATATTTCACACACTTGCACAATTCACCATAGTACACATTGGGTGTGGAGACCTAAGGTGCATAATCCACAGCATACCACACATGCATTGCATTCTTCTCTTCATAAGAAGGAACCCAAACCTGCTTGGGTTCCTAAAACTAACATTTCATAATTTTTGCAGGAAGGCTCTTTCAAAAGACCTCGTGAGAGTATGTGGTACCTGGACAGTGGATGCTCTCGACATATGACTGGTGACGCTAGCCAGTTTGTTGTACTCGAGTCCAGGACTGGAGGCAAGGTTACCCTTGGAGACAACACCACCAGGAAGGTGGTAGGAGCAGGTATAATTGGTAATTCCAAGAACCTTATGATTGAAAATGTTTTGCTTGTAGATGGATTAAAGCACAACTTGCTCAGCATCAGTCAATTCTGTGACAAAGGCTTCATCGTACAATTCTTTACAGATTCATGCATTGTAAGTTTAAGTAACAACACTATTTTGCAGGGAAAGAGGATCAACAACGTCTACATGCTTGATTTAAATAACATTGAATGTGCTGCTTCTTTTTGCTTAAAAACTGTGATTGATGATTCTTGGTTGTGGCACAGGAGGCTTTGTCATGCAAGTATGAAAACCCTTAGGAAAGTGACCCAAAAAGAACTAGTTAGAGGTGTCCCCAAACTTAAGTTTACAAAAGACCACCTTTGTGATGCCTGTCAACTAGGACAGCAAGTCCACTCCACGTTTCACCCCATCAAGGACATTAGCACCTCTAGACCTTTAGAAGTCCTTCACATGGATTTATTTGGACCCATTAGCACGGATAGTTTGGGAGGGAAAGTCTATGGGTTTGTGATTGTTGACGACTACTCAAGGTTCACTTGGACTAGATTTCTTTCACATAAAAATGAGTCTTTTGAGGAGTTTAGAACTTTTTCTACTTGGATTCAGAAGAAGCTAGGTTGTGAGATTTTGACCATCCATAGTGATCATGGGGGAGAATTTGAAAATGAAAGATTTGGAGTTTTTTGTGAGGAAAAGGGGATTAGTCACAATTTCTCAGCTCCTAGGACCCCTCAGTAGAATGGGGTAGCTGAAAGGAAGAACCGGACCTTGGTAGAAGCCGCTAGAGCCATGCTTGCTGAGTATTCACTTCCAAAATACTTTTGGGCTGAAGCAGTTAACACAGCTTGTTATGTGTTGAATAGGGTGAATGTTAGAGCCAAATTAGAAAAGTCACCCTATGAGATCCTTAAGGGTAGGACACCCAATCTTTCCCACCTTCATGTCTTTGGTTGTAAAGTTTTCATTCACAACAATGGGAAATCTCACTTGGGAAAATTTGATCCTAAATCTGATGAGGGAGTATTCTTGGGATATTCTAGTGTTGGGAAGTCTTTTAGGGTGTTTAACAAGAGAACTTTAATGGTGGAAGAGACAACTCATGTAGTTTTTTATGAGTCTGAGCCTAAGAAACATGGATTAGAAGATGATGATATTAGAGAGATTACTAGTGGAGTAGAGAATTTGGGGAAGGGGTGTGAGCACCCAAGTAATGAAGGAGTAGAAGGTGTCACCCAAGGAATAGAGAACTTTGTTGAAAGGGGGGAAAATTCACACACTTTGCCTAGAGAATGGAGATACTCTACAAGTCACCCCAAGGATTTGATCTTAGGAGACCCTTCTAGTGGAGTTAAGACTAGACATGGACTTAGGAAGGAGGTGAACCACTCTGCTTTTATTTCTATGACTGAACCTACCACCATTAACCAAGCCCTTTCTGATGAGTTTTGGATTTTAGCAATTCAAGAAGAATTGAATCAATTTGTTAGGAATGATGTTTGGGAACTTGTGGAAAGACCTAAAGGACAAAGTGTAGTTGGAACAAAGTGGGTCTTTAAGAACAAAGTGAATGATTCAGGAGTGGTGGTGAGGAATAAAGCAAGGTTGGTGGCTAAGGGGTACAATCAAATAGAAGGGATAGACTTTGAGGAGACTTTTGCCCCTGTAACTAGATTGGAAGCCATTAGGGTGCTATTAGCCTTTGCCTGTTATAAAGGATTTAAGCTTTTTCAAATGGATGTCAAGAGTGCCTTTTTAAATGGGGAGATAAAAGAAGATGTGTTTGTAGAACAACCTCCAGGTTTTGAGAGCTCCCAATTTCCAAATCATGTGTTTAAATTAAAAAAGGCATTGTATGGTTTAAAGCAGGCACCAAGAGCTTGGTATGAGAGGCTTAGCACATTCTTACTAGAGAGGGAGTTTGTCAAGGGAAGTGTAGACACCACCCTTTTTCTTAAGAGAGTTGGAGATGATTTACTCATTGTTCAGATTTATGTGGATGATATACTCTTTGGATCTTCTAATAAAAATTTGTGTGATAATTTTTCTAAAACAATGAGTAGAGAGTTTGAGATGAGTTTGATGGGAGAGTTGTCCTACTTTTTAGGATTTAGCATAAAACAATTGGAGGATGAAACTTTTCTAAATCAAACAAAATACATAAAGGACATTTTGAAGAAATATGAGATGGACAAAGCCAATCCAATTAACACTCCCATGACTTCTAGTGCTCCATTGGATAAGGACCCAAGTGGTAAGTCTGTTGATCAGAAGAAGTATAGAGGCATGATTGGATCTTTACTTTACTTGACTACGAGCCGACCTGACATCATGTTTAGTGTTTGCCTTTGTGCTAGGTTTCAGGCTGACCCTAAGGAGTCCCACTTGATTGCTGTTAAGAGAATTTTTAGATATCTTTTGGGGACACAAGGATTAGGGATTTGGTACCCTAGATATAGTACTTCTTTTGAGATTATTGGTTTTTCTGACTCTGATTTTGCAGGATGCAAGGTGGATAGAAAGAGCACTTCTGGAACTTGTCAATTCATTGAACAATCTTTGGTCTCTTGGTCTAGTAGGAAGCAAAACTCTATTGCTCTTTCCACTGCTGAAGCTGAATACATTGCTCTTGGAAGTTGTGTGGTCCAAGTCCTTTGGTTGAAATAACAGGTATTGGATTTAGGATTACATGTAAGTACCATCTCAATCTTTTGTGACAATACTACTGCCATATGCATCTCTAAGAATCCTATCCAACATTCAAGGACTAAACACATTGACATTAGGCATCACTTCATTAGAGATCATGTGACTAAGGGAGACATTGAGTTACACCATGTGACAACTGAAAATCAACTAGCAGACATCTTTACTAAACCACTGGCCTTCGATACTTTCAGCTCTTTAAGGACCAGGTTGGGTGTGATTGATATAAATGCATGAAACTTTTTACTTTCTTTTATTTTTCTTTCTTTTACTTTTGTTTCCTGTTTTGTTAGTTCTTTTTGTGTGTTTTATTTTTTTTCTCTTTCTTTTGTCTTTTTTACTTAGTTTTCAAAATCATGGCTAATATGGTATTATATTCCTTGTCCTTGCTTTTGGGAATTTGTAGTCAATATGCTTTTATCTACTCAATCTCTTAGATGGTAGAAATATTTTGTGATTGTCTCTTTCTCTAACCTATTTTAGTGGCATAGTTATCTTCTTTAATCAAAAATCTCTCTCAAGTTAAAGATTGTTTAAGGAATTGAGATCTTTTCTTAAACTTGCTTCAAAAACTCTATCTTATACTTATAATGTTTAAAGTTTTTTTTTTTCACATCAAAATTGCTCGTTACTCTTGTCCTTGATTATTGATTCTGCTAATGATAACTCTTCCTTTGATTAGAGAGAGTGCTCCTATTCTCTAATATATGAGAAGATCTATTCACAACTTTGTCTTTAAAAGATCATAAAAGAGACTATAGCTTGCAAAAAGAAAAAAAATGGCCAATGATGCCAATAAAAGATGCGCAAAGCGCCAAATTGAAAAATATAGAATACACAAAGTGTATCAAAAGATGTGCAGTGCGCCAACCAATTGTCAAGAGGCATAAAATGAGCCCACTCCAAATCAAGCTACTCTCTCTTTTTAAATCTTTTAGAACTTAGAAGTGTTGGTTATCAAAGACTTGGCTTCGATTAAATTGCGATTGTGATAAATTTACTCTACCTCATTATTGTATGAAGATAGCTTTTCTTAAACCAAGTGATAAGTAAATTCCTTTTTTTCTCATAACCAATTAATTTCTTAAGTTAGGTCATTGATTTCAAAAGATAATTCTACCCTAAAAAATGTCTGAGCTAAGGGTAGCCATGATCGAATATTCTAACTCTATAGATTGATGAGCTTATTAACACATTAACTCACAAATTTTTGAATCAATCACATGGAATGCTATCATGTTCATGCCTTGTTTAAAAAAAAAAAAAAGGGGGTCTCTTCGCTCTGCTTTCTTGAATCCTCCTTTTTGATATGTCAAAAGGGGGAGAAGTTTATGAGGTTCTTTTTTACATCAATCCTGAATTTCTTTCCATCTATTTTCGTAGTGGTTTGCCATCATCAAAAAGGGGGAGATTGTTGCAAACTATTTTCATGGCTTATGTTTTGATGATTGACAAACACTATCTCTCTTGGACTACTTGTTGCTTCTAACTTTTCAGGAATCGAAGATCGGACGATCAAGAGGAAGCCAAGTCCAGGATCGCGTAGGTTTAGGGTTGAGTCAGTCTGTAATTTTATTTTTCACCTTTTGAGTCTACTTGTAATAATAAAAAAGACTGATGCTAAGTAACCCTTCACACACACACTTGAGAGGCTTAGAAATTCTGTTTTTACCCACATCGGCCCGGCCGATATTTATATCGTCCGGGACGATCAGCCTAAAATAAAAAGTCTAATTAAGGATTCTTAATTAAGGCAGACGACATTAACATATCGGCCTGGACGATACGTGTATCGGCCAGGACGATATGCTCAAAATAGAAAGAGATAGCCGCCTTAGACAGTTTAGGCATACTGAATTTTAAATTATCGTCCAGGACGATTCCAGGATCGGCCTGGACGAAATTACCAAATTATGCCTTAATTAATCAGGAAATCAAGGAAGTAATTAAGGATGATTGATACGATCATATCGTCCAGGACGATCGTAAGATCGGCCTGGATGAGCAAGCCAAATTTCAATCGGCCAGGACTGTTCCCAGGGATATGCTCAGGACGATTTACCTCTGATTTGAACTAATCGGCCCGAACGATCGTGAGATCGTCCTGGACGATCAAGCCAAATTTCAATTGTCCAGGACTGTTCCCAGGGCTGTGCTCTGGCCGATCTTCCTTGATTTGTACTAATCGGCCAGGCCGATATCCATATCGGCCGGGACGATAAAGTCGGCTACTTGCAATTAATGAGCTCCTCTTGAGCTCTTCTATTTAAAGAGCTCTTCTTCAATATTTTTAAGAGACCTTTGGCTGCTGCCTTGACCTGAGAAGACCTTGAGGAGAGAAAGAGAGAGAGGGAGAGAGAGAGGATCTTGTGAGGGGGAGCTTGTGAGGGGATTCACAAGGGTTGCTCAAGGATCGCTCTGCTTGTCTTTCGTCTGGAGTTTCTCGTCCGTGGAAGGGTCGGTAGAGGTAAGGAGTTTTGCTTTTGGTTGTGGTTCTCTGCCAGCTTCAGATGGAAGCAAAAGGAGGTAGGTTCTCTGCCTTGCCGGGGTGGCAAAAAGGAGTTTCTTGTGAGGGCTTCTCCGCCTAGCTGTGGGGGCTAAAGGAGAGTCACGTTTTGTAGTGCAATACTTGGAGGGTGCCTCCAAGGAGTGGACGTAGGTCTAGTCGACCGAACCACTATAAATCTTGTGTTCTTATTTTTGCTTCTGCACTTTTAAAATTCCGCATTTGGTTTGGTGGTGTGATTTGGTTTGTGAATTTATTTCTTTGTCTCAAGAATTTTTAAAATACCAATTCACCCCCCCCCTCTTGGTTAGCTTGGGACAAAGTTCATAGGGCTTAACATCCCGAACGAACTTTCAATCTCCTCCTCTACACTGAAAACGCAGCATTTTCCAACTTTAACAATACATCCGAGTGCATTAAATTTACTTAGCAAGATATAATGAAATTACAATTATAGCCTTGCCAACCATCCTTCTCCACGTCACTTCAGCTGAGTGGCCTTCTCCCTATAAAGTATAACACGTTTGCACATGTGTTCTAATAAATGTTTTCATAACTATGTAGGGGGACGTTTGCTTCAACGTCCAAATGACTATCCAAGAAGAGAGATATTGGATGTATAATAGATTATTGTCGGGTCGAAAAGGATTGACAGTTGAATTTATACAGGGAGTTGAAACTTTCATTCAAGTTGCATCTCAACTGTCTTCCTTTCAGTTTGATAAAATGTTTAGATGTCCGTGTTCGAAGCATAAAAATCTAGCATTCCTGAAGCCCGATGATGTGAAGCTTGATTTATATTGTAGGGGATTTGTTCCAAACTACTGGATTTGGACATCACATGGCGAGTACGAGCCACATAGAGATGCTTGCCGGTTCATCTACAACTTATGAAACATTTGATGAAGATCAAATGAGTAGACCCTATGAAGACCTTATTTTTGATGTAGCAGGTCATAATTTAAGGTCTAGTGTGGAAGAGCCACCAAATGCAAAAACATAAAAATTCTTTGAGTTATTACATTCAGCTCAAAAGTCAATTTGGGATGGTTGCAGTACACATTCAGAATTATCCATTGCTGTGAGGATGCTAAGTATTAAAACTGAGTATAATATTTCCCGTGATTGTTTTAATAACTTTATTGGTCTTATGAAAGAAACTAATCTAGCGGGAAATTTAATTCCCTCAGAATTGTACCGAACAAAGAAATTAGTATCCAAACTAGGTCTCACTGCTACAAAAATTGATTGTTGTATCAATGGATGTATGTTATACTATAAGGATGATGCAGCAGAAGTTATTTGTCGCACATGCAATGCTCCTCGGTTTAAGCCAAATTCGGGAAAACAACGTCATCCAAAGAAAGATGTGTCATATTCCCGTTTATTTTATTTACCAATCATTCCAAGACTTCAGCGACTCTATGCATCAATGAGTTCAGCAGGTCATATGAGATGGCATAAGGAGAAAATAGCAAAAAGTGGTGTTCTTTCTCATCCATCAGATGCTGAAGCGTGGAAACATTTTGATCAAGTGCATGCTTCATTTGCTACTGAGCCCTGCAACATAAGATTGGGATTATGTGCTGATGGTTTTACACCCTATAGTCAAACAGCTACACCGTACTCTTGTTGGCCAGTTATATTAACACCATATAACCTTCCACCAGAGATGTGTATGAATACTCCGTACATGTTCTTAACTCTTATAATACCTGGATCACATAATCCGAAAGTAAAAAATTGATGTTTTTTTGCAACCATTAATTGACGACCTCAAGTTATTATGGGAAGAAGGAGTACTCACATATTACATATCAACAAAACAAAATTTTCACCTTCGAGCTGCATTGTTGTGGACCATTGGTGATTTTCCAGCCTATGGTATGTTGTCTGGTTGGAGCACAGCAGGAAAATTAGCATGTCCTTACTGCATGGAGAATAGCAAAGCTTTCACACTAAAACATGGAGGAAAAAATACTTGGTTTGATTGTCATCGTATGTTTCTACCTACTAATCATCAGTTTCAGAGAAATAAGGAAGCATTTGTTAAAAACAGAATTGAGCGGTACCCTCCACCCAGATTAAGTGGTGATGATGTCTTACAGAGACTTTCTGACATTCCAACAATTATTGATTTTCCAATGATATCAGAGTCTAAATTTCCGGGTTATGGTGTTGAATATAATTAGATTAAGAAAAGTATTTTCTTGACATTACCATATTGGAGAACTAATTTGATAAGGCATAATCTTGATGTTATGCATATTGAGAACAACTTTATGGACAATATTTTTAATATAATTATGGATGTTAAAGGTAAGAGTAAAGATAATGTCAAAACAAGGATAGACATTAAAGAGTATTACCAGCGAAAAAATTTGGAGTTAGTAACAACAATCGACGGTAAAATAATGAAGCCCAAAGCTCCTTACTCTTTCACATTAGAGCAAAAAAGATCGATATGTCAGTGGTTTAAAGGTTTAAAAATGCTTGATGGCTATGGATCAAATATAAGCCGATGTATTGACATGAAATCTGCAATGTTATTTGGACTCAAAAGTCATGATTGCCACATAATTATGGAGGTTCTTCTTCCAAGCATAGTATGTATGTTACCCAAGTACATATCAAATCCGTTGATTGAACTTAGCATTTTCTTCAAAGACCTATGTTCTTCTAAACTAAGCAAAGATGCTTATAGAGGTATGAGGATAACGTACTAATCATCCTCTGCAAGTTAGAAAAGATATTTACCCCTAGTTTTTTTGATTCTATGGAACATCTTCCAGTACATCTACCTTATGAAGCTAGAGTTGGTGGACCTGTACAATATCGTTGGATGTATCCTTTCGAAAGGTAAATAGGTTTTGATTTTTAGTAAGTCTCAAATATTTTTGAATAAGTTGAGATAACATAATTTTATTTACTTATTGATTGTAATTATTTAACAGATATTTGAACAAGTTGAAGAAATATGTTAATAATAAAGCACGACCAGAATGATCAATATGTGAAGCCTACTTCTCTCAAGAAGCAACTCACTTTTGCTCCTACTACTTCGAGCCCCATGTAAGTAGTACAAGAATAAAGATTGGTCGTAACATGGACTTCGATGTAGAAGAATAATCACATGCTGCACTATCAGTATTTAGAAGGCCAGGAAAGCCCAGTGGCAAATGTGTTGAAAGATTTCTTAACGATTTAGAAATAAATACAGCGAATTTGTATGTGCTACTGAACTGTGAAGAAGTTGAGCCAATCTTAGAGTAAGTTCTTGCATAATGTTAATAATGAGTAATGTTTATTAATTTAAAATACTAAAGTATTATTTGTCACCAGATATTTCATAAGCAATTTGCCTTTGACAGATTCGTTGGATATTGAGCTAACAGTTACAAAAGAATTTCCAACTTGGTTCGGATCATATGTGAGCGCATCAATTTTAAAAATTTAGATCTTATTTATTATAAAAAATACTAATATTTAAAAATGTTTCTAGTTACAAAACCCTGATGACAAATGTTTTGATAAAGGTTTGCAAGCACTAGCATGGGGTCCAATGCGAAAAGTAAGAACTTAGCCAATATATATAGTGAATGGGTTAAGATTTCATACCAAGTCGTGGAGTGAAGGAAGAAGACTGAAAATTATGAAGTATGTGTTAGAGGAAATACTCATGAAGAAGATGAGTGTGATTATTACGGTATTTTGAATGAGGTTCTTGACCTGGAGTACCCAGGTGAAGATGAGAACTTTGTATGCTTGTTTAACTATCAATGGTATGATCCAGTACAGAATAGAGGCACAAGGATTCATCCTGCGTATGGTTTAGTAGATGTAAAACATAGTAGAAGATACGGGAAGTTTGATCCATTTGTGTTAGCAAGTCAAGCTATTGAAGTTTATTTAAGAAAATATCTCAATGGTCGTAGAGACAAACAAGATTGCCTAGCTGTCATAAAAATAAAAGCACGGGGAATAATTGATCAACAATATATTGTAGCAACTGCACATCAAGAGGAAGATATGTCAAGTTGTAGGCTTGTTGAAATTGAGGAGATATCAACTACAACCTCTAGTATTGAAATGGAGTTATAAGATGTGAATAGTTCAACTAGCTCAGGCGAAGATGAGAATGAAGATGAAAGTGAAGATACCCTTGAGAGCAATGAAAATAGTTTTGATGATTCTGAGTAGTTGTTGTAATTTAGTATTGTAGAATTTTACTTTTTTGTAATATTTTAAAAAGTACTTTTGAAATCTAAGAAATAAAAATGTTAATTTTCAACTTGTATTCTAGTATTCTTTATTGTTATAATTCATTAACTACTTTTTTAATTGCTTCTTGTATTTGTATTCTGTTATATTTAGAATTGTAGAATTATACTTTTTTATTAATTGCTTCTTTTATTTGTACTTTTATATATTACAATGGTTTACTAATTATTTCTTTTAATGCAGATGGCTTCAGGCGATGATCCTCCTCGTAAATCATTTACCTCAAAGTTCCGGCGGAAGAAGTTTACTGTTAGTAGAGCCACACAGCCTGATGAAGGTGAGGGACCTTCAGTTCCACCTGTTGTTGTACCTACACCACCACCACCACCTAGGGGCCAGCAGTAGTCCCCGAGTGAGCAGGGTCAGGGACATTTAGATCCACCCCCTGTTGTACCTCCATACTTCCCTAGCCACTATCCTCCTCCCTCGACGAGTCCTCACTTCCCCTCTCCAGATCAAACACATGATTCTCCATTATATCCATATTACCCCCCACCATCATCACAGGCAACTGGTCCTTCCAATGGTCCCCACCCTACTTACCCTTACCCATATTACTACCCTTATTCGGTGCAGTATGAACAGGGTGGACCATCTAGACCACCAGAGGTTGGCGCTAGCGATCATGCAGCTGCAACAGATAAGCGTCAATACATTGAGCCTAAGGGCGATAAGTAAGTCAGTTTATGTTATTAATTAAGTTATTTGTATTTTGATATATTACATGTTATTAACCAAAAAAGTAACCTACAACTTCAATCATTCAAGGCCACCAATACATATGATCCGGGATATTATAAAGAATAAATATGATGCTCCTTACTTATCCTGGAAGAAAATCCCAAAGCCGGTTAGAGATATATGGTTTGGAGAATTTCATGTATGTTTTTTGTTATGATTTCAAATATGTGATTTAATTTGTACTAATCTTTTTAGTATTGCCTAAATTTTTATAAAAAGAATTTAGGTGGTTGCCGGAGTACAGCACGAGGATCAGAACAAATTTTGAGAGGAGAGGAGAGACCCGTCTTAGGGACATGTTCACGGACATTAGAAAGTCTGGGCAGCATCCTAATTGGATTGGAGAGGGCGTTTGGGCTTATTTGAGTAGTGCTTGGGCGACCCTTGAGTTTATAAAAATGAGAGACCAGAATAAACAGAACAAAGCCTCTGACTGTGGTGGTTTAGGAAGCTCTCTTCATACTGGTGGATCTATACCTCATACTGAACATAGATAGCGACTGGTAAGTATTTTGAATTAGTTTATTACATATATTTATGTTATTATAACTAAGCATCAAAGTTTCAGAAAGAGCACCTTGGTCGGGAGCCAACACCATTGGAGTTGCATACAAGAACTCATCAACATCCATCAAGCTGACCATCAGTGGGTTGATGAGAAGTCTAAGAAGGCTCATGTGAGTAAAAATTTTTGAAGTTTTAGAATAAAAATTTATTTTAATAAAACTAATTGTAACTCGCAGGATGATTTTGTATGAGCTAGAGAAAGTTGGCAGTCCACTAGCGAAGGATAATCTTCTGGATCGGCCCACATTTCTAAGTATCAAACATGATCAGAAGTTGTTGGTGGAAGACAGAGGGGGAGGGTATATGGCTTGGGTTCACAGGCTTATGCTATTGAGGGCAGTTCATCCACATCTGCATTTCATGATCCAAGTGGAGCTGAAGAATCTGTAAGAGAGAGGGTTGCAGCGCTGAATAGGGAGATTGAAGAGATGAGAAGGGTTCAATCTAGAGAGATTGAAGAAATAAGAAAAGTTCAAAATGAAATGCAAGCAGAGCTGCAATCATATAGAGTTGAAAATCAAAGGAAGAAGGAGAAAGAGGAGCAGCCATCTCCAGACAGTGAGGATACAGCTAAGGATTAGATCTTTTTTATGTTTGATGATTGTATTTAGAACTTGTGATTGTAATCTTATTGAATTTAGAACTTGGTGAACTTGTTTTATGTTTGATGAACTTATTTAGAACTTCTTAATATTTGATTATAAACTTATTTATTTAATTTGTGGTTATATATATAATTGTGATGAATGTAGCGGCGTGTTGCCAAAAAATATGCTATTATGTATTGCTATTTCTATATGTTTAGAATTTAGGGTGAACCTCCCTCAAATAGAGGGAATGCTGTCAAATTTTTTTTCAGGTGCTACAGGTTTCCGGCGGCTACCGGCGATTTGACCGCCGGTAACCACGATACCGGACGGCTTAGGCTATGCCGCCGGTAAATCCCTTAAACCGCCGGTAATATACCGGCGATTACCGACGGCCACCGGCGGTTATTCGTTGAAAGTCCGACGGTGTTTGCCGCCGATAATACCGTCGGCCTTGACCGCCGGGTGCCGTCGAAAAACTGCCGGCGGTGTACCGACGCTAGCCGGCGGTTAAGCAATCACACGACGACCTCTTTAATCTCCGACATACCGTCGGTAAACTGACCGTCGGTTAGCCGTCGGTAATATAACTCGCGGCTAAACGGCCGAAAAACCGCCGGTTACAAATCCGGTAGTCACCGGCGGTACATGCCGCCGGAAAACCGCCGCCTAACAGAACCGTCGCTAATAAGCTGCCGGTAAAAATTTCCTACGCCAATTATACCAGCGGCTTAATAACCGCCGAGAAACCGCCGGTAAAATTTAAAACCGCCGGTTTTGCCTTCCTAACCGCCGGAACAAACCGCCGGTTTTTGGCATTTTTTCTGTAGTGGATCTTCATCCATAATGCACTACACTTGAACTAAATCCTTACTACACTTATATATATATATATATATATATATATATATATATATATATATATATATATATATATATATATATATATATATATATATATATATATATATATATATATATATATATATATATATATATATATCTTTCACCATCTTTAGTATCTAATATATTATACTAATCATTAAAAGCTATAATTTTTATATTGCATATTACTTTTTTAAACTCTTAATGGACCTTTTTATATCTTTCCTAATTTTTATAGTTTCACATCTAAACTAATTTTCATAACAAAGCTTCTTTTTTTATCTTTTTTAAACATTGTGATTTCACTATCAATTATTTTTACTATTAGGAGCTTTTTCTTTAGATACTTTAAGCACATCATTTGTAATGTTCTTAATATTAATATCTACTTTTTTATACATAATATTAACTTTCTTATGAACAGTCAAAATCTTAATATCTTGAATCTTACTCTTAAAAATAATTTTATTAATGTTCTTTAGATGCACCTATTTAATCCTAGAAAAATATTTTTATTTATTTTTAAACTTCTATCTCTTTCATCATAAAGTCCAAAGCTAATAAACAATGTTGGATACATAAGCTTTCACTCAAAATAACTTTACAATATATAATCTAAACGATATATTTTTCTTATAAGAAAATAATTAATTTGAGTTTTTTTATATCCATTCTTATAAGTGATAAGATGCTCATCTCTTTTTTTAAATAATATATTAGCAATTATTAAATCATAAGCTAAATAAAAAATTGATATAATCTTACAACCTTCATTAGTTGCTCCAAAGCCATAGCAACTATAAATGCTTTTAAAATCATCTACCTCTTTACCAACACATCCATTTAAATATCCTCCTATAAAAATTCTTTGTTAAAAAAGTATATTTTATTCTACACTACAGGAAAAATGCCATTTTATGGCGATCATTTTCATCAAAAAAATGGTTAAAATCGGTCAAAATTAGTATTTTAGATGGATTTCTGGCAAAAATTATTCTAATAGTATAACGCACATTAGAAAAGCCATTCCAACGTTAAATAATTCATTGGAAATATTTCCAGTGAAAATTCATCGAAAAAATATTTTAGGCTAATTATTTTTGCCCCAAAAAATAAATTAAAAAATTTCAACCCGAGCAGCCCGCCCTTATTAACCAGCCTGCTGCCCCCAAGCCAGCCCATGTGCCCCACCTCAGCCAGCCTAAGCTAATTTGATGTACCCCAGCCCACTTAAGGACTACCGACCTGACTAGCCTGCCTAGCCATCGTGTCATGCGTGAGCCTGCAGTGGGGTTCAAACCCCGCCATTTGATGTTAGTCCCGCCCCAACCATTAGACTAAGGAGGGAAAGCTATTGAAATTCATCCTTTTTTATATTTAAAGTAGAACTTGAAACTAATTAATCTGAAACCAAAATAATATTTATATTAAAGTTAAAACTAATTAATAATAACATAATTTAAAAATATATTATTATATTATAACATCAATAACTTAATTTGATAATAAGTTACTAAATTATTTAAGTTAATTTAACAAAATAAATTATTATAAATATTTATTATAGTAAATTTTTTAACATATTTAATTTTTGTCAGAAATCTGTCGAAAATTCCATCAAAATTAAATTAGTGAGGAAGCCAATAAAAAAGTAAGCCAAAAATCTGTCAAAAATATTCTATTGGAAATCCGATGGAAAATTCATGGGGATTTTTGTTGAATTTCTTTCTACCAATAATTCCGTCAGAAATTGGCTATTTTCCTGTAATGTTACTTCTTCTTAGTTATTCCAAAATTTTAATTTTAAAAACACATCCAATCCTACTTGAGAAATATAAGCATCTATAATATTAATATAATCACAACTATACCATTTTTAGTACGACTCCTACCAAAAAATTGAAGTTTAGATCATAAACTATTATTCTTTTTATCCTTCTCTCCAACGCATTTAGTTTCTTGAATGCATAGAATTTTTATCTTCAGATAAATCATAATATCTATTAATTTGCTTGTAAGGTAACCTGCATTCCAAGATTATATCCTAATTCTAATTTCATAGACTAACTTTTTTGCCCACATCTGTCCATGAAGTGGAAACCCTTACATATTTAATATTGCAACCGAGCACTGATGTAGTGATCCTTGTGTACTTTCATTGTATTCATATCATATAATGTGTCACCTCCAAGAAACCTCCTAGAATTAACGTAATTTATTAAAGATTCATGTCATGATTATTCAATAAATTTTATGCTAGTTGTCGGCTACCTAACTCAACTCTCCACTTTTTTCATCCAGGACTAGGGAACTAGCAATGAAGTGTTGGAAAAGATGACATTATAAAATTTAAGACACCGCATAATCTCATGTCGCTATAATAGAAAAATAAAGGATCCAAAATGGGTGATGATGTCCATCAAGAGATGTAAGCTAATTCATATATATTGTCATCATTGATGGACTGTGGTTGTGAGATGACAACTATCAAATTATTATGATGAAGGAATGATAGTCAAGTGATAACAATCAAGAAGCAATTGTTGAGAGATGATGGACTAACTATAAAGGTCAGGACATAGCAAGTGGGTAATAATAGTTTAGCGATGACAACTGTTGGCAATGATTATTGGTGTTGATACAGGTATGTATCTAGAGTTCTTTAAATCTCTATCGCTCTTCTATTTTCGCATGATCTCTCTTTCATGTGGAGCATAAAGGTCTCTTTATAGTTTTTTAGAGTGAAATTTAAGAAATTTTAGTCAAAATTTTCAAATAATCTATCAAATAGCTCACATTAATTATCTTAATTCTAGATCATTCTTTTAGTGCATAGGGATCTTAATGAACTCAAAACTAAGTCATTTTGGAATTATTGAATTCCTTTCATCGAAACATTCATTAGAACAACAAATGGGCAAGATTTGAATAACGTTTGGCCCCTAAACTAATGTCATATAGATTTCATTTCAAATGATGTGTCAAAATGTGCACTTGATCGAACGGTTTTTTTTTTATTGATGGTTAGATAAACATGATTATAATTTTAAATTTGTGAATGACAGCATTTGGTGACTATTGCATGAAGCATTGAGTGCCAATTTGCACCTGGACCCTTTTGTGAAATTTGGTTGAGAATTGTTTCCTTTTATTATGTTTATATGGTTATAGATCAAAATTAGGTCTATTGAACTACTTCAAGGAATCGGTTAAATTATTTATGTGAAAAACGACAGTGTGATTTAAATAATTTTAGCATCGCTTGATAGACATAACCATGTTGAAAACATCAAATAATCTTGATGAAAAATGTGAATAATCTAATAGAGTAAAAGAATTAAACATTGAATTTACTATTGAATTGGTCATAAAAATTAATCAAATTTGATTTTCTAATTTAAACATTTATTGATAGCCCATTCTTAAATGTGACTCAAGTAGACCATATCAACTATGTGGTTCTCAATTCCCATTTAGCAACTATGATCAATATTATCAAGCATATCAATAAGCATTCTTCAAATTTACTCGAATTAGACCGACCAACTAATTCAACCAATCAAGCAAGTTAGGCTTCGTATGGGACGGCTTTCTTACTGCTTTTTAAAGCAACTTTTTAATACAAAAATTAAAATTTTTATGCTAAAAAACTGTTTTAAGAAGTAGTAAGAATGCCATCCTAAACAAAGTCTTAATCCAACCAACATTTCAATTGTGCAAAAAAGCTATGTTGGTTAAAAGCTGGTAAAATAGTAACCAAAGTAAATAAACTTAATGGTATGTTTGGGATGATCGTAATGTTTTATAAAGTTGATTGTAAAGTTGTTACATGTAATCTTGTTGTATAAATCAATTTTTTGTCATTAAAGGAATTTACGAAAAATAGTGAGAAAGCAATAATAAATTAGTTGTCTAATGAAATTATTTTTTGTTGTCTAAAAAGTGAAGCATCGAGAAAATTGTGCCAAAGATGCCAATTTAGGATTCAAATCATGTGAGTTTTTTATTTTATTTTATTTTGTTTTATTTTTTCGGAGGTTGAAAGATGAAGCCATGAGCAAGCTTAATTTAGTTGGCAAGCCACTTGCGATGAATTGGCAATTACAGTGTGATCAAACGAGCTACCATCTTAATCATATTTGATTTATCAAAATGGAAGCTTAAGACACTCACTAAGATTCTCATTGCCATGAATATACAAGCTCAAACTATGTTAAACTGTAGCAAAATCAATGAATAATGTTGTTTGGGATCATTATTATTATTTTATTGAAAATTAAGTTTATCATTCTTTTTGTTGCTATTCCTATTTTTTTAATTAAATTAATTTATTTTTAAAAATATTCAAAATAATTTTTAAACATTTTTTTTTAAATGGAACTTACCCTATCACATCGGACTAACTATCATCAAATATGTTTATTTGATATTAAAATATAAACAAATTAATCAGGACAAGACACAAAAATGAGAACTGATCCAAACGGCCCTATTCTTCCATCTTCATTGGCAAGCTCAGCTGACAGTTTCTCCACCTTCATAGAATCCTCCAATGTTTTTCTCCTAGCCCATGATTGGGGACGGCTTTCTTATTGCTTTATAAAGCTGCTTTATAGTATAAAAATTTCTTAAAAAAAATAATTGTCTAAAATTGTCCCAAACGAAACCTATCTCCTATAATTTTCTCCTAGCTTGGCATCCCATCACCGTAGCTATACATAGCTGATTGATCTCTTTACCAAAAAGCTAAGTTTCTTTCAACTTTAGAAGCTCGAATCAATGAAACTTTACTGTTGAATTAAACGACGGAGTCAAGATAGCTCGAGCTCCGCTAGGGTTTCCTCTTTGCGTCTCTCCTGGCCGCCTCCACTTCATCCTCTCCGGGGAGGATTTCCTCTGGGATGTCCTCCTCCATCCTCCCCCCCGTATCTCTCCCTTCACCTCACTCCTTGCTCCCGCGTGATTGGAAGAGTCTTTTTTCTTCCCAACCATTGGTTTCGAATGATTTCACCTCCTCGATATCCCATTTTCCCACTGAAAATGCCACAGCCCATTTCACAGCTGCTCAGTTCTCTGCTGGTGCTCCCGAATGGGCTCTTTCACTGGTCGGTTACTCTATAGGGCGCATGCCTTATTATGAAGCTCTCTTGGCCACCCTGAAGAAGACATGGAATCTTAGGGTACCCTTTCCCTTCTGACTTTAGATGATGGATTTTTCCTCTTGAAGTTCAATAATCGCGAAGACTACGACATGGCGTGGTCCGGCGGACCTTGGTTCTTTTTTGGGAAACCTTTCATCCTTCAGCGCTGGACGCCGGAGTTTGTCCCCAAGCGAGAGGAGTTCCCTTCAATACCGCTGTGGATAAAAATCAAAAACTTTCCTCTGTCTTGCTGGACTCTAGAAGGAATTTTGAAGATTGCAAGTTGCGTGGGTGTTCCATTGGCCGTTGATGCCTTAACGGCTGCAAAGACCAGACTAACCTTTGCCAGAGTATGCATTCAGGTTAGAAGCTCCTCCCCCCTGCTGGATGAAATATACTACACCGTGGATGGTAAAGCCTTTCCTCTAACTGTTCTCTATGATTGGAAGCCCGTCCCATGCACTTTCTGCAATTCTATCATGCTTTCTCAATCCTCTTGCTCTAAAAATCCTAATCCTATGGCAACTGAACCCCCACCTAATCGGGGCAGAAGTTCCAGTAGAAAGCCTCGCAAAGCTCCACCTCCCCGTCTTTCCATTCCAAGACCCCCAATACCCACGGCCTCCCAGCCTCCTCCTTCAACCATCACCGTCCAACCCCCGCCAACCACCACTATCCAAACCCCGACAACTATTCCACCTCCTCACACTGCTCTGCCCAACCTCAACTCTCCATCCACTTAGTCTTCTGATATACCATCCTCCTCTTCACTGCAAAGCGCAAAACTACCCCAATCCAATTTCAATTTCTCCCCTCCTATTTTGAAATCCCCTCCTGTCTCTACCACAAATAAATTTTCGGCCCTCTCTGACCAAGATAATCCCACGACTAGCATGTCGACTTCTTCGAACACCTCCACTTCTAATGACCTTGGTAATGTTGGGATGCCTCCTAACATTGTTGGTAACTCATCTATTGCAAATGACAAGCCCCCTCCCTCACAGCCACCTGCCTCAAATGTCCCGTCCAAGGCCACAAGAGGAAAATCGGCCAAGAAGGCCTCCACCCCTACTTCTAAATCCCAATGACCAGCCCTCCTATGATGGCGGCGTGGAACACCCGTGGGTTCAATAGCCCAGACAAAACTTTATGCTGCAAAAAACTTGTTAATACTTACAACCTTGACCTTCTTTTTATTTTGGAAACTAGAATTTCCTCACCCAACACTAGCAACAAGTGGTTCCTTTCATCACATTCCATATTCCCCCACGAAGGCTCTTATGACAACTTTGCTTTTTCTACTCCCGGCCGTATCTAGATTAAGTGGAATTCTATGAATGTGAGCTTCAAACCAGTTTTTACGTCCAGTCAGATAATTCATGATCAGGTTTTTAAGGGTAATGCTGATCCTTTTTTGGTTACGGTGGTTTATGCATCAAATTCGTTGGTTGAAAGGCAAAACCTGTGGAAGGATTTATTGGATATTACTGATGGTATTACTTCCCCTTGGATTATTCTCGGGGACTTTAACTGCTGTCGTCACATAAATGAAAAGGCTGGGGGTTCTTTGTTTACTAATTGTAAGGTTTCTGATTTCAACACTCTAATCTTTAACATTGGTGCTCATGATCTTTCCTCTGTTGGGCATTTTTTCACTTGGTTCAACCAACGTATTGACAATCCTATCCATATTAAGCTGGATATGATGCTGGTTAATGATGCTTGGCTTAAGGCTTTTCCTAGTTCTTATTTTTTGGTGGATGGTCCTCAGATATCCGACCATTCTCCTATTATTTTACATAATGGCACCAATATCCAGCATAAGCATAGATTCTTATTCAAGAACTACTGGGTTAATATTCCTGAATTTTGGGATGAACTTTTCTCTGTGTTCTCTCAAAAATTTCACAGCAGCCCGATTCATTCCTTCTATCAGAAGCTCAAAACACTTAAGCTTAATATTAAATCTAAGAGATGGGTCTCTTCCAATGCTTTACACTTTGAAATTGTTGAGCTCAATTCCGCCCAAAACTACATTCTGAGGCAAATTCATGATACTCCCCTTGAGCATCATCTTAATCTGGCTTTGAAGGAGGTTAACCACAAGCTTCTTGAGAGAAATTCTAATTGGTCTTCTTGGGTCATTCAAAGAGCTAAGGCTAAATGGTTAACTTGTGGGGAAGATGATCTTAGATTCCTCTATTCGAGACTCAATGCTAGGCATAACACCAACCTTATCAAAAGTATCACCACCTCTGAGGGGACCTTTTCTGATCCTGCTGAGCTCAGTAATGCCATTATCCGACATTTTCACAAGCTCTTTAATACTACCCTTCCTACTCATACTGACAATGGGAACGCTCCTATTCTTCTATCTGTCCCGGACTTTTATGCTTCCCAACTGGTTGCTCCTATCACCATTGATGAAATCAAGCAGGTTATCTTCTCAGCCCCCAATCACTCTGCTCCGGGTCCAGATGGTTACACCTTTGAATTTTATAAATCCACTTGGCATATTATGGACAAACAACTTTGTGACGCAATTCTATCCTTTTTTAATACGGGCACTATGCCTAAGCATGCCAAGACCACTGCTCTTGCCCTTATTCCTAAACGTCCTCATGCTCAGGATATTACTGATTATAGACATATTTCCCTTTGCAACACCTTTTACAAAATCATTGCCAAGATCTTAGCAAACAGGATGAAAGATGTTATGCCGTATATTATACATCCTAGCCAATCTGGCTTTATCAAAGATAGAATTATTACTGATAACATTCTTCTTGCGGATGAGCTGCTCAAGGAATTCAATCAGAAGGGGAATCAAAAATATTTATGTGCCAAATTCGACATTCATAAAGCGTTTGATACGGTGTCTAGAGATTTCTTGCTTATGCGGTTGATTGATAAGGGATTCCCAAATGTTTTTGTTTCCTGGATTAAAGGGTGCATTACTGATGTGCATTTTTCTATCTCTATTAATGGTGCGCTTGAAGGTTACTTCAATTCGTCATCTGGCTTAAGTCAAGGGTGCCCTCTCCCACCCTACCTTTTTTGTATCGTTATGGACAGTCTTTCTTCTTGTTTCGAGGAAGCCAACATTAATAACACTTTTAAAGGGCTTCAAGCTGGTAATGAATCCTTCTCCCATCTCCTATATGCTGATGATTTGTTGGTTTTTGCTAAGGCTAATGTAAGCAATGCTCTTTCCCTCAATGAGATTTTAGAGAGATTTGCTAACTTCTCTGGCTTGAAAGTGAATAGCAATAAGAGCAGTATTCTTTTTTCTAAGAATACTCTCTGTGATCAAGAGATTTCTAGTACTCTAAACATTCCAATCTTGTATTATTCTATTAAATATCTTGGACTGGCTATATTCAGCAAGAAACTCAAAGTTTGTGATTTTCAACCCCTTTTATCTAGAATTTCAACCTCCCTTGACAGTTGGAAAGCAAAGTCTCTCTCGATCGCTGGTCGTTTGCAATTTTTGAAGTACACCATATTTAATATTATTGCTTACTGGGTGCGTGGCTCTCTAATTCCTAAAACTTACATTAAGAAAATTAATTCCTTATGCTCTCAGTTTCTGTATTATGGTGACATTCATAAGAAGAAGCTCCACCTGATTTCTTGGAAAAATACTTGTGCTCCCAAAGCTGCTGGTGGGTTGGGAATTCCAACTATTGAATCGCTGTACTTTGCTTTTGGCTGTAACACTATCTGGAGATACTTTAATATTGAGGGTTTATAGTTTAAATGGTGGAAAGCCAAACATCACTCGTTCTGGAATTTCAGGATCCCTAAGAGCTCTTTGTATTGGCATTTCCTCTGTGATGTTGCAAAAACTTTTAGGCAGAACCTGACTCTTAACATAACTGCCTCCAGCAAGCTTTCTTTTTTTTTTTTTTTTTGATCCTTGGTGCAACGATCTTTCTGTTGTTGAACGGCTTGCTATTGATAATTTGGATAATTTAATCCCCAATTTTGACATTTTGGTTAGTAGCTGTATCATTGATGGCATTTGGTCTTTACCTACGCCTGTCCCGCATAATCTGGCGGCTTTAATTTCTTCTGTTAACATCTCTGGTAACACGGTGGTCTCTAACTGGAATGGGAATGGTAATGGCAAACCTTCTTTCAAAACCTTTCATAAACAATTTTTTCAGGATTTGGAACCTGTTCAGTGGTCAAATTTCATTTGGTTCAAACACCATGTTACCCGCTTCTCTATCTACACTTGGATGGCTTTCAGGAGCGGGATAAAAACTGCTGATGTTCTGATTTCTAGGGGTATTTCGGTTGCTCCTGATTGTATTTTCTGCAAAGATGAAAAGGAAACTCTTAACCATCTTTTGTTTGGTTGCGATTTTTCTTATCATATTCTTATAAACACTCTTCCTCGCATGAAATGCATGCTTCTTAGACCAAATCTTTGGCAAGTTTTTAATTCCATTGATGAGGGGGATATGGATTCAAATAGGAAAAGTTTTTGCTATCTCTTGCTTTCTGCGATTGTCTATTTCATCTGGAAGGCTAGAAATGACAGGATTTTTGGGAATATTTTGGATTGTCAAACCACTGTTATTAGCAAGATTCAAAGAGCTGTTCGTTATAAGACTTTCAAAAGGAAATGCTTCCAACATTTACAACATTGGCTGGAATGATGCGAGTTGAGCTATTGTGCAGGATCTTCTGGACTATTGATGCTATAAAACCGAACTGCTCTCATTCCCTAGATGGCCTTTCTGGGCAACCGGGTAATATGCTTTTGAAGAACAATGATGACAGCAACAATATTTACTTCCCCTTGGACGGTCTCTCCGACAACCAGGGGACTATGACATCCGTCTGGATGAATTTTGACGCTCGGCTATTTAAATGGATTGTTGCTACCTGAGTCCTTTTATTATCTTTCTCTTATCTTTTTGGATTATGTTATGCCTGCCTTTTCTTATTTTTCTGCAGCCTTTGGCTGATAGTATGTTCTAGTTTCTTTTATTCTGCAGCCTTTTTATTGTTGATAGGGTTTTGTTGATAGCCACTGGTTGGTTGTGGTGGCTGTCAATTTTTATTGTATTACTTTCTTCATTTTATGAAATGGGCTAAGGCCCCAAATATTCCAAAAAAAAAAAACTTTACTGTTGAAAAATGATTTTTGAGCTATTAAAAATCCTGTACTGTCTTCTTTTTGAAAATTGAGGGTGACGTCCAATATATTTATTACTTATAATTTTAATAAAAATGAGAACTATCAGAAAAATAAGTTGAGCAAGAAAAAAATATTACATTTATATAAAGAAATGAGTCAAATACCTGAAAAGGGATTATAATAATCCCAATACTTATAGTAGTCATCATGCTCAAGTTCAGTAACCGTTCGAGATAGCTCAAAAAATATATAATATGCTTATGTCGAGATCCAAAAATTGTTAAACAAAAAAGTGTCCAAACTAAACTTATAAAGTAGAAGACCATTCTCCAAAATCAAACAATAATAAAAAATTTATATAACAATTGTCCCAATAAAGAACAACTTTCTGCACTGTCAAAATACAAAAAAAACAACTTCCTTGTTTCCTTGCAATGATAAAGTTTTTTTTTTAGAGGCAAAGCCTATCTCTTTAACAAAATATCACTGTTAAAATATAATGAAAATTACGATGTAAAAAATGGATTTACATGAGCTGCATAAAAAAGGAGCTAAGTTCACCCAAAATCAGGAAGTACATGTATAAAGAAGGAAGTACATGTATAAAGAAGAAAGCAGAAGGCAAAACGAGAATATAACAAAGTAATATTGCATGGACTCAAAGTTAAGAGCAGAAAAGCATCATCACATATCCAGAGGGGAGATGTCTCCCCCGGTAGCCACGAAGGCCATCGATCCAAGGGGAGGGGTTTGGATTTTAGGGGATTTCATCATCTTTCAGTGCACGCTAAGTTTTCACTAATTCAGAATATTCGAATAATTAAAAGGTAGCACTTTAAGAGAAATTGTATATCCAAGCAATTGAGCTAATGATAGTTTTTTTTTTTTCTTTTTGAAAGATGCACATAGCAATAGCTAGCATTAAAAGAAAAGAGACATAATACAAACTATTAATAGCATCAAACTTCTCCTTTAACAATTGAATTTAATGAGGAGGAATTAATATGATACATACTAATATCATCCCATCACAGGAAAATCATCTATTACCGACATAATTTTTTGGCGGAAAATTGATCATTTTCAGGTGATTTTTTAATTTACCGGCGGTTTTCCGGCGAAAAATTTTCCACCGGTAAAATCTGCCTTGGAAAATGAACTCTGGCGGCTTTCCAGCATAAATAAACCACCGGAAAATAAAAAAAAATTAATAAAAACCCTTTTTCCCGCCCGGTAATTGCTTCTGCGCCACCCCTTTCTCATGCCCGCGAGAGCCCGCCCACACCACTCCGCCAGTCCGGTCTCCCGCTCCGCCAGCCCTCCCGGAAGCCTAGTTTCCCACACCCACCAGCTTGCTCCCATTCCAGCCCGCGCGTTGGAGCACCAAGAGTACATTTAGCACAAACATCATCTAACTTATTGCCACCCCTATTCACATAATTAAAAATGGCATGATTAAAAACTTTAATAAAAGATAAAAATTCAAATCCAATACCGAACATGCACGCCTCCATCTTCTTAAGACCATCTTGAATGTATTTAATCACATTGATGCTATCCTCTTCAATTATGATACCTTTGTACTGCATCATCTAATCTTTGACAACCAATTCCAAGGAGTAGACATCTAACATTTTTAACCGAGAAATGTTCCAAAGAACATGATTGAATCCAAATGTTAATAAAAACCTTCCTTTATGATACCGAAAACACCTTCAACTTCAGCCTTATAGCAGGGGCGAATCCAACTTCTTTTTTTAGGGTTGGCAAAAAAAATTTTTTTTTTTGTTGGGGGATGGACAAAGACGCTTATGATTGATAAAATTAGAGCAAAAAAGTTTTTTGAGAGGGGCAAAATACCCAAAACATCCAAAATATTCAAAAATATCCCCTCTAAATATTTAATTTTTTTTTTGGTGGGCATTTGCCCACCCATAATACATGGGGATCTACCCATGCCTTATAGGACAATAATAAGGAAGCATCTACAGTAACTTTGATCCAATCAGGTGGAAGAGGATGCCAACAATTTCTTAACAACCTAATTAGCACCTGAAATGCTTGATTTATTTCTGTCTGACAGAGAAATGGAAGCTACTCCAACTGAATTTGCCTCAATACTCAAGTTACTATCCTCCTTATCCCCATGAACAGATTTATTTCTAGATTTCCAATAGAAAAAAAACAGCCAAACAATATAAATTAGCACCGAATGTTTTGCTTGATGCAGATTTTTCCAACCAACTACAACATTCATTAAAAGATCCAAAAACAGTAATTTCAAAGCTAATGAAAGTTGTTGTATAAATGATAAGAGTAAATTTTAAAACTGAACATAATAATAAATTCTTACTGATTTCGTCGAGTACAGCCGGGTAAAGGTAACATGTTGCTCTTTTTTTTTATCATGAGTTAATATTGTGTTATTTTAATAGTTTATCTTAGTGATGCTGTTGGTTTTGTTAGTTTTTTCGTGGAGAAAAAAAAATATTTTTAATTATTGCTGAAAGGTTTTTTTGTGAAGTAAAGATTTTGAGTGTGTAGAGGAAATATGTATGTAAAGGGGTATATGGATGCAAAAATCTTTGTTCTTCGCTAATAAGTTATTAGTTAATTTCAATGAAGTTTTGTGTACGTTGTTCTTTTAATTTGTTGTATGAATTAGGATCATTGGATACTCATATGATAACTCATAAATATATCCTAAGTAATGTTTTCATATTAATTAAACAGCTTATGTTTAATTGCAAACCAAATAAAACGATTTCTCTCCTTCCGTACAAACTGGCATTGGTAATTGTCATAGGTTCAGCCCATCATGTAAGGAAGAAGCCTGGCATAGAATAGTACATGGGCTCCAATAGAAGTCTAATCTTGTCGTGGATAGGACCGACCCAACAGAATAATCCATGGGCTCCAGTATAGGTCTAATCTTGTCGTAGAAGGCCCAACCCAAGAGAGGCCCACCGTTGTAAATATACGTAAATCGAAAGGACTAAGGGGATACCTGGTAAAGTAGTTAGTAAATACAATAACTTTATAATTGATAATTAATTTAAGGGAAATTTACATACATACCATTTTATACCATTCTATTTACATATCTAACATCCAAAACTTTAATATTACATACATATCACCCTATATTATTTTAATATCAAATATACCACTCATATTTCCTTCCTACCACTCATATATTTCATTTCTACCACACACATTTGATATGAAAATGAACTATGAGTGGTATATATGTAATATTAAAGTTTTAGGTGTTAATTTTCATATACACCGGAAACTCACCTTTATTGCCACAGCCACCCACTACCGTCATCCGCAGTTGAGCATTGCCACCTCCCAAGTCGCCAGTGTCGACCACTACCACCGTCATCAGCCACCATTGCCAAAAAAAAATTTAGTCTTATGCATATATTTTACATTCATCCAAACAATTCAAAATTATTCTTTTTTACATTGTATTCATTTTACTCTGCATTATGTTTACACTTCATTCTTTCTTTAGGCAACCAATCAGCCCCTAAATGTCTCTTCATGATTATATCCATCTTTAGACTTTGTCGAAGCTCTCTAACCTCCTACACTTTTAATAGAAAGATCCTCATAGTAAAAAGAAATTGGAGAATTAAAAAAAGTTAAGAGTGAAAAAAAATCAGATATTTTTTATTTATCTGTCAGCTATATACATAGGACATTATATATCACATTTTATAGGCATTTGGGTAGAGTTTTTTTTCCCTCTAGAAGCTACTTAATTATTTTTTTAATGGCTCATCTTCAATCATTTTCTTTTCTTTTTTGTGCCACTCATCTTTAAATTAAGGGGTTATTTTGTTTGATGTAAAAGGGTATAAAAATATTTGAAATATAGAGGTTTTAAAAATATGATTTGAAGTAAGGAGAATGTAGAGTAAAAATTTGAAGTAAAGAAATTCACCATTTGTTTCAAATCTAATGTATTTGGAATTCCTCTGATTTAAGCAATTTTCATATACACCGAAAACTCGCACCGCCACCCACTACCGTCATCCACAGTTGAGCACTGCCACCCTCGCCACTGCCGACCACTACCACCGTCGTCAGCCACCATTACCAAAAAAAAAATAGTCTTATGCATATATTTTACATTCATCCAAACAATTCAAAATTATTCTTTTTTACATTGTGTTCGTTTTACTCTGCATTCTATTTACATTGCATTCTTTTTTTAGGCAACCAATCTGCCCCTAGATGTCTCTTCATTATTATATCCATCTTTAAACTTTGTGGGAGCTCTCTAACCTCCTACACTTTTAATAGAAAGATCCTCATAGTTAAGGAAAAAACACCTAAAATAAAATTTTTTTTGTTGAACAATGAAGTATCCACATTAATTCATGTTGAAGATGATCATAGATTCTAATATCACTAGATTAAATGGTGAAGTAGGAATTACATAATAATGATTTAACACCTTGGCTTCTCTTATTAATCTTGATGGCATTGCTTATAAATGGATCAACATTAAGTAAACAAGCATCCAACTCTTTATTTGGATGTCTTATGGGTTTAGATTTGCCTCATAGCCTAAATGCTTCCTTGAATTGGACATTCTCTACATTAGAGATGTATCAATTTCATGGAGTATAAACAAGAATGTCATCGCAAGGCCTAATGATTTCACTTCTATTTCTTATTATGTGCATGTGATTTATTATTAATCAACTAGTATATGTTGTTGAGAATTTATTTCACATTCATAAAATGCTTAATTAGGTTAAGAATTTTCTCATTACACATATCCCTAAGATGATGCATTCTAACATTTTAGTCTTTTGTAATGAATTAATCTCACTTACATCACTACAATTAAATCAATGTTTTAAAAAAAAAATCCATCACTGGCGTCTCCCCGGATGGTTCTGCTAAGATTTCTGCCCTGGTCGTTCACCTATCGTCATTTCTTCCTGCTTCTCCTTTACCATTTGCTATCATCTCTCCAGCGTTTAAGCCTCAGAGAAGTGCCTTTTACATTTTTCTCTAGCTCTCTATTTTTCTCAATTTTTACCTTCGATTTGTTGTGTTCCTTTTCGACTTTTATTGATGGTGGCTAACTGCCATGTAGATCCTAAATTTTTTAATTGGATGAGCTCTTCTCATTCCTTTCATTATGGTTTAACAGGTGATTCATCTTTTTTTATTTTTTTTTAACCTAAAGATATCTTCTCATCATGGGTTACCATTATTGTGAATTTCGAAAGATGAAAATTTATCTCTTGCAATCCCTTGCGAGTTTGCCTTAGTGAAAAAATTCCCAGCTCGATCGACGTCCCTCTCTTGAAGTTATTCAAAAAATTCTTCTTTAATTTAAAGTTTTAATGCTGAAGTTTTGCTTACCCTTGTCAATCAGAACACGTGTTGGTTAAACTAGTTAATGATTTAGACTATTATAGGGTGTTTTCTCAAAATTCTTACCTTGTAAACAATTGCTTTATGAAAGTGTTCAAATGGTCCCCTATGTTTATTATTGAAGTGGAATCCCCCATCATTCTGATTTGGGGTTCATTTCCAAACCTTATAACCCATCTCCTCTCCCCCTGTATATGGTCTCGATTCCCTTTTTGGCTGGCCTCTTAAGAATGATAATGCCACTTCATGTGGCTCTCGACCATGGGTAGCTCATGTTATGGTTGTGTTAGACGTCACAAAATACTTTCCTGACCAGGTGTAGGTCGACATAGAAAATCTGGGTTATGTTCACACAATGGTTATGGAAGAATTTTCTTCATATTGTTCTCATTGTAAATCACTCGGTTACTCGAAAATAGACTACGACATCTTAAACCCCAATCTCTTTAATCTTCCCTCTACTAATCCTCACTCTGGAAATGTGGGTGATATGCCTTCTACTGATGAGCCTACTACTAGACATGCTAATGATTATGTGGATTTGGCTTTGAAAAATGATCCTAATGATGTTGGTGAGAACCATGTGGAAAATGGGTTATATTATCTAGTGATGATGCGTTGTCGGTTAAACCAATTCAAGTGGTTCATCTTGTGGTTGTTCTGATTGTTGAGAATATTGGCATTATTTCTTCTAATATTGTTGGAATGTTTTGTCCTGGTCCTAATGAGATTAATGCAAGAAATTATTGTGTTTCTTCTTTCCATGAGGCTAGTGAGGATATAATTATGGCGGCTGATAATAATGTTTCATTAATGGCTGTTGATGTGTTAAATCTATTGTTTCTATTATTATGGAGTTGGGTCATAAAGGTTTTGACCCTAGAACTTTTCTTGAGAATGTGCACATGGTGAATTTGGATTTGTGTGATGTTAACAAAATAGTTAATGCCAGATTATATCTATCTCATGTTGCTCCTCCTATCATTGTTGAGAAGGTTCAATTAGATTTTGATAATATTATGTCTCATAATAACTTGATGGACACCTCTTGTGGTGTGGTTGTTATCTCTAGTGGAGATACTTCTTTGGGACCAGCTTTAACCCCTAATGTTTTTCTTGTGAATGAATGTTTGCCTTTGATTGATATTCTGATTTCACTTATATCTAATAATATTTTGAAAGCTTAATTGGAGTTAAAAATGAAGGAGACTTGTGTGGCCCAATGTGACTGGCTTGATGAGATTGTTTCTTTCCCTTGCTGTTGTGATGGGTTGGATTTTGTTGTGTTTAAGAGTAATTTTAGGTAAGGTATAATTTGAATGTGGGTCCTATAGTTGACAAGGCCTATTCTTTTGGGAGTTGTAAACTTCGTAAGCAAAAAAGCTAAGAATTAAGAAGTAATTCTTCTTGGGCTATGTTGGTTTGGATGGCTATTATGATTTGATGGTTAGGCTGTGAGTTGTGGGTTTTGTCGGCTTCGTTGTTTGGGTTGGGAAGGTCGTGGCTAATTCTTTAATTTTCTTTGTTTTTTCTTCCTTGCAGGGTGCTATCTCGTTGGATCTCTTCTGGTCTTGGCTATGGTTGCTTTCTCTTGGCCTCTCTTGGGTGGACTGATCTGGGCACTGGTTGAAATCTTGTTGGGTCTTTTTTCTATTTTTTGCACTAGTTGCTTCTTGTTGGCCGCTCATGGTAGCTCTCTTTATAGTCCTGGCTTTCTTTTTTTATCATTTTGCTTGATTGTGTAATTAGACTGAATCCAAGGCTTGTAGGTTTTGCTTTAAATGATATATTTTAGAGAGTTTTGGATTCTTTAAGGATTTGTGTCATTGCTTGTAGGCCCCTACAATGAGTTTTTACCAAAAAAAAAAGTCCTTTGCAATGAATTGTGCAAACTTACTTGTATTTTTCTTTTTATGGTCACTAAACATTGTTCTCCTATGTATGCATCTTTCATTATTGCTATAAGTGATTTTTGACAACAAATTATTGGCAAGTCAAATTATTAGACATTTCCTTTTAAATACCTATCATAAAAGCTTCTTCTTTGAGGTTTATTTCTTAAGGACCTTCAACAATATTAATCACAAAGACTCCAGGAGAATGGTATTCACACAAAATTAAGAAATGGATTCATGGTTTTACTTCTAATATGCACTTTCTACCATCATTATTGAAAGCTTGCATTGTTATATTAAATCCTACATTGGTTTAAGGCAAAGTTGCATAATTTTTCTTATTTCTTTGTGTATGACAGTTATTTCACACCTAGAGGGGAGAGGAGGAGGTGAATCAGTGTGGTATAATTACATTGTTTATTATAACAAGTTGAACAAATTTCACTTATCAAAATAAATATAAAGGAAATATATAGCATAGTTAACTACTTTTATATTGTTTGGCCAACCCATGGACCTAAGGTCCAACTTGTTCAAGCATGAAATAGGATTCTACGTTTCATGAAGTTATCACTGTAACCCCAAAAAGTTTTTTAACATTTGATGTCAGTAGAGAAATCTTTATAAATTAATTTTCATTTCAATAGAAGGTTCACACATAAATTATATGAATTTTTAACCACACTAAGACAATTATAAGATCACAACTAATAATATAAGTTGTGATCTTAAAACACTTTGAAGATCATCCCACTACTAAAATAAGTTATAGTTATTCAATTAGTTTTATGCTCATAAATTTATTTAATTAACTTCAATTTTTATAGATTTATAACTGACTATTAAATTGAATGGATATGAAATATACTTTTAAAATTAAGATTTTTTTTTTTTTGAAGAAAAAAAATAAGGTTAATATCAAAAACAGTTATTATTATTATTATTATTATTATTATTATTATTATTATTATTATTATTATTATTATTATTATTATTATTTTGTATAAAATGTTTGTAAAGATCAAAATAGCTAATGAATTAAATTTTTTTGATAAAAATACATCAAAATGAAATTAGTTTAAAATTTTAAAATCAGAGCCATGTGATATATTTCAAATATCAACATAAAAAAGTTTTCAAAAGAAAATAAGAAATTGTTTTTTTAATTTAATTGTATTAAAATATCTAAAACACAGCCAGATTAAAATCCAATTTTTGCAAAATATTTTGAGAAAATATTTTTTTTTTTCCAATTTTCCAAATGCATATTTATAATTTTAGTAGATAAAATAAATTATGAGCATATTTTATTGTTTCATGCAATTTACTCCTTATGGAACTTGAAGACAAGCATAACCTTACATAACCTTAAAATATATATGTTTTGAGCTCCATCGCTTATGTCGCGATCATTTGGAAGGCCACTAAAATGTCTAAATGTATGTAAATATCATCGAATTTATGACAATGTACTAAGGCTCCATTTGGAACGGTTTTTTCACTGCTTCTTAAGACAATTTTTTTGTATAAAAAATTTTAATTTTTAAACTAAAAAGTTGTTTTAAGAAGCAATAAAAAAGACGTCTCAAATGAAGCCTAAGACTTCGTTTAGATTAATTTTCTTACTACGTTGTTTTTTGGACTGCAATTATAATGGCTACACCACCAAACATTTATTATCAACAGATTAGATAATGAGCTATACAGTACACACCGTTGTGTGCTCAATACTGAATGATTTTTCCTTACTCATGGATGACTTCTATCATGAATTTTTTTCCCAAGCCAGCACCGATGGTAACACATAATTCTATGATCTTATTTACATAGATTAACTTTTTTTTTTCTTTTTTTGCCAAAGCTCATATGGACTTAATGGATATCCTAATTAAATGTCTTTCATATTTTTGTAGGTAACATTGATGAAAATGACATTACTTTACCTAAAAATGTTACTAACGTGCGATTTCTTCCATAACTTAAAGGTCTCTAATATCTCGCTTAAATATCTACGATTTACTTTCTCATCCTTAAGCATACTTATTAAAGATTGGTATTCCATTCTAAAGATATTTCTATTTTTGATTGCAACAACAACATTAACGACAACATCAAATATTTAACACTGTCGTTGCCAATCCCAAGTCCTGGATGAGAAAAATGGAGGGTTGCAATGGAATTTTTTTTTTTTTTTTATAAGTTTGTTAGTTTTCAACACCTGAGATCTAAATGAAATTAAGGCTTCGTTTGGGATGGATTTTTTACTGCTTCTTGAAACATCTTTTTAATGCAAAAAGTAAACTTTTTGTATTAAAAGTTGCTTTGAGAAGTAGAAAAAAAAGCTGTCCCAAAAGAAGCCTAAAACACTTAGTAGTTTAAATCTTTTAATAAGCCTAAATAGATTATGGCCAAGTATTTAAAAATTTGAAGAATTGCAAATGAGAAGTAAAAGCAAAGTTTATTTATCATTCCAAATTTAGGTAATAATATAAGAAATGTGTTTTTAAGGTATCATTTGGAACAATTTTCTTACAATTTTTTAAAATAGTTTTTTAGTACAAAAATTTCTTGAAAGCAACAAAAAAAAGTGGCCAAAAGCTATCCCAAACGAAGCCTTAATCACACAACTCGGCTCCCTAAAAACATACAAAAAGAATATATTATTTAAAAAAAAAATAATGAGTTTATTACTTATAAACTATATAAACATATTAACTTCTTTAAAGGCCAACTTGAAGAATAAACTCGCACATACATGATTTCAAAGGCCTTCAACCAATTGTAACATTAATATGACTTTGATCTTTAAGTTGTTAATCTCTTAGCGCATTTCTTTGTAACCTTCTTGAGATAGAATGGTAGGGTGATAATTAATCTATTTTTCTAGGTGGTTGAGCTAACTTCTCTCAACCTCTCCAAAATTTTCTCCACTATAATGGCTTGAACTCACATCTAAAATATAAATACATTTAAAAAATTTAATAATCAATAAATTTTTCAAGAGTAGCTACAAAACTTCTCCTAACATAAAACGGCGGCTTTTCGATGACCCGGTCAGGAGAGTAGATGTATTAGATTTAACCTATGTTAAGAAAGGTAGAGGTAGACCTAAAAAGACTTGGTTAAGAATTTGACTATTAATCAAACACAACGGAAAAAAAACATTTATGTAGTCAGCCCCACGTAGTGGGATAAAGGCTTGATGTTGTTGTAGAAAACTTTTCCTAACCATCTCCCATTCTAGACTGATATATAAAAGGAATGTTTAATTTAACATGTAAGTTAGTGGCTTAATAATGAACTCTTATTATACATTTAGCAGAAAATGTTGCTTTAATTATATTATCTTAAGATGTCTAAGAGCTCGTTAAAGAGAGAAAAAACCCCTACTCTTCTCGCCGCTCCCGCTAAAGCATCACGCCCGCGACGGCTGGGCATCGCTGATCCCGCTGGGGCATCTCGCCCGCGAAGGCTGGGCTTCGCCGTTCCCGCTTGGGCATCACGTCCGCGACGGCTAGGGCTTATCGCCGCTCGCGACGGCTGGTCATCGCGCCGCCGCCTGGACTCTCGCGACGGCTGGGCTTCGCCGCCGCCTGGTCTATCGTCTCCGCCGCCTGGGTTTGTTTTCTTCAGGTTGCTGTCCAGGGAAGTTTGCCCTCTCATTTTTCTGCCTTTTCCTTTCATTATGGTGGTTAGTCGTGTTTGTGACCCCGGTTTCTTGGATGGGTCCTTTAAATCGCGCTCTTTTGTGGAAGCTTCATCTGGTTCTTCGATTTCAGATGATTTTCCTGAGTTAAAAAATGGTTTTTGTCGTGGTTTACCCTCGTTATGGATATCGGAGGAAGAAATTTTAGCTCTGTCTGTTCCTTTTCAATTTGCTCTGGTTGGTTTCTTTCCTACGCGGCGCCCTTCACTAGATGCTATCCGGAAATTTTTTTTCAGCTTGAAACTAAATGCTGAATTCTCTGTAACTGTTCTGGATCAATCTCATATTCTTATTAAGCTTTCTAATGATTTGGATTATAGTAGAGTGTTCAGCCATAGATCTTATATGGTTAATAACTGCTATTTGAAACTTACTAAATGGTCGCTAGATCTTGATATCGGGGTTGAGTCTCCGGTTATTCCTATTTGGGTTGCCTTTCCCAGTCTACGACCACACCTTTTTGCCCCTCGTATCCTTCATGCTTTGGCTTCGATGTTTGGCCGTCCTTTAAAAGTTGATAATTCTACATCTGTCGGATCTAGACCTTCTCTGGCGAGGGTCCTGGTGGAGATTGACATTACTAAGGACCTTCCTGATAAAATTTGGCTTGGTTCGGAGAACTCTGGGTATGTTCAACGAGTTTGCTTCGAGGAGGTGCCTGCTTATTGTGTTGTGTGTAAACGGCTTGGTCATTTCAAGGGGGATTGTGGTAACTTTTCTGCTTCTTTGAATGTGAATAAATCTCGTGGGAATGTGGTGAAGCCTGTTGATGTGGCGCAGGTTACGAGGGATCTTCCCGATCTTGTGGATCGGCCGTTGCCTGTGTGTGGAAATTCGGAGATTTTGGAGTCTTTGGTCACTTCTAACCCATCCGTTTTGAATGTGGTTGATGTGGTTAATGCTGTGAATGATGTGCTTAGTAGTCGTGTTGATAACTGTTCTGTCTTATCCCCCGATGCAGCTCCGTTTGTACCTCCGGTTGTGACTGATGTTAGTGACCATGGTTCTCCGGTGGTGGTGCCGGAGGTGATTTTTGATGCAATGAATGTGATGTTTTCTGATGGCTCGCCAGTTATAGGTGTTGTGAATTCTAATGGGGGTGTTCAAGGTTTAAAAGATGCAGATGGTGGTTCTGATAGTGTTTTGCCTGGTGCGGTGGTGCCGGCTGAAATTGAGAAGGGAAGAGAGGAAGTTAATTTGATTACCAACAGTTTAGTTGTGGTCCCTGTAAGCGTGGTTGATTCCCAAGTGATGGCCAATTGTGTGGGTAATTCTTCTGGTTTGGATATTAGGAATCAGAATAATTGTTTGGTTGATTCGTCGGATGTGGAGTCGGATTCGCAGTCTGTTGAGTCCGACAATGATTTTACTCTTGTGCGTACTTCAAAGGTTGGCTCTCGCGGAAAATTTTGGGGGAAAGGTCGACGCAGGAGATGATTTTTCGTTTCGTATGTTTGTTGATTCTTGCTGCTTCTTCTCGGGATTTGGCGGATTTACTGTTTGATTTGCTGCTACGTGAGGCTTTGGGTTATGATGTGCTTGGGGCTCGCGTCCTGGTCCTTCTTTGCTGGTGGCATTAGCTTTCTGGAGGTTCCGTACGGGACTCACTGGACGCTGAAAGCTTTGTCTTTGTTCTGAGCTCTCTTTTATTTTCTAATTCTCTCTGTTGTTTTTTTTATCTGCTAGCTTTTCTTTTTATGCTGATGTAACCTTTATTTTTGTGTTATTAATATATTTCCTATTTATGAAAAAAAAAAAAAAAAGTCTAAGAGCTCGTTCATCTAAAGTTATAAAATAACATTAATTGAGTTATAGTTATAAGATTTTTAGACCTTTTTCATAATGTCTTAATAACATTCACATAATAAGATTTTATTTGGGACAGTTTTTCATCATTTTTTTTCATCGTCTTCATAAAATTTTTTGTACTAAAAAACTAAAAAACTATTTTTAAAAACAAAAACAATGTTGTCCCAAATAAATTCAAAGCGTTCTCAATAGTAATATTCTTTCCAAACAATATTCTCAATATTAGTCTATATAGAATTGGGAAGAATACAAGAAGTCAAAGGATAAATCAAAGTACCATAATCTAAAACTTCTTTAGCAGCTTTTCTTTCTCTTTTTTTAAATCTTCACTTTTTTCGGAAAAGGAATCAATTGCAACACTTCACTTATGTGCGTTTGTAGCTTATGAGGCTTAGCTTTTTAGATTTTTGTACGAGTATAGAAACCATTTCTATATAATTAGGAGATTCCATCAAGTTCCTTCTTCTTGGAAGAGAACAAATAGCTATAACACAGAACCTTGAAATTAATCTTAAGAGAAAATTTGTTTAGATTTTCCTTCATGTTGATGATTATGATAAAAATAATTATGTCAATATAATTATTTACAATCAATATGCTATCTAACTCATGATAAGTTATATACTGATGATTTATTCTCTTATTCTTTTTACCTTCTAAAAAAAAATAAGGGAATCAATGGACCCTTTTTTTTTTGGCAAAATACATATATTGAAATTAATATGAAAAGGAGCATACAAAGCAAGGCTAAAAGGAGGCCTAAATAGGAAAAAAAACACACCATATAGCACTACAAAAAGTTAGAAAAAGCAAATTAGTCTGGATTTAAAATGAAAAACATAGTCCCGAAGGCTGCCGAACACAAAACTAGCACCCAGTTGCCAGGCCAGGACCATCCTTGGAGGAAGAGAAAGCAACAGCCAGAAGACCCAAATAAGCAAAAGGCTTCCAAAAACCAAACAACGAAACATCTACCAAGGTTGTCAAACAAGCCAAGCCATCCAAGGGGCGTGTAGGGAACCTGCCTCACCATAGTCCGATCACAAATTTCTAACGAGCCAAATAGATATCATAGAAAATAGCATCCAAAAAAACCCACAGGCAAATAGCTACCACAATAGACAGACAACCCAGAGAGTCCACACAATAAAAAAACTGACCAACCAATGAAAGAAGGAGATGAATAAATCAAGAGAAACCTTTCTTTTTTGATGTACACCTGCCGCGTTTTCCACTACCTATGTTAAAACCATCTTTTATCTGTCCCACATTCAAACCATACATATCCTTAAAATAATCAACAGTATCATCAATCTCTTACTCAAAAGCACAATTAGTCTATGTATTACATCCTGCCAACCAATCAGAATGATCCACACAGGCATCCTTTGATATTAAATCCAAAAGAGCTCTCAACACATCATTATCAATAATAGAGAGAGGGACATCCTGCCAACCAATCATTGGGTACTACAAGCAACTGACTAGAAATGCAACCCCCTGAAGTTCCATCCATCTAAATAGGGTCGCACTGCACAACATCCAAATCATTCTCCAGAGAAGAACCAATAACATAGTTAAGCACAACAATATGAACATGAGAGGAAACAACCACATCATCTACCTCACACTTGTCCCTCTCCAAATCCCCATAGGAGATGACACATAATCCACATTGACAAGAGAAACAACCAAAAAAATTTTCCCCATAGGATTAGGAGCAACATCAAGCCTATTACCAGAAATACTCAGGCCTACGCATTGTAATATTCAAACTAATTCTTAGCTCTATTTGTTGGCAACGTTGGAGCTCTTCTCTGTTAGTGCTAGTGCCTTCTTGGATATGATGTATTCCTTACTTTAGTATTAATTAAGAGATTTAAAAGATCTTTTCAATCGAATGGAAATAAAATAATTGTTTTTACTGAATGATTAATAATATTTTAAACTATAACTGAGAATTAATGAACAAAATTTCAACAACTTTAGTTACAAACATTCTTTTATAGTTTAATTGTTTTATTCATTGGAATATTTATGATTATATAGGCCATATGAATGTAATTTGAGAAAAAAAAAATGTTAAAAGATACAAAATCATATATTTTTTTTTAATTATCTGTCAGCTATATACATAGGACATTCTTCCAAAAAAAAAATCATGAGTTTGAGGCATTAATTTGGGCAGGGTTTTTTTTCCTTCTAGGAGCTACTTGCTTATTCTTTAATTGCTTCTCTCATTCATTTCCTTTTCTTGGTCACTCATCCTTGAATTAAAGGATTATTTAGTTTGCTGTGAAAGGGTGTAAAATATTTCAAATATAGGGGTTTTAAAAATATACGTCTTTAGCTTGAAATAAAAAGAATATTGTAGAGTAAAATTTTGAAGTAAAAAGAATTTACTATCTAATTTAAATCCAATGTATTTCGAATTCCTCTGATTTAGGAGATTTCTAAATACACCAAAAACACACCTTCATTGCCACCACCACCCACCGCCATCGTCCGGAACTGAGCACTGCCACCCTTGCCACCGTCGGCCACCACCAGCCACCACCACCGTCACCTTCCACCACCGGCACTATATATGACGGCCACTAACCACCACTCTCTTCGCACTTTATATGGCATTTATTTTATTTTAAACCTAACAAAAAAAGTAATCATATGCATTTATTTTACATTCATCCAAACAATTAAAAATTATTCTTTTTACAATATGTTACTTTTACGCTGCATTCCTTTTTTCGGTAACCAATCAACCCTTAAATGTCTCTTCATGATCTTATCCATCTTTCGTCTTTCTCGGAGCTCTCTAACCTCCTACAGTTTTAATAGTAAGAACCTCATTCTGAAAGAAAAAACACTTGAAATAAAATTTTTTTTTTGCCTGAACGATGAATTATCCACAATAATTCATGTTGAAGATGAACATAGATTCTAATATCACTAGATTAAATGGTGAAGTAGGAATTACATAATAACGATTTACCACCTCGGCCTATCTTAATAATGCAGTGGCATTGCTTATAAATGCATCAGCTTTAAGCAAACAAGCTTTCAGCTCTCTATTTGAACGTCTAACGGGTTTAGATTTGCCTCATAACCTCAATGCTTCCTTGAGTTGTACATTCTTTACATTAGAGAATGTGCAACTCTCTAAGACAATAAATTAGGGGAAAAAAATCAAAATGTAATCATGAATTAAAAAATAATAATTAATAATATAATTTGTGATCTTAAAACACTATAAAGATCATCCCACTACTAAGAATAAGCTATAGTTATTCAAATAATATTATGCTCTTAAGTTAAATTAATTAACTTCAATTTTTTGTAGACTTATAACTGATAATTAAATTGAATGGATATGAAATAAAATTTTAAATTTAACTCTTTTTTAAGAACAAAAACTATGGTTAATATTAAGAACATTTTTTATTTTTTTAATAAAATGTTTGTAATGATCAGCATAACTAATGCATTAAAAATTTTGATAAAAATTTATAAAATTGAGATGAGTTTAAAATTTTTAAACTAGAGCTATGAGCTGGATAATTTTCAAAGAAAAAAATGTTTACATAAAAAATTAAAAAAAAATTAATTTAATTGTATTAAAATATTAAAAAATGGAGCCAAATTAAAAACCAAATTTTGAAAAATATATGTTTATTAATTTAAAATATATTCTAATGAATAAACCTCACAAGAGCAAAAAAAATTTGTTCACCATAGTTTACAACCACCTATACAAAATATTGCCATCATCCCAAATGAATCCCAAGTCAAATACCTTTTTTTTTATTTTTTTGGTAAAAGTCACACCAACCTACATGTTAATATAAGCAAATATTATAAAGTCCTTAAAAGAGATCTCAAACTCACTATTTCTTAAAAGAGTTATAGCTAAAAAGAAAGGAATCAAATATCTCAACTAATTACATAGAGAAAATACCTAGGAAAATTCTACAGGTGGAAATAAGCCATCACCCAAAAAATATATAGAGAGCCAAAATAGATCTAACGGCCAAAAATAAACAACAATCACAACAAGAACCATCAACATCACTACATCCATCATCAGTAAAAAACCAAAAGAAACTATTGAGACAGAGGCAAAGAGCACCCAATGCAGAGAATAGCAGTTGGCTGCAGGCAAGTAAACCAAAATAAGTGAAACCTAAAACCGGCAAAAGAAGACAGAGCAGAAAGATTTGAAGAGCCAAAAACAAATAGCTGAAATGACATCAACTAACCAACCTAGACTAGTAAGAACAACCCAATCTTGATTGAAAAAAACACATCACAAAGACCACAAAAGGCAACCAAGCCAAAGATAGCACCCAAGAGAAATAGAAGAGCCCCTAAAAACCCACATAGCAACCCCAGCCAACCAACAATCCACCATAAACAGCTCAGAAATATAAACAAGCCAGAAGCTCCACGAAGGCATAACCCAACAAAAATACCAACCAACCAACATAAATAGCTTAGAAATATAAATATACCAGAAGCTTCAGAAACCCCAAGCAGAAAGAGATAAGTAGCAACAACAAAAAAATCAGCCCCACCAACAAGAAGAAAAGACAAAAAACAAACTCCCCCAATTCCAGCAGGAGAAATCCGAAAGAAGACATTCGCTGCCGCCGCCAAGAGAAATCTCTAGCAGCTAGGGAAACAATAAAAAAGAAAACATGAAAGGACATTAGAACCTAATATGAGGGATCCCCATACTATCCATTCTAATTATGCCTCTAACACTACAGGAAAATGTCTATTATTACGTCAAAATTTTTTGGCGGATAAATAAACGCCGGCAATTGCGATGACACCACTAGCGGAACTGTTTGCTGGTGATTTATGGTGGATTTCAGACGGCTTTGCCGTCGCTACGTTACCGATGACTAATTCGTCGGTTTTTTGCGCCAGCGAAATAAATATAGCGGCGCATACTCCGCCGGTATTAATCGATGAATTTTTCGACGTATTTTGCTTCAGTGTAACTAAAACACAACGAGATGATACAGGCAAAATTTCTGCCGGTAAAATGCAGCACCAGTAGATACATATGCAGCACCAGCATATGCAAATGCAGCACCAACATATGCATATGCAGTAGCAGCAAGCTCAAATGATAGAAGAAATGCGAAAGATGAGGGAGCAGATGAGTAGTGGGAGGAATACAACATCAGCTAATGATGAAAACTGAATCAGAATAGATGTTATTTATCTATTTTATTGATGTGGACATCTGTTTTTATTTGTTTTTATCATGTTTATATATTTGCTGTTTGAACATCTCTTGTTTATGTTTATTGTGTATTTGTTTAGTTATTTGTTGTTTGAACATGTTTAATTACGTATTTAGCCGGTGATGTTCTTGATCAGAAGTTGATGTATAAATGCATATTTTGTTTATATTTATTTTATGAGGCTTAATTATATAAATCACTTTTCAAAGAGAGGATGTTTTTTTTTTTTTTCTACTACAGGTTTCCGGCAGAATATCCACTGGAAACCTATCAGTAAGATGATATCACGAGGTTTCCGATGGAATTTTGTGACAGTTCTTTCGCCGGTACTTTTTGACAGTAGTGATCCGTCGGTTTGTTTTCGTCGCCATGCAAATACTCCCGCCAGTATTCCACCGGAAAAAACCGCCAGAAAATAGTTCCGGTGAAAAAAATTACGATGGAAAGTTTCCGACGCGCAATTTAACGTCGCAAGAATTTTCGTCAGAATTCAACCGGAAACCTATATTTTCCGGCGCATTTTTGTCTTTATAGGCGGATTAAGGCCGCCGGTAATAGCTGCTTTTCCTATATTGTAAGCAACCCAAGAGCACAGTTATTGTTTAAGTAGAGTGAACCCTAACTTCGCAAGCCAATCAGCATAACAATTGCCTTCATGCCAAATATGTGAAATTCTAAAATTCACCTTATTTAGTAAAGCCATAACTTTGCTAAAAGGATAAAATAAAATACCATTATGACACTTACGGGCATTCACTAAAGTTAGTAATAAACTAGAATAAGTCTCACTCCAAACATTAGTAATGATATCCTCAATAGTAATACAAAGGAGTAACCTTTATATAAAGCATACATTATAGCAAATAAGATAATATTACCCTTGCAAATATTTGAAGCAAAATCAACAATAAAGTGGTTCCTAATAAGACCACCACAGCCCACTCCATCCTTGTTAAAAGCCCCATAAATATTCAATTTAAATTCATGAGGAAAAGGCTTAATCCATTTCATAATAAAGAAATCCTGTTCGAAGGAGAGTAGTGGAAGTAATAAAGAAATCTGCTATTGTCATAGGTTAATTATATGACCTTTATATGACCTTATTTACATAGGGTTTTTTTTTTTTTTTTTTGTGTGTGTTTTTGCCGAAGCTAATATGGACATAATGGATATCCTAATTAAATCTCTTTCATGGTTTTGTAGGTAAACATTGATAAAAAGGATATTACTTTACCTAAAAATGTCACTAACGTGTGATATCTTCCATAACTTAAAGGTCTCTAATATCACGCTTAAATATCTACGAATTCCTTTCTCATCCTTAAGCATGCTTATTAAAGATTGGCATCCACTTCTAAAAAGATTTCAATTTTTTATTGCAAGAAAAAAAAATGTTAATTTTCATCACCTGAGATCTAAATGAAATTAAAACGCTTAGTCATTTAAATCATTTTATAAGCCTAAATAGATTATGGCCAAGTATTAAAAAGAAGAAGAAGAAGAAGGATTGCAAATGAGAAGTAAAAGCAATGTTTATTTATCATTCCAAATTGAGCTAATAATATAAGAAATATATTTCTTAGATTTCGTTTGAGATATTTTTCTAACTGTTTTCAACAGCAGATTTCTAGTACAAAAACTTCTTGAAAGCAACGAAAAAAAGTGGCCAAAAGCTATCCAGAATTGAGCCTTAATCAAACAACTCAGCTCCCTCAAAACATACAACAAGAATATAATATTTAAAAAAAAATCTCATGAGTTTATTCCTTAAAAGCTACTTAAACTGAGTAACTTCTTGAAGGCCAACATGAAGAATAAACTCGCACATAAATGACTTTAATGAGATTCAACCAATTGTAACATTAATATAACTTTGGTCTTTAAGTTGTTAATCTCTTGGTGCGTTTCTTTGTAACCTCAGGACACAGAATGGTAGGATGATAATTCATCGCATTAATCTTTTTTTCTAGGTGGATGAACTAACTTCTCTCAACCTCTACAAAATTTTCTCCTCCATAATGACTTGATAGCTCATTGAACTCACATCTAAAATATAAATAGATTTAAAAATCTAATAATCAATAAAGTTTTCAAGGGTTGAAACCTTCTCCTAACCATCTTGAGATCAATAGATTTCTTTGTAACCATATTTTACTCGTTGGAATTTTAATATAGCCGCCGATAAATACCGGCGCACAGTTTACCAGCGGTTAACCGACAGTCCATCCTTCTGTAAAACAGGCATTTGAGATGGTCGGTACGCCGCCAGTAATTAACCGGTGGTCGCCGGCGCTATGACCGTCAAAAATTACCGGCGGTCGTTGGAGCTATGACCGTCGGAATTTAACGGCTGCGTTTGCTGTCGAAAAGCCGCCGATAAAATTATCCGCCAGAAATTCACCGCCGCAATTCATTTCCTACGTGGTTTATACTTGCGGTTAATAGATCGTCGGAAAACCGCTGGTAATTTTTATAACCACCAGAAAATTTAACCTAACCGCCAAAAAAAGCTGTCAGTAGTGAGCAATTTTTCTGTAGTGCTCCCACTCTAAAATGATAGATATATATGGAATGTTTAATTTAACTTATGAGTTAGGGTCTTAATAATGAGCTCTTATTATACATTTAGCAGCAAAAGTTGCTTTAGTTATATTATCTATAAGATATCTAAGAGCTTATTCATCTAAAATTATAAAATAACATTAATTGAATTAGTTATAAGATTTTTAGACTTTTTTTCATAATGCCCCAATAACATTCACATAATAAGACTTTGTTTGAGATAGCTTTTGATCACTATTTTTCCATCGTTTTAAAGAATTTTTTTTTTTCAAAAAGCTGCTTTAAAAATAACAAAAAAAAGTATCCCAAATAAATCTCAAGTGTTCTTAGTAGTAGTATCTTTTCCAATAATATTCTCAAGATTGTCTATATAGAATTGGGAAGACTAGAAGAAGCCAAAGGATCAATCAAAGCACCATAATCTAAAACTTCTTTATCAGCTTTTCTTTCTCTTTTTTTAAATCTTCACTTTTTTGGGAAAAGGAATCAATTACAACAATTCACTTATGTGCGTTTGTAGCTTATGAGGCTTAGCCTTTTAGATTTTTGTACGATTATAGAAACCATATCAATATAATTAGGAGATTCCGTCAAGCTCCTTCTTCTTGGAAGAGAACAAATAGCTATAACACGGATAGAAATAAGAAGAAGAAGAATAAATGTTTAAGAACCTTCAAATTAACCTTAATGGAAATTTGTTTAGCTTTTCCTTAATGTTGATATTTATGAAAGAAATAATTATGTCAATATAAGTTATATGTACTAATGATTTATTCTCTTATTTATTTTTCCTTCTCTAAAACGATAAGAGAATCAATGGACTAATTTACAAAGAATTAACCAATACACTAAGCTTCAAGCGGCATAAAATCTAATTAATGTGAATATTGTTAAGAGATTTCAAAGATTTTTGGAGTGGTGGTGACTGTTGTAGGATTGGTAAAAGGCTAAAGAATTGAAGATGTTGATTAATTTAAGATTTTTTAGATAGATTTTTACTGAGGATAGCTATGTTTTCTTTTATAAAAAGGTGGTGAGGACCTCTCGATGAGAGAATTGGGATGTAATCTAATTAATGAATATGATTTTGATTAGATGAACATGTGGATTGTAACCTTTGAATTTCATAAGTGAATTAGTCATTGCAAGAGTTTTTTTTTTTTTTTTTTTTTTTTTTTTTTTTTTTTTTTTTTTTTTTTTTTAACAAAACATAAATTCATTACTCAATCAACAAAGGTTACAATAGCTAAAAAATGGAAGCAAAGTTAAAAGAAAAACAACAGGAATTATAGGCGATTAAAAAAGCTCAGGAGACGGCCGAGGCTCCCAGCGACCCAGTCGCCATACCCGAACCGTCCAATAAAAGGTTGCCACAAGCAAGACGACCAGGCCGCGAGCCCCGACCACATCATTGCTATAGCCCGTAAAACCGCAAAGCCTCGGCGAACGAAAAATCTAACGAAAAGCATGGAAACTCAATGTCGGCGACGTCGTCTCCCCCACCATTTCCCCCGATTCTGCTCAGTTTTAGCACTAACCACAGAAAAGTCGTTGTCCGTATCCGAATACACATCATCATCAGAAGATTCCGAAACGGAATCAACAGCCAACCCGTTTGTTTGGTTCCTAACTTCCAAACCTGAACAATCACCTAAACAGATAGCCATAGCTTGCGAATTAATCAGATTAACCGGGACATCAACAATCCTATCCAAAGCCGGAACCCCCTTCTCACTGTCATTAGGCAGGAAAGGCATCGCCACACCCAACTCCGAATCCAAAATAATCTCGGAGTTAACAACAGCACCCTCCGCTAAAGTATTAAATTCCACTGAAGTAATAATTGGCAAGTCAGCAGTAGCAACCTTATGAACAAAAGGGGTAGCATTGGGAGAAAGAACACCCCCAACAGCCTCAGGAAAAAATCCCCACCATTAATTAACCTATTATCAACCAAAACAGAACCAGAATCAATTAAGACGTTTGGAACAACATCAACTGAATCGGAATCAACCAACTTAGCAGTATTTAAATTTAAAGGCATAACAACAGTATTCAGTCCATCAATAACGTCCACGCGATCAACCTCCGCACCCTCCCTAAGCAAAGACGAAGCGTTAAGCTCAGTAATCACAGGTTCAGACAAAACACCAGCATTATTAACAACATTAAACTTCACCCCAACCGCCTCAGCTAACACCGGAGCATCAGTAACCATATCCGATCCCCCCCAACAGGAGTAGGAACATCCAAAACCGATCTGCACGACCCATTAGCATGCCCGATACATTTGCACACAGAACAAAAATTAGGAAATTCATCAAGAATGACATCCTGAACATATCCCAAAGAATCAGAACCAAGACAAACTTGTTTAGGATATGATTTCGTGATATCAAGCTCAACTAACACACGAGCATTAGAGGGCCGAGAACCCACCGAAGTCGCCTCATCAATTTTTAAAGGTTTACCAAAGATTTCAGCTAAACCAAACAGAATGCGGGGTGCAAAGAAATGGGGACGAAGGCGCGGAAGAAATCCAAATCGGAATATATAATCGGAGATTCCACCCCAATATTCAGAGTCGGAGACCACTTAGTTAGCTTCATATAACAGTTGAACACAATGTAAGACTGGTGACAAAACACCCTGCAGTAATCAAGATCGTTTGCTAACTTAATCAGAATATGGGTTTGATCTAAAACAGTCACAGAAACCTCACCCTTCAGCTTTAGGTTGAAAAATTTTTTTTCTTATAGCTTCCAAAGAAGGTCTCTTAGAAGGAAAAAAACCTACTAAAGAAAACTGGAAAGGGATAGCAAGCTCAGAAATCTCAAGATCCGAAACCCACAAAGAAGGTAATCCACGGTGAGTCGAACGCCTAAGATCAGGAAAAATCGGTTTGGACCCATCCAGAGCCTCTCTAAACGAACGAGAGTGAGGAAACCCACCCAAAAAACCAGGGTCCTTAAGTTTAGAAGAAGCCATACCGAAAAGCCCGGCAAAACCAACGAAAAAGCACACGAAAAAGCCCCAGAAAGAAGAAAACCGCAGGAAATAAAGAACTTTCCTGAAGAAAGACGATCGCCGGAGCAAGATTCCCCTCCCCGAAGGCGGGGAGACGACGGAGGCACAAAACCCCCAACCATGAAACCCTAGCAGGCGTGGTCATTGCAAGAGTTAATATATTAAGAAAGATGTATAATGTAAGTCTTATAAAATATAAAGAGATTTATGATTTTGGGAATGAGTTCGGAAAGTGGGATAAAAAATAAGAGAGAAAATGATATGATAATGGGTCATGATAAAAATGTATTTTTTTTAAAATAAAAAAAAAGATTTTTCAGTACGTTGAATCATCAACATGTATAAGGAGTCGATTTTCAATGTGTACATTATATATATAATAATTTTTAAATGAAAACATGATTAATTTGTTAAAACTTTTTTATTTTTAGAAATTATTAAATTATTTTCATCATCATGGAAGAAGTTGAATGGCATCATGACCATCAATTAAATTTTGAAATAAATTAAATTTTTTATTTTTTTAATGAAAATATTCAAATTAACTTTACTTCTTTTATACAAAGAATGTATTATCAACATCTTCAATAAGAATGGAGCACTTAAGAAAAATTTTAAGTTGATAATTAAACATAATATATAATGGAGCTACTCTTCTTTCATATGGACATAAGCTGATTTTGCATATTTAGAAGTATGGTGGGATGTCCATCCCACTCTTTTCACTTTTTACAGAAGCTCCAATGCAATAAAAGAAGTTTTGAATAAATTATAATTAATTGTATCTTTAATTAAATAGGATGGTAGTTGATTATTAAATTAAATGAAGAGTATTTGGGACCTTTCTTTTTTCCTTACTAAAATATACAATAAAAATATTTTAACATTTATAATATGGAGTGAATGAATTATAATATATTTCTTTACCCATTGAAAGGTGAAGTTTAGTGGCTTCTTCCTATTATAGTTTTTTGGTGTTTTCTAAAATATTATTTATATCTTCATTTATGATATTATTCTTAGAAATAATATTAATATATTTTATTTTGTGTCGTGTTCCATTATTTATATCTTTGATATTCCACAACTAGTATCAAAGCTAAAGCTTAAGAATTTATTGTATGTTAAAAATTATTTAGTCGCTTTTTTCTTCTCATCGTCATATGTTTTTATTAATTTTCAAAGCTTTTTTATCTTCAAAAAATTTCTAGTTTTCTTTGTCATCCGTCCTACAAGTAATTAAGGGTGTTTTATATATGACTAATCAATTTTATTAGATAATTCATCATTCTTAAGGATTTTAGTAAATTACGCTTAATAAATTTATGATGAATCTAAAATACAAGACCTAATAAGCTAATATTATCTTCTGAGTTTAAGATTGTCACTTAAGTATTCATTTCTTGAACCTATTAAAGATTTTTCATGGAAGAAATCCTCTAGGTTACTTAGTGGAATCATCATTCTCTTATTTCCCATGAAAATAATTAACTCATAAAAAGTCATCTATATTTAGCAGAGTCATATATTAGTCACATTGGCTCATAAATTCAATCTGTTGAGCACCTTCACTTTGGTCCAATTAGGAACCATCAATCTTTAATTAAGGCTGGCAATTATTTGGGTCCCCTCAAAACCAATTTTGATGTTGCCTTATGTAAGAGATGAATTGTTTAGCCAAATATATGTGTATGTTGGAGTATGTTTGTTTACTAGAATTTTTATATGACCAATTTAAAGGAGATATGTAGTCTATAAAGTTTTAAAGGAATCAATTCAAGTTGAGGTGGATGGCTAAAGTTTCTTTATTTGAAACTCATGGATTTAAACATAAATATGGATTGAGTATTTTATGGTCACTTGATCTAAGCTAAAGGGGAATTGTAATGGACTTTGATATTTTCATCAAATTTAAGAAGGTTAATAATATTACTGGAATGAACAAAATTGGTTGCTTTACTATGAATTGGATTCCTTAAGTTAGCTGAAGGCTTTAGCTACTCCATGATCACTAATTTGGATAAATCCTAAGGAATTTTAGATTGATTATAATTGCATTGGGATAAAAGTTTAATTAATTGATTAGGCTAAGTAATCATGTATCTTTAAGTTCCTTTAGGTTACATATAGGATTATTTGACACATTTGACTAATTAAGCTAGTGATTGGCTAGATTAATAAAATAAATCTTGTAGCTCAATTAGGGGAAGCCAACATAATGGTTTTACGTGATCTATAAATTAGGTTTTTTGGCAAGTCTAAGTGACTAGGTCCTTTAATATTGGCATAGGTCCATTAGCTCTACTAGTAGAATCAACATTTAACCTAAGTCTCGTAAGTTTCTCCTATGATAGAGCACTTATGATTTCATTCATTAGGACTTTACCATGAAAGGTGTTTATATTTATCAATACAGGAAAAACGTCGAAATCCGGCGATTTTTTCCGGCAGTTATCCTATTTTAACCGGCAGTTTTTTGGACTACCGGCGGCTTTACGGCGGTTTCTGGGCCGCCGGAAAAAATCGCGTAGGAAACTTTCACCGGCGGTTTGGACCGCCGATTTCAACCGGATTTTGGACCAGCGATTTTCCGGCCGTTACGCCGCCGGTTATTTGACCGACGGCTCACCGGCGGTCTATGTACCGACGGTTCCCCGACGGTTTAGTCGGTCGTCGTTTGTTTTTAAAACCGCCGCCCTCCGCCGGTTAACCGCCAGTTCCTTTATCGGCGGTGGCCGGCGGTCTAGCCGTCGGTAGTACCGACGCTCCAAACCGCCGGATGTCCACCGTAGAACCGCCGGTGGCCGTCGGTAACCGCCGGTACTAAACCGGCGGTGTAATGACATTACCGGCGGCATATCACTGGCCGTCTGGTATCTTCGTTTCCGGCGGTTAAACCGCCGGTTAGCCGCCGGAAAACTGTAGCACCTGCAAAAAAAAATTGACAGCATCCCCTCTATTTGAGGGAGGTTCACCCTAAAGTCTAAACCTGCAGAAAAAGTAAGATATGTTGGGAAACACGCCGCTATATTCATCAAAATCATAAATTAAAAATACAATCACAAACTCATCATAAAATTACAATCACAAGTTCACAAGTAAGTTTAATTACAATCACAAGTTCATGATAATGTTACAATCACAAGTTCAGAAGTTCAGAAGTTTACAAGTTCTAATTAATACAATCATCAAACATAAAAAATATCTAATCATCATCTGTATCCTCACTGTCTGCAGATGGCTGCTCCTGTTGGTCCTTCTTCCTCTATTTTTCAGCTCTGTAGGATTGCAACTCTGCTTGCATTTCATTCTGAACCTTTCTCATTTCTTCAATCTCTCTAGATTGAACCCTTTTCATCTCTTCAATCTCTCTAGTAAGCGCTGCAACCCTCTCGCTGATAGATTCTTCAGCTCCACTTACATCATGAAATGCAGAGGTAGATGAACTGCCCTCTATAGCATAGCCCGGTGCGCCCAAGCCATATACCCTCCCCTTTTGTCTTCCACCTACAACCTCTGACCAGGTATGATACTCAGAAATATGGGCCGAACCTGAAGATGATACCTCACCAGTGGACTGCCGACTATCTCGAGCTCGTACAAAATCATCCTGCAATCCATAAAATATTTTGATATTAAAATTAGTTTTATAAAATCAAATTTTTATTCCAAATTTCCAAACAAAAGTACTCACATGAGCCTTCTTAGCCTTTTCATCAACCCACCTCTGATCAGCTTGGTTGTGTTATTGTATGCAACTCCAATGTTGTTGGCTCTCGACCAAGGTGCTCTTTCTGAAAATTTAAGAAATAGTTATAATAAGATCACCCTTGGATTTGACTCTCCTTACTATTCTATAAGCCGACTCCAAGCTCTACGCAATCCTCCCTATTTCTTCCTTAGAGCTTCTCCAGTCGAACTGCATTCGGGTGTATGGAGTGGCTTTTTCCACCAATTGATCGTCAAAAAATACGTCAATGGCATGCGGGTGAACAGTCCGACACCAATATTTGCATCAGACTGTTCCCCTACGCCAAAAAATCGCTCTATTTTTTTGCTTCGCAGGAAAGGCGCGAAACAAGCGAGTTGTTTTTAGTGCGGGAAAGAAGAGAAATAGAGTTCCATTGGAGATAAATTGAGGCATTTTGAAGTTTTCCGTCATTTTAGAATCAAAATTGAGATTTTCTAGGTTCGTTTGGGGCAGCTTCTTTATTGCTTCTTAAAGCAGTTTTCTAGTTCAAAATTTTTAGTTTTTGTACTAAAAAACTATTTTAGGAAGCAGTTAGAAAGTCGTCCCAAATGAAACATCTCAACTTATGGTATTACCTTATATATTTGAATATACATTATTGTAAATTAATTGGAATTAAATATAATTTATTTTTCAATAATTTGCTTATTATGCATTTAACTAAATATTAACACATTTTAATAGATAAACATATAATACCTCTCTTGAATGTTGGTGTCCTCTCCCTCGCTTTTCTCTCCCTCAATCTCTCTCTTCCTATCTTGTTCTAACTAAAAGTAACAATCAACAAAATAGATTCCACCTAAACTAAAATAACACTTAATAAAAAAAAAAAATTTAGATCTAACACAACGATTACAACATTACATTTTTGCTTACTATCTAAATCATCCAAAATATTTCTAATACTTGCAAATGTGTAGTAAGAAACAATAATCAAAGAAAAACCATAAAAAATAACCTTAAAATAGAAATCGGACGGTTTGGGGTCGGACGAGCCGAGGCGATTCGGATTGGGGGCGGCGGTCGGATTTGGGGCGGACAAACTTCGTCGGCGGCGTCGGATTGGGGGCGGCGGCCGGAGGAGATTCTTCGCCGGCGGTCGGACGAGCGGAGGCGAGCCTAGGAAAGAGCGAGCGACGGGAGAGCGAGCGACCGAGAGAGAGAAGGAAACAGTTAAGATGAAATGCCAGACGCGGGGCTGTGTGTATTAGGGCTTCTACCGGCGGTTTTCCGGCGGTTTGGACCGCCGGTAAAAAGTCACTTATCAACGGCGGTGCAAACCGCCGGTTCTTGTTGACGTCCGGCGGTTTACCGTCGGTTTAGGGACCGCCGCCCTTACCGGCGGCTTATATTAGCAAAAACACCGGTGCAGCCGTCGTTAAAATCCGACGGCCAAACCGCCGGTTGTGTCGCCGGTACTATCGGCGTTCCCTAAACCGCCGGTTAGAACCGCCAGTTTAGGGCATTTTTCCTGTAGTGTATTAAGTCATGATAAATTTGAACTCTATGAAACCTAAGTCTAGGGGATTGAATTAAGATGATTCTAAAGTCTTGCTAAATGAGATGTTAGTCCAAGTCTTCGTAGTTGTTAATGATAATGCATACAAAGAATTATTTGGTTCAACCCAATAAATTTTGAGTGTCCCACTGGATAGCTCATTCATTTAATCACATTTGATAAGCTGCAATTAGAGTACTGTGAACTATTCTTATCTAAGAAAAAATATAAATAATGTATTGTACATTTAGAATTGATTTCACTCTACATCATCTCTCTACAAAAATGGTAAAATTCATGATGAACTAATATTCTTTTTCTACTCATGAAAATATTGTGATTGTTCTAATGGTCATCTCTCTCTCTCTCTCTCTCTCTCTCTCTCTCTCTCTCTCTCTCTCTCTCTCTCTCTCTCTCTCTCTCTCTCTCTCTCTCATATCACCTCTATGGAGATAAATTTCAAGATGATATGATATTTACCCTTAAATGGCCACCTCTCTCAAACAGATCACATGAAAAGACTTAGTGGTATCACTTCTTGGTTACTTAAATGACAACATAATAATACATCATAAACAAAGCGTGACAACACTCCTCATTTTGCTTTCTCACATGCATGTTCGGTTATGATGAACATGCATGCCATTATATCGCTTATCATGCATGCATGCATGCACTTGACATCATAAATGTTGCAGAGGCTGTAGGGTGACCAACATGTGTAGGACAATATGGCATCACATGCTTTATGGGGCAGCAAGGTGGTCCCCTCATTTTTCACTATTGTGCCATCATCATTCAATATGTATTCAATAAATACATTCTCGCTTATATATATATATTTTTTTTTTGTGAAAAAATATGACTTAATAAATATTTTTTGAAAGAAAACTTTATATGCTTTCTTATAAATTAAATTATACTTTATTTTTTTTTTTTTTTTTAGGAAAAACTTTATTTCTTATTGAAAAGCTGTTTCTCTTTTACGCAAAATCGCTTTATAAAAAGCTTTTTTTAAAAATGAGAGAAGAATTCATTTTTATATAAGAAACTTACGCATTATTTGAGACAATTTTTATATTATTTTTTAAATAATTTTTTAGAATAAATTTTTTTCCTTAGAAACTTTGTAAACTAAAATTAAAAACTATATTAAAAAATAAAAATAAAAATTTGGTAAAGATTTTTATTAGAAATATAATATAAATTGTTATTGTATGATTTGTCCTTTGATGCTTTCTTGTTGTCTGATAGAATGACAAGTGTCCTATCTCCCATTAGAGTAGGATGGAGTTTATGACCCTTCATGTCTCTTACTTTATAAACAATTAATATAGCTCAATATATGAACCTTCGTGGCAGCCATTAATGTATGGGTGGCCAAAACAGATCCCACCTCTGTCTTTTCTTTCTTCTTTAATGAGAAAAAAAACAAAGTTGGCTGAGCTTTGATGGTAAAAGGGGAATTCTTGGCCTCTCTAAGTGTTGCGACATGAATTATTTTTTATCTCATGAGCTAAAAGATCTAGCCTAAAATAGACTTTGTAATTTGCATTTCACTGTCCATTGGGTTATGGGCCGAATATTTTTTATTTTAATTTATTTTGTCTTATTTGGAGATGGATTGTTTTGTTGGTATCCAATCACCACCAATTTGTGAGGAAAGTTTTCAATCAAGAGCTCATTTATTTTATTTTGGTTCTTTTAATTGTCAACTTTTTTTAGGTTTTTTTTTTTTTTTTACAATTTTAATCTTCTTATTTTTTATCTTATTGTCAATAAATGAACGGACCCATCAACACAGCCCAAGAGATTTTTATTTTGCTCGACCCATTTAATAAATGAGTCAAATTCGGATCCTGCATTTTGAATTTTTTATTAAACGGGTCGACTTCGAGTTGACTTACCAATCAAAATTTTTGACCTAAAAAAGACCAGTTTAATAAATTTTCTATTATATTATTTTATTTGCTAGCATAATCTTCTTATTTTTAATCAATTAACGTAAAATCTATGGTTAAAATATTAGTAAAAATATTTTTTAATTAAAAGAAGTTATCAGGTTAGGTTCTGGTTGATAGTGTATCGGGTTCGAGTCCAACCACTTTGACCTATTTACTAAACAGGCCAGATCCGTATTTGTTGAATTCAAATCGGGTCAATTTCAGATTGGACTCAAACCCAACATGTTGATCCATTTTGACACCCCTATTATTGCTTATATTCTTAGTATTTATGATTTTTATCTAATTATATATTATCATATTGATACGTACTCCAAAAATTACCTTGATCGGGCACGAATCTCGAGGCAAAAGCTAGTTGAGAACTTCAAAAATTAATTCAAAGAGCACCCGAACTTTGATTTCAGCAAGCTTATAGTCGAACTGAGCGTCTCGGAAATACGAACCCAACAATACAAAGTTCGACCCAATCCAAGCCCAAATGGGTCCAAATCATGGATCTAAAGCGCTGTTGGAAGGTTCAAACCACTATTTGAGTTACCAAACGGACTCCGATTTTGACGATCTTATACTCGAATCGAAGGGCTCGACGAGACGAGTCCAACGAGCCCAATATCACAGAATTCTGACATCACTAAGGCCTTCAAATGTCCAACGAATGGTGCACGATCTTAGGATTCCACTACAGGAAAAACAATGAAAACCGGCGGTTTTTTCCGGCGGTTAGTGTAAGATTACCGGCGGTTTTACAAAATACCGGCGGTCTAACGGGGGTTTAGTGACCGCCGGTAAAAACGGCGTAGGAAACAAATTCCGACGGCCTTTTACCGGCGGTTTATTTTTGCGGCGGTTTTCCGGCGGCCCATACCGCCGGTGATCACCGGAATTTCAACCGTCGGTCTGTCGGCGGTTTGGCCGCCGGTAATGTAACCGCCGGAAAACCGTCGGTCAGAGTACCGGCGGTGTTTCCGGCGGTTAAACCTGGCGTCGTCTGGTTCATTAGACCGCCGGACGGCGCCGTTAGACCGCCGGTAACTTACCGGCGGTTGACGGCGGTTATAGCCGTCGGTATTACCGACGGTTTAAACCGTCGTGCGTCCATCGTAGAACCGCCGGTGACCGTCGGTAAGCCGCCGGTATTCACCGGCGGTTTAATAATAACACCGGCGGCTATATCTTACCCGTCCGGTATCGTAGTTTCCGGCGGCCAAACCGCCGGTTAGCCGCCGGAAACCTGTAGCACCTGAAAAAAAAAAATTGACAGCATCCCCTCTATTTGAGGGAGGTTCACCCTAAAGTCTAAACCTGCAGAAAAAGCATATATATGTTGGGCAACACGCCGCTATATTCATCACAACCAGAAAATACAAAATTCATCACAACATTACAATCACAAGTTCATACAAGAATGGTTCTTAATAATGCTACAATCACCAGTTCAGAAGTTTACAAGTTCTAATTAATACATTCATCAAACATAATAAACATCTAATCATCATCGGTATCCTCACTGTCTGCAGATGGCTGCTCCTGTTGGTCCTTCTTCCTTTGTTTTCCAGCTCTGTAGGATTGCAACTCTGCTTGCATTTCATTCTGAACCCTTTTCATCTCTTCAATCTCTCTAGTAAGTGCTGCAACCCTCTCACTTACAGATTCTTCAGCTCCACTTGGATCATGGAATGCAGAGGTGTATGAACTGGACTCAATAGCAAAAGCTTGTGAACCCCATGCCATATACCCTCCCCCTCTGTCTTCCACCAACAACTTCTGACCATGTCTGATACTCAGAAGTATGGGCCGATCCAGAAGATGATCCCTCGCCAGTGGACTGCCTACTTTCTCTAACTCGTAAGAAATCATCCTGCAAGTTACAAATAGTTTTATTAAAATAAATATTTATTCTAAAAATCCAAAAAATTTTACTCACATGAGCCTTCTTAGATTTCTCATCAACTCACTTCTGGTCAGCTTGATGTTGATGAGTTCTTGTATGCAGCTCCAATGGTGTTGGCTCCCGACCCAGGTGCGCTTTCTGAAAATTTGATGCTTAGTTATACTAACATAAATATATGTAATAAACCAATTCAAAACACTTACCAGTCGCCGCCTATGTTCTGTATGAGGTACAGATCCACCAGTATGAAGAGAGCTTCCTAAACCGCCGCAGTCAGAGGCTCTGTTCTGTTTATTCTGCTCTCTCATTTTTATAAACTCCGGGGTAGCCCAAGCACTACTCAAATCTGCCCAAACGCCCTCTCCAATCCAATTAGGCCTCTGCCCGGACTTTCTAATGTCCGTGAACATGTCTCTGAGACGGGTCGCTCCTCTCCTCTCAAAATTAGATCTGATCCTCGTGCTGTACTCAGGCAACCACCTAAATTCTTTCTGTACAAATTTAGGCAATATCAAAAAGATTAGTACAAATTAAATCATATATTTGAAATCATACAAAAAAAAAAATATACCTAAAATTCTCCAAACCACATATCTCTAACAGGCTTTGGGATCTTCTTCCAGGATAAGTAAGGAGCATCATACTTATTCTTTATTATATCCCGGATCATATGTATAGGTGGCCTTGAAGGATTGAAGCTGCAAGTGACTTTGTTTATCAATAACATGTAATATATCAAAATAAAAAAACAACTGAATAACTTAAATTGAACTTACTTATCGCCGTCAGGCTCGATGTATTGACGCTTATCTGTTGCTGTTGCAGGATCGGTAGCGCCAACCTCTGGTGGTCGTGATGGTCCACCCTGTTCATGCTGCACCGGATAGGGGTAGTAATATGGGTAAGGGTAAGGAGGGTGAGGACCAGTGGATGGACCAGCAGCCTGTGATGATGGTGGGGGGTAATATGGATAGAATGGAGAAGCATGTGTCTGATCTGGAGAGGGGAAGCGAGGACTCGTCGAGCTGGGAGGGAAGTGGCCAGGGAAGTATGGAGGTGCAACAAGAGGTGGATCTAACTGTCCCTGACCCTGCTCTGGTGAAGGCTGCTGGCTCCTGGCAGGTGGTGGCGGTGGTGGTGTAGGTAGATCTGGTGCAACTGAAGGCCCCTCACCTACCTCAGTCTGTGTGGGTACTCTGCTAGTCGTAATCTTCTTCCGGCGGAACTTTGAGGCAAATGATTTACGAGGAGGATCGTCGCCTGAAGCCATCTGCAATATTAAAACAAAAATAATTAAGAAACAGTTAATAAAACAGTTAATAAAGCAGTTAATAAAGCAGTTAATAAAACAGTTAATGAAGCAGTTAATGAAGCAGGTAATGAATTACGAGAAGCAGTTAATAAAGCAGTTAATGAAACAGTTAATAAAAGACAAGGTGGCAAAATACAATATCATTTCTAAGCAGTAATAAAAATTACATAACATTTAAATTCTACAATTCTAAATTACAGAAACTAATCAGAATCATCAGAACTATTTTCATCACTCTCAAGAGTATCTTCACTTTCATCCTGGTTCTCTTCTTCTTCTGAACTAGTTGAACTATTGACATCTTCTAACTCCATTTCAATAATAGAGGTTGTAGTTGGCATATCCTCAATTTCAACAGGAATATAACTTGACATCTCATCCTCTTGATGTGCAGTTGCTACAATGTATTGCACGTTGAAGTAAACGTACCCTACATGTTGGAGGCATAAACAATCTGTTATACATCGAAATAGATTTTTATGCTTTAAAAGTCACCTCTAATAAACCAATGTTCCTTATAAGAATTCTCAAGGTCAACAAGCCATTGCCAAAGAGGCAATCTACCAAGTCTTGTGCAACTAAATAAACTATATACCAATATTATAAATATTAAAAATAGAGAAGTTGCAATGAATAATTTGATCAAAATCATCAATACTAGTTAAATTAATATCACTTTTACAAAAAAACCCAAATTTTACTGGAACAATTAGCGAAGGAAAAAAAATCAACACATGTAATATTCGCAACCATATAACTAATCATTAAGATCATTTTTTGAAAAGAAGTGTTGTATCTTGTGATTCTAGAATCAGCAGAAGATCCAAGTAATTACTTTTTTTTTTTAGTTTTTCTTATAACTTTTTCAGAAATCATCTTTAGTAACATTAACTAAACTTTTCACATATATGCTCATTTTGTATCCTATTTTTAAGAAAAAAATCATTCATCCACTTAAGCATCCTCATCTCTACAACACTTAGTATTATGATTTCTTTTAATGGCCAACATTCTCCACCATAAAGCTTTATAGGTCTAATCACCATCTTATAAAATTTTCTTTAAGTTTGATGATAACTTTTCTATCACACAACTAACCCCGATGCATTCCACCACTTCAACCATCCAACTTGAATTCTACTAATAACATCCCCATCTATTTCACCATCACTCAAAACAATAGATTCCAGTATTAAAAACACATGCTCTTATTAATGATTCGATCACCCAATCAAAATCCTCTCAATGGATCTATTAAAATTGGACTCCATATATTTAATTTTAAATCTATTCAAATGAAAATCTTTAGACTCTAACATTTACCATCATAATTTAAGTTTAACTTCAACCCTCTCTCTAATCTTATCTTATCTTATCAGCAAAAAGAATATCATCAATAAAAAAACATAACAAGGCATCTTGCAAATGTCAAGTAAAATATTAAAAACATCCATAACTAAAGAAAAAAAGATATGAGCTTAAGTCTGATCCTTGATATAATTCAACTGAAATAGGAAAACATTTGATCAAACCACCTTCCGAGTTTGATCATTTTAATACAGAGCAATAATACTGCAAACACATATATCAATAAATTATAATAACTCATATGAGATATAACATTTTTTATCTAAAAAATTCATAAGATCCAAGTAATCCAAGCAAACTTAAACCTATATATGCACCATAACTCTCTCCCACATTTTTAAAGTATAAAACATTAACTAACAAGATAATATCAACAAATAATCAAAGAAAAACCATTAAAATTAACCTTAAAAGAGAAATCGGTTTGTTTGGGGTCGGAAACGGTCGGCGGTCGGGCGTCGGAGTAAAGGGGTCGGCGGCGGTCGGACTGGGGATGGCGGCGGTCGGACAGGGGTCGGCGGCGGTCGGAATGGGGTCGGAGGCCGGAGTTCCTTCGTCGGGGGCTGATCGGACGAGCGGAGGAGCGATATGAGCGAGCGGCCGAGAGAGAGAAGGAAACAGGGAAAATGAAATGAGCGGAGCGAGGGGGCTCGTATTAGGGCTTTTACCGGCGGTTTTCCGGCGGTTTAAACCGCCGGTAAAAAATCACTTATCACCGTCGACTAAAACCGCCGGAAAACCGACGGTTCACGTCTATATCTGGCGGTTTACCGGCGGTTTAGACACCGTCGGTATTACCGACGGTTTATCGTAGCTAAGCCGTCGATTAAGCCGTCGTTATCGTCCGACGGCGTAACCGCCGGTGTAGCCGTCGGTAATACCGACGGCCTTTAAACCGCCGGTTCAAACCGCCGGTTTTCACTGTTTTTCCTGTAGTGTTCAATATCGGCCGTCCATTCGACCACTCCCTATTCGCCCCTGATCTTACGCCTATTTACGCGCCATGCCACTCCAGAAAATCTATAAATAGGGCCCTCATTTCTCATGAGAGGGGACTCAAGCAAGAAAGAGAAGAAGAGAAAAGAAGGAAGAAGAGAAGGAAGGAGCTCCTCCTCGACAGCCGCCGGGCCACCGCAGGAACCTCGCCGGACCACCGCAGGAACCTCGTCGGACCACCGCCGGATCATCGCAGGAACCTCGCCGGACCACCGCAGAACCTCGCCGGACCACCACCTTAAGGCCCGACGTTCAGCCCCTACGTCCTACTGAAGACCCGACGTTCTATTCAAGGCCCGACACTCGGTCTCTACGTCCTGCCGAAGACCCGACGTCCTATTCAAGGCCCTACACTCGGCCCCTTCGTCCTGCCGAAGACCCGACGTCCTACTAAGGACCCGATGTTCAGTCCCTACGTCCTGCCAAAGACCTGATGTCTTACTTAAGTAACTGATTGTAATCTGATCACCCTTGGAGGTGATTCAGTCCTTTGTAACCAACTCAAAGTCTAGTGGAATCATTTTAAACTGGGCTAGGCCTCGTGGTTTTTCCCTTTTAAGGGTTTTTCACGTAAAAAATCTTGTGTTCTCTGTGTGTGAGCTAGTTATACGTACAACGCTAAGACGCAGAATTAAATCTCTATTGCCGCGTATTTTCTAGTCCGCAACACATATAAATGACATTCGAGTATTGAGTGTAAATTTATCAAAAAGAAAAAAAAAATCTTTATCATTGTTGTAAAATTGGCTTGGGCTAGGCACTTGGACGGTGAGGATGACATTTTATTTTTTTTAAATGATTATGATTTATGACTACATTTGAGATAGCTTTCTTTTAAAGTAGTAAAAAAGGCATTCTAAAAGAAGCCTATAAACGTTGGCTAATGTTGACCGTCTCAGCCTCTTGTCATGAGCATTGTCCATGTAGAAAAATCAAGAAGTGCATCGATTTGTGTTTTTTTTTCTTTTGGTTATTGATTTTTCTTTTAGGAAAAAACTTTTAGGCAAGTTTGAATTGTTTTATGATAAATAAAATTGTATTAAAAAGGAAGTCATAAATTTTTTTCTACCATTAGTACAAAAAAAAACTTTTAGGAGCTAATTAAAATGTTTGTAAATGTTAGCTGATGTTGAATACCCACTAAATGATAGTCAGCTTTTTATATTGTGCCATGCCACATTTAAGAAAACTAAATGACAGGGGTGGAATTTGTTAAGAGAGTTGTTATTTGCATGTTTTACATTCTTGCAACTTATATAATTTTGATGATTTCAAATATTATTATTTTATGTGTAGTTATCTTCTAACACTTTTTTGGAAGAGTTGTTTTTGCTCTTGTGTGTACTAACATTTCAGAAAAATCAAACTCCAGATTACAAAAATTTTAAATCAAATTCAGCATGAGATACTTTGTGTATTTAAAACTTGTATTTTTCTTTGAATTAAGTTTGAGAGGGAGTGATTGTAATTGAGTGAATACACACACACACTTTAGGAGATCTTGAAAGTTTTGTATTGATCGTACGAGACGAAGAAAGTTCGTGCGAGACGATCAGGTCAGTTATCTCCTCGTAAGAGCAATGGAATGAACAGGAATTGAAGAAAATTTTTCTAAGTCCTGATCGTCCAGGATGAAGTGTATTCGTCCCAGGACAAAATGTTCTCTAGAAAATTTTCATTCAGACGAAGTGTATTCGTTCCAGGACGAGTTGCTCTATGGAGTAATTTCGTCCAGGACGAAGTGTATTCGTCCTGGGATGAAATCTCCTCTGGAGAATTTTTGTTCAGACGACTGGAAAAATTTCGTCCGGACAAACCTATATTCGTCCCAGGACGAAGTGAACCTACTCTGAAATTTTAGTGACATTCTACAATTTTTGGGAACCGACTTATGGAATAATCGTTCGTACCGGATGAACCTAGTTCGTACGGGACGATGTGTGTGTACGAATTCATTTCGTACCCATATATATTAGGTTCGTTTCCAACGCATTTAAGTAAAATCGTCCAGGACGATCCATGATCATACGGGACGATCCAATGCGTATTGACTTAAAAATTTGTAGTTTTTGGACGGTTATTTGTGTCTTTTTCATAAAATAGTCTAAACTAAACTTCCACTTAATCTTTTTTCCTACTGATCTTCGTGCCTATTGAAAGAAGAGTCAAGGAGAGAGTGTGAGAGAGTGTTTGAAGGAGATTTCTTGCCATTGGAGCGTGAAAGTTTCACTTGGTACTCAAAGGTAAGAGTCTTTACTCATGGTTTGTGATTACTTCACTCTTTTCTCTCTTCCTTCTAGATTTCTTGTGAATAAGATCTGTTAAGGAGATCCGGTTCTCTGCCGACACTTGAAGAGTGTGAACAACCGAGGTTTGCCCACAGTAGGAGAGTGTAAGAGGACGAAGGGTTCTCTGCCCACACTAAGAGAGTATGAAAGGACGAAGAGTTCTCTGCCCACACTAAGAGAGTGTAAAGGACGATGGTTCTCTGCAAACATTGGGGATAGTGTAAAAGGATGACGGTTCTCTGCCAACACTGGGATAGTGTAAAAGGATGATGGTTCTTTGCCGTATCGGGCAGTGGTAGAAAGAGTGTTTGTAAAGGCTTCTCTGCCTTACTGTGGTGCAAAAGGAGAGTCACTAGTGGTATTAGTGCAATACTCGGAGGGTGTCTCCGGGGAGTGAATGTAGGTCTGATTTTGACCAAACCACTATAAATCTTGTATCTTTATTTTTCTGCTACTTTTTATTTTTGTATTTTTACTTTTAAAACTGTGGTTGAAAAACATTTTCTAGAAAAAAACACTAAAGTTTTTATTTTCATTTCCTAATTTAAAAAGAGGGTTAAATTTTTTAATTACCAATTCACCCCCCCCCCCTCTTGGTTAGTCGTGGGACATAAGCTTAGGTTTAACAACCTAATTCATAGTGAACGAGTTTCAACAGAACTCTTAAGCGCCCATGAGGGAAATTTGCCCCCCTTAAAAAAATTAAAAATTTATTTATATTACATGAATTTTTAGGTAATTTGTCCCCCTACAGCTTTTTTTTACTCTTTATTATAGAAATATTTAGGCAATTGTCTCCCCTAATAAAATTAAAATGCTATAATCTATAGGCGATTGCCCCCTAACATAATTATACACATTGTGTAGAGGAGTTATTACATGGGATTTTTGGCAATTGCCCCCTACAAGTTTTAAAATACTATGATCTCTAGGCAATTACCCCCAACATAATTAAACACATTGTATAGAGGTGTTATTGTTAGGGAACGATGAATCTAATACAAAGAGAAATAGTAAAGAGAATTCAAAAATATCCTTAAAACCAAAATTTTTTCCTGGGGCGTTGCCCCCTTGGATCCCCGACATATTGCGTAGAGGTGTTACCTAATTTTTGTTTAAGAATAATTATCATTATATAAGATGTTATTGATATTTTTAAAATGTAATATATATTTAAGTAGAAATAATCATTAGTCACTAAACTGTATATATATGAAAAAATAATTCTACACCTTGACTTATAAATTTGTCCACCTAAACAATTAAGGCTGGTTCCGCCCTTGCTAAACGGTGTTAGAATTAAAACTTTTAATAAATTAATACATAATAAAAAGAAGCAATTACATTTTCTTTTCTCTCTCTCTCTCTCTCTCTTTTATTCCCTATTTTTCTTAATGTTGGTGCATCAAAAATATTTTGGAGCTTATGAAAATATATTTTTGATAAATCTTTTACTGGGAATTTTTTTTATTTTAATGATCTAATGTCATAAATCATGATCAACTTGAGAGGCATTTAAATGTTCAAATTACTTGAGGGGCATTTAAATGTTCAAATTATTATTAAGGTAACCTCAAATTTTTATTTAGTTATAAAATTAGAGATATGTTGATGTTTTTGCTATATTAAAAATCATTGCATCCATGCTGTGATATTCACCATCACATACATCCAAGTATTTAAAAAATCCGGTTCAAGCTAAGGAAATCTAGTTCGTGATAAATTAAGCTGGTTTAAGTCAGATTAACTCGATCTACTAAATTTTGTACTCACTTGCTTAATAGAGAACTCGTCTTAAGTAGGTGACTATATCAAGAAACTTATGCTAGTAGGTGAATAAGGGCTAATAGTTAGACCTAGCGACTATAATCTATAAAATTGGCCCCCATGACTTCTTAATAATGGATGACTTCTAAATTTAAACTATTGGTTAGCTGTTTAGATATTTTATTATCAAGTTAAAGACTTCTTTAAATTTTTTGTAAATGACTTCATCAAGTTAGACCTTCTGAGCAAGTTAAAATTATTATATTTTTTTTCTTATTTCATGTGTAGTTTTGCATATAATTAACCTACTCAGTAACACTCAAGCTCTGACCCAAATCTATAAAATAAGGGGTTAAGGGATGAGATCAAACTATGAAATCTTACTCAATATTTCCCTAAGACTCGATTCTCTGCACTTTAGCCTATTTTACTTAAATCTCTAAGTTTATCACTCAAGAATTCTTCATTTCTCTTCCCTTATTCTCTTTTTCACTCAATTTTGTCATTATATTTTGATATGATTATAATTTGTTATTTATTCAACATTCTAAATGGTGTGGTGAGTAAAATGCCTGCTAATAACTAGAAGAAGAGAACCACATGAAGCAGAACAATATCAAAGAGAAGGTGATGAAAAATCAAGAGCATTTGATTATTCATTAACTCAATAAATTCAAGGAAAGGATGACTCAAATGATTCAAGAAATACTAAAGAGGATTCTAAAAATCAATCTATGTGTGGAATTAGTTTGGGTTGATTGTTTTGTTGTAAGGAGTGGAAGACTTTCTAGAGCTAGAGCCTTGACCTCTACTCTAATTATTGATGAAACTCACTATCTAAAAAGTGTGGGATTGACTTTGACTATTTTATGAAGAAAAGAGAATTGAGAAGAGGAGGTTGCAACTTGTCAATGCCTTCTCTAGGGAGATCATTCAAGCCAAGCCTCCAACAAAAGTTGAAATTAATCATATAGATTTATACGAAGAAGGAAAGTATCCCACCTACCATATTGCTACTTTGAGTCAGTTTCCCCCAAGATATGAGTGATGCATTGATGTATAGACTATTTTTTACTACCTTCAATTATAAACTCATTTAAGGTCATTTTGAAACGTACCTCTTGGTGTCATTACTTCTATCATAGAGTTTAATATTCATGATGCAATTCATTAATTCTCAAATACTAAAGAAGAACTCTCAAACCTTATTGTGAATGAGGAGAGAACTAAGCGAATCACTGAGGAATTTAATCACTAAGATTTAGAAATAGATGCTTGATGTGAAGGATTTAGATCAAGCTATCGTGCGAGTGGATGTCACCTTAGGTCTTCAAGAGAGATCTTTTAGATATGCACTTAGCCTACAACACTCGAGTATTTTGGCCAACTTGTTTGAACTTGTTAATATTCATATAAATGTTAAAAAACACAATATAGAGATTTATGCCTTTACTCTAGCCAGTATAAAGGAAAGATGATATATCGAAGGGAGATTTTGAAATTTTTGAAATAACTATACAAATCAGCATAGGAGGTATAGAGTTCTAAGGAAAATTTATCACAATCAGAGGATATTTGTTCAACATCTAAGAAATTATCATTATGATGGGAAAGTACAAAAAAAAGGGATGATAATTACTATGGTGAGAGGCTGATGGCACTTCTTATTTATGATTACTGACTATTACATCACTATGAATCTCCATGAATGAGTTGGTTAAGGCTATTCTGAAAGTTCGTTAGGGATATTATGCCCTTATGAACTGGTCCCGAGGCTAACCAATAGGGGGGGGGGGTAAATTTGTATTTTAAAAACTTTCTCTATTAAATCACGAACTCAAACCAAAACACAATTCACTACAAGAAAAATAAAGTGCAGAAATTAAATGCATAGGTAAAAACAAAGGAAAGAACACACCAAATTTATAGTGGTTCGGTCAAACTTTGACCTACATCCACTCCTCAAAGGCACCCTCCAAGTATTGCAATAACTTAGTGTCTCTCCTTTGACCCCCACAGCTAGACGGGGAAGCCCTTACAAAACACTCCCTTTCACCAACCCCGGTGCGACAGAGAACTGTCTCCTTTTGCTTCCTCCTAAAGCAGGCAGAGAACCTCGATCAATTGTTGAAGAAGACTTCCCTTGAGCCTCCAATAATGAGGAATGATGATTGGAGAAGACACCATGGACCCTTACTTGGAGAAACCCTTGTGAAACCCCCTCATAAGCTCCCCCTCACAAGTTCCTCCCTCTCTCTCCCTCTCTCTTCCTCTCATCTAGGATCTCTTGGGTCAAAGCTGCAGCAAAATACTCTTATGCTTGAGAAAACATGAGTCCTTTAAATAGATTTTCAAGAACCAACTTTATCATCCATGATAATATTGCTATCATCCTATATGATCAGTACAAATTAAGCTCAATCAGCCCGGATGACTTGGGACGATTAGAATATTTTTTATTCCTATCATCTCGGACGATAATATATCATCCTACATGATTAGTTCAAATCAGGGAATATCATCCAGAACATCTCCCTGTATGGGAGTCTAGACGAAAATAAAATGACTTGATCGTCCCGGCCGATCTTGCGATCGTCCTAGCCGATTAGTTCAAATCTGGACAAAATCATCTAGAACATCACTCTGAATAGACGATGTATGATTTTTGGTCATCCAGGAGAAATCAAGGTTTTTGAACTTATCGTCCAAACCGATCTTGTGATCGTCCAGGATGATATGATCGAATTAATCAATCTTAATTACTTTCCTTAATCACCAGATCAATTTAGGCATAATTAAACCCCATCGTCCACGACGATGTCCTGGATGATGATTAAAAATAAAACTATCTAAATAGATATAGCAGCTAATTTTTTCTGATTTGAGCATATCGTCTCGAATGATACAAAAATTGTTCAAGATAATATGCTTAATGACGACTGCCTTAACCAGGATGTCCTAATTAAGGTTTCTATTTTTAATCGATCATCCAGGACGATTTTTGGATCGTCCCAGATGATGTTAGCAAATAAAAAAACTCTAAGTTGGATAGAAAAAATTCACCCAAGTGTATGTATGTGTAGGGTTACTTAGCATGAGGCACCACAAAGATTATAATTGACTCAGGAAAGGGAAAAAATACATTACAAACTGACTTAGACCTAATCTTCCCAATCTTGAGCTAGCTTGAGTTGCACTTATTCTTGTTGACCTGAAATGTTAGTGGGCAAGATAGTCATAGAAAAAATAGGAATATTTACTATCATCAAAATTCTAATTCATAAAATTAGATTTGTAATTATCTCCCCCTTTTTTATGATAGCAAACTATAATTAATCTAAGCAATTTAAGATAGTGAAATAGAAGCAGTGTAATCATAAAAAACATAACATATTCAAATTTCAGAATAGAATAGTACAAGTATAACACACTACTCCCCCTTTTAACATCTCAAAAAGGAGGAGGAAAATAGAACATAAACAAAGAAGAAATATATTTTTTCTGATCAAGACATGAAATATGATATAGTTATCATGTGATTGATTTTAAAGATTTGTACGTCAATAAATTAACATTGTCGGAATCTGAAAAATTGGTAACACAACTGATTCTATTATCCCTTTCTCGGACTTCTCCCAGGGCAAAACTTCTTTTGAAAACAAATATCTAAATCAGAAAAATTAATTGGACAAGAAAAAGAAATCTATTCAAAACTTAGTTTCAGAAAAATATTTTATAACATAATATATCAAAGTAATTAGTTACGATCAAGAATCGCGAAATCAAGCCTTTGAAAAATTATTAAGTGACACGTGAATTCTTCTAAGATTTAAAAATTTTGAAAGGGAAGGAGCTTGCTTTTGATGGGCTCATTTTATGCCTCTTGTCAATTTGATTGACACTCTTTGCACATCTTTTAATTTTGATATCATTCGCCACTTTTTTTTCTATTTTGTGACATTGCATCTTTTGTTTTTGCATCATTGACCACTTTTTTTCATTTGATTTTGCAAGCTATGTCCCTTTTCCAAAATTTTAAAAAACTCTCAGTTGTGATTATATCTTTGAGATATTAGACAAGAAAAACTGACTCTCTAATATAAGAAAAAATGAATCACAAAATAGAATAAAAAATCATATAATAAATGCAACGATAAGATTTCAAAAAATTTGAAGGTAAAATAAAGACTTTGAATATTATATATATAAGATAGATTACTATAGTAAGTTTGAAAAAGATTTCAATTGCATAGTCTAATTGTTGATTTGAGATAAACTTTTGTTTGGAAAAGAAAATTACACCACTAAAGGAAGTTAGAGAAATTGAAATAATCAATGGTGTTTCCCTTTTTAACTGATTAAGATATGTAAAATATTGATTAAAAAAAAATAAAAAACAAAGCAAACAATATCATTTAAAAAAAACCAAAAATATCAGAGATATAACAACTAAAGAATAACAACAAACATAACAAACTAAAACAGAAAATAACAATAATCAATAGAGTAGTAGACATGCAATTCAAAATTGATTAAGTAGCAAGTTTAAGCAATTATGAGCCACGAGCCTTCGTTGTCCAAGTATCTTATCCTCTCATGAGGTCTTTGGTAAGAGAACACCTACAAAAAAGCATCAACCGTCAGATTTAGGAACCCAAATAGGTTTGAGTCCCTTCTTATGAAAAGAAGAATGCAATGTATTTGTGTTATGCCATGAATCATGCAATTTTGGTCTCCACACCCAATGTGTACTATGGTGAATGGTGCAAGTGTGTGCAATGTGTCCTAGCATGCCACTTAAAAAATATCTAACACCAGAAAAAGGATGTACTAATCTACTCATATGGTGATGCTTCTTTTTAAAGTTATATGATACATGCAATGATTTATTTTCAGAAGCTTTGTTCACTTTTTAAAATTTTATTCACTTTTTCATAGTTAGTGAGTTCTTTTCCTAAGGCATGTAAAGAGGTAACAATTTGAGTAAACCTTGTATACATTTCAAAAATTGATTTAGAAGATTTCATACAAAAAAAGTTCATAATCATGCAAAAAAATATTCAATCGAGATTGCTTAACTTCTTTAATTCCTTCATAAGTAATACACAATTTATCCCAAATTTCTTTACCAGTAGTACAAGTTGAAACACGCATGTAATCTTCAAATTTTAAAGCACAGAAAAAATAGTTCAAACATTTTGCATTAAGTTGTACTAAATATCTTTCTTTAAAAGTCCATCCAGGAAAAGGAATTTTAGTTTTAATGACATTAAGCTCACGAGAAGGTGGCGTATAACCTTTTTTAATAAGCATCCACATACGATAGTCAATTGATTGTAAAAACGTAGACATGCAAGTTTTCCAAAAATTAAAAGGAATATTATCAAATAAAGGTGGGCGTGTAATAGAATATCCTTCCATTGTGTTACAATTACCAAAGTTAGCCATGAATCAAAATTCAAAAAGTTTTTAAACTTAATTTTATGAATCCCACTCTGATACCACTTGAAAGTTTATCAGGAATGTTAAGCCCTTATGAACTAGTCCCGAGGCTAACCAAGAGGGGGGGGGGGGGTGAATTTATATTTTAAAAAATTTCTCAATAAAATTAAATAAATCATGAACTAAATCCAAAACACAATTCACCACAAGAAAAACAAAGTGCAGACATTAAATACATAGGTAAAAATAAAGGAAAAAACACACCAAATTTATAGTGGTTCAGTCAGACCTTGACTTACGTCCACTCCTCAGAGGCACCCTCTGAGTATTGCACTAACTTAATGTCTCTCCTGTAGCCCCCATAGCTATGCGGAGAATCCCTTACAAAACACTCCTTTTCACTAACCCTGGTGCAATAGAGAACTGACTCCTTTTGCTTCCACCTGAAGCTGGTAGAGAACCTCGATTAATTACTGAAGAAGACCTCCCTTGGGCCTTTAAGAATGAGGAATGATGATTGGAAAAGACAACTTAAACCCTTTCTTGGAGCAACCCTTGTGAAACCCCCTCATAAGCTCCCCCTCACAAATTCCTCCCTCTCTCTCCCTCTCTCTTCCTCTCCTCTCGGCTCTCTCAGGTCAAGACTGCAGTAAAAGAATCTTATGCTTAAGAAAACATGAGTCCTTTAAATTGATTTTCAAGAACCAACTTTATCGTTCAGGAGTATATTACTATCGTCCTGTATGATCAGTACAAATTAAGCTCAATTAGCCCGGACGACTTGGGATGAATAGAAGATTTTTTGATCCTATTGTCTAGGACGATAATAGATCATCCTGTATGATTAGTACAAATCAAGGAATATCATCCAAAACATCACCCTGGATGGGAGTCTGGATGAAAATAAAATGACTTGATCATCTTGGTCGATCTCACTATCGTCATGGCCGATTAGTTCAAATCTACATAAAATCATCCAGAACATCGCTCTAAAAGAGATGATGTATTATTTTTGGTCATCCAGGAGCAATCAAGATTTTTGAATTGATCGTCCTGGCTAATCCTGTGATCATCCAGGATGATATGATCGAATCAACCAACCTTAATTATTTTTCTTAATCACCATATCAATTTAGGCATAATTGAACCCCATCATCCAGGCTGATGTCCTGGATGATGATTAAAACATAAAACTACCTAAATAGATCTGGCGGATGATTCTTTTTTATTTGAGCATATCATCCCGGCCGATATAAAAATCATCCAGGATGATATGCTGAATGACGGCTGCCTTAACCAAGATGCCCTAATTAGAGTTTTTATTTTTGATTTATCATCTAGGACAATTTTTTGATCGTCCCGGACGATGTTAACAAAATCAAAAAACTCTAAGTCAGACAGAAAAAATTTACCCAAGTGTGTGTGTATGGTTACTTATCATCAAGCTCCACAAAGATTATAATTGACTCAAGAAAGAAACAAAATATATTACAAATTGACTCAGACCTAATCTACCCAATCTTGAGCTGGCTTTGAGTTGCACTTGATCTTGTTGATCTGAAATGTTAGTGGGCAAGGTAGTCGTAGAAAAAATAGGAACGTTTGTTATCATCAAAATTCTAATTGATAAAACTAGATTTGCAACATATTCAAAATAAGGAACTCCTTAAAAGGCTAGTGTCCATGGTTTCCTATATGATTAATCAAAGTATAATGCTTACCATGATGACCATGACAATGACATTAAGGATTATTAGCACCCACAAAGTTTGGTTGAGTAACTCATCAAAGTATGTAAACTTAAAGATTTTCTCTTGTTGATATATGGCATAAATTAAGAAAGGTAAGGAGACATGTAATAAACTAGTTTGACACAAGTAATTCAGACTTCTAGGGTGGTTCCTATCATCCCTAGAAGAGCTGGCAAGGAGGCTTCTCACCAAGTAAGCCTTAAATGACTTACATTGGGAGAGGAAAACTCAGTGAGTACTTCAAAGGTACCTTTTATCAAGGCACACCCAATCATTTTCCTTAAATCCAATTAACTTTTAAATGGTAATGCATACAATGATTTAGTGGTCATTACAAAACTCATAGCTAATTAGTATATTGATGGCATTTTATAGACATAAGAATCTTGATGAATATTATATTTACAAGTATTTGTGAAAAGATGAACCTTGGTGTTTCTCACCTAATACTAATGTCTAGTCATTTATTTGGTTTTTAGGTAGCATAGAAAGGTAGTGATAGTCAAGGGTGACTTACTTCAATCAAGGGTTTATTATCTCAAAGTTGTGAGCAATTTTTAAGAATATGTTCTCTAATTCATATTGTAAAGAGGGCATGCATTAGAGGCTGCTAAAATAATTAAAGAAGTGTCAATCTCTTAGAAAAATAAAAATTACACTTTTAGAATCAATGGTACCTTTTATGAAGAGCAAAAGACCAAGTTGATCACATATCTCAAGAAAAATGTGAATGACTGGTCAGCCAAAGAAATGCTAGGCTAGGACATCAATGTCTCTTACCATAGGATGAATATTGATAAGAATGTAAGGGTACAATAAAGTAAAAGATTTGGCGAGTGTGACTATCTTTGTAAAACTAATTCATAAAGTTGTTCAAAAGCTGATGGATGTTGAATTTATTCAATAGGTGTGATGCCTATAGTAGATCTCAAATGTAGTAATCGTATAAAAGTCAATTGGCTAATGGAAGATGTCTGTTGACTTTGCTAATTTGAAGTTGGCCAATCTTAATGATAGCTATCTAGTGTCATGGATTATTGATCTAGTTAATTCTATAGGCAACTAACACCATGATGAGTTTTTTAGACATCTTATCATATTGAAATGCACATGGAAAACTATGAAAATATGTCATTCATTGCATATGGTAAGTTATATTATTATCATGTATGCCATTTGGTTTGACAAATGTTGGTTCATACACAAAGGATGATGACATACATTATTGAGATTAAAAGGTGTATAATGTTTTGGTTTGTATTAATGATCTCCTCATAAAAAGAAAAATTCTATAGTAAGATATTTAATATTTAAAATGATCTTTCTACACCAAAACAATACAATATGAAGTTGAAACCTATGAAGTACACCTTTGAAGGTTGGTCAAGGAGGTTATTAGGCATTTTTCATACTTTAAAATATATTGAAATAAATCCAGAGAAAGTCTAAGAAATTCCTGAAATGTCGTTACCTTGAAATGTTAAGAAGTTAAAGAGGTTGAAGAGATGAATTATTGGTCTAAATCACTTCATCTGAAACTCATGTAATTAAGTTCTCACTATTCTTCAAAGTTTTGAGAAGTGCTAAGTACTTTACTTAGAAAGAAGAATGTGAAGTCACTTTTTTAATAAATAAAGACACTACCACTTCTATTTAAAATTCCACAGCTAGGTGAGGTCTTGCTCTTGTACCTTACAGTTAGCAACAAGGAAAAAAGCTTGGTCCTGATCCTTGAAAAAGGGAAGAAGAAGTGACTGATCTATTGTATGAACAAAATTCTATGTTAGGTCATGATACGCAACCCAATTAAGAACAATCTTATTTTGGCTTTAATTACCAATACACATTAACTTCAACCTTATTTTTAATAATACGTAATTTGAGTTGCAAACCATATTTTAAATTCAATCCTAGCATAGCTAGGCCACTTTGAGCAATTACTCAAATAAGTTGTGGAGCATAGCTAGTTTCAAATAACATACATGCCAAGGACTATCATCAAGGTGCAAGTGCTTTTTTAATTTCTTAATCAACTTCAGAATATTCAGGAGGATGAGGCAACTAACAAAAAAGACTTATAATGTACTATGTCCAATAAGAAGACCCTTTTTCTGCTTTCAAATTTGGTTTTCAAATAGCCAATAATGAGTTCAATTATTAAAAATTAATACTAGCTTATAGTGATTTGTTGGAGTAGTTGTAAAACACTGAATGTAGTTTAACTAAATAATAAATAATTTTTTTTGGAGTTCATATAACTCCAAATCACAAACCTTCTTTGTCACAAAATTAAGATTGTTGTATTTTTATTATACAAAATTATTTATAATCTTAGGGCAATGATGAAAATCCTTAAGAAATTAACATCTCTCGGATAAATGAGGATTTTGGGAATATCAAGTGTCTGTTTTACAAATCGGTTTCATCAAAATTTTCTAAATAAAATATATTATTTTATGGATATTTTTCTATAATTTTTAAAGTCCCAAGAGAATTTATATAACTTTATTTTAAAATTTTTATTAATTTAAATAGTTATATTAGTATTTTAATATAAATATCTAAAGTAACTTAATATAACTTTATTAAATCCATATTTTTTTCTTCCTAAATCGGCTAATGGAAACATTTTAGAGAATTGAAGAGAGGAAAGTGAGGAGAGAGAAGCCAAACAGCTAGATTTGGAGATCATAGATTGATTTTTGTTAATCAAGCCAGTTAAAAAAAATTTGTATGTCTCACTGTAAGGAATCTTTACCCTAATTTTGATTTTAAAGATTTCATATTTTTTTATAGTTTTTTTATCAAATTTGTGTTTTCATTACAAAAAAATTAGAATAACTTTATATTGGCAAAATTTTCACTGTGTAACTTTTTATATGTTATAGAGATTGAGATTATGAATATTTTGAATATTTATTTGATATTTTTTACTTGGTGATTGTAAAAGTACATCAGATTTTACCTACTCAAAATTTTATTTTAACACCTAAAAAAAGTGATTTAGTTTAACTAAAGTTTCAAAATATTATTTTATGCAATATATGATAATTTAGTTAAATTTTAAAAATATAAATTTTTGCTCAATTTGGTTTTTATTGTCAACCATTAAGGTATTTTTATATTTTCTGAATTAAGCTCAATTATGCTTTATTTACTACAATGCATTGAAAATAAATGTGAATATATGATTGAGATTACTATTATAATATTATGATAATAATATGATGAGTGTAAAAGATAAGTAATGATTGATTGACCTGTTGGTTCGAGATTGATTGACTTGTATAAGATGTTGGGTCAATAGACTTTCCTTTAAATACTGTGATTTAGTGTTATCTTCTACTGATTCACGTGATATACTAATTAAGAATTATAGGGAGATGATTATTATGGGGATGATTAAAGAGTGACAACTCTCTTTTTTGAGCTAATAGTTTACTTATGTTGATACAATACTAAAAAATACTATGATAGCTAGGACTTCTTACTTGTTTAGTGTAACTATTGAAATGCATGTTCTTGAGGCATTATTCTTCTTATTATATGAATTTATTATTATTGCATAATTTAACTATTATTGTATTATTATATTGCTCATACCATTGGATTATTATTGTTACTGATTTAGATACTGACACTACTTAATAATACTGATTCACTCTATTAAAACTAAGCATGTGATCTAAAATACCTAGATAGTATGGGTACACTCTTATATGATTTAAATGTATTGACATGATTTTGACAATCTTTATTAATATTTTGATTTGATATTGTATATGATTTATATACTGATTAGTATTATAAATATGATAATTACTTTATAGATTTGACACTCATATTAGTTTAATACTTTATTGACTTTTGTATTATAGTGCTTTACTATTTATATATTTTACTTCTACTGCATGTGAATTTTATTATTTCTACATTGATTCAATAATTATATGAATGCTACTACTATGATTTTATCCTTAATATGCATATTGCTCATTTACTATGCTTTGAATTTAGTTATAGATTTTGGTGACCAGCTAGGATTTTTAGCTCATTATATATGATTAAATAATTTCATGTCATGGTTGAGAATCAAGAGTACGAGGCTAGTTTGGATTCCTTTATGTTCAAGTTCTTTTTATTTTAGTTATTCTTTTGTACTAGGGATAAGATAAATATATGATGATTGTATAGATCCTGATTATTGTATATTATTTTTTAGAATGAATACATATGTGTACATGGATGTTTTCAATTATAGAATTTATTTTATTGTTTATTATTAATGGATGATATTAGATAGTTCTGATTGTTATTTATTAAAAGATAAATAAATAATTTTTCAAAATTAGATTCAAGGGCATCACACTTAATAACATTCCATAACTCACAATTTATTATGAATCAAATCAATGGGTTCTATGAAGCAAGGGAATGGTCTCTTAAGAAATACTTATTCAAAGTCAAAATAAAAATGAAAAGTTTGACTATTTCAAAATAAAACACATCCCCCGAGACCATAACAAATTTATCAACATGCTTTTTAAAATAAAAAAAAAAACCTAATAGAGGACCTATTTAAAGATTTCTTACCATAAAAAAAAAAAGTAATGAAAGTTTGCCAGCCCTTGGGACTAAGTTGGGAGGTTCCATTCATATGGTATATACATTTGGGCATTATCTTGAGAATATCAAAGATCCTTGAAAACTTAAAATAAAGGCCACTTAGAATTTTCTTATTGATAGTGTGTTATTTTGGAAATCAGTAACTACTATATGCTTGAAATGCATAAAATAATATAAGTCGCTAATATTCTCAAGAATGTTCGCTCTATGTACTGTGTAAAACACTCTAAAAGGTTAAATTTTGGCCTTCAATAAGAAAAGATGAAGAATAATTCTCAAGGTGTATTCCATGCCAAAATTTTGCACCTGTGTAACTTCACCCCTCTCATAAGTTATAACAGAGCTCAAGTCCATAGCTTTTTATTTTTTGGAGCATGGACTTAGTTGACTCTTTCCCTCCTATGTGGGGACAAAAGAAGTATATCCTTGTGATGATAGACTATTTCATAAAATAGTTTGAAGTAAATTAACATACTAAGTTTACTTCTAAAGTTATTCACAACATCATATGGACCAATATCATATACAAATACAACCTTTTAATGATGATTACTACTTACAACTATTTATAATTAAGGAGTTATGTCAAAGCCTTTTTTTGGCTTAAATTCACTTCAATTCATCATCTAAAGATGAATGACCAAGTAGAGGCTACTAACAAGTTGATACCTAACTTGTTGAAAAAGGATGTGAAAGGCAAAGAATTTCTTCCCTTAATTTCTTAGGCATTGAGGATGAATACATCCTCGATAATTAGACATATGTCATTTGCACTCTCTCACGAAATAAAATATTTGTTGTCTTTCAAGTACAACCTCTACTGTCAAAAAATATTCATCAATTCAAACTTTTAAGAAGCAAATCTTGTGAAATAAATAAATGCAAATAAAAAATGTCTCAAAATAATACTCAACCTACTTAAGGAACTCAAAATTTAATCATCATTAAGCTTGAAGTCAAATGGAAAATCACCAAGTATAATGATTTAAATGATTGAGAAAACAAATTGTTAACTAAGTGGTCTAGTAATATGAAATATTAATGTTGTAGCTCAGCAATTAGCACTCAAAAAGTTGGATTTTACTTGAGGAATTTAAATTATTAAAGAAGTAGTTAGCTATGGTGCTTACTAACTAAAAACTCATACTAACAAAGAAGTTACAAGAACGTGGAGAAATGATATATAATTTAAGGAAGTAGTTGGTCATGTCACACCTACCAACTATGAACTCACACTGGTAGAGAAGTACTAAGAATATGAAGTAGAGATGACTTGAAGTTTTTTAATTCATAAAAGATAAACTTTTTGTATATTTGTACATGCAAATTTTATTAATAAATAGATAAAAAATTTTAGGTTCTCAAGAAATTTATTACTCTTATTTTTTATGTGTTAAATGCTATAAAAAGATATGCTTACTTCTAAATAATAGATACATCTTACATTGGAATTGAGCAATTTTGATTCGAAAATTTCACCCCATTTCTCTTTTTGGCAAAAATTATATTCAGGAAAACAATAGACATTATCATATTTTCTTTATATGTTATAAACAATGTTATTTCAAAATAGCTTCAATATAAACAAGGTAGAAAATTTACCATTTGGGTGAATTAGTGAAGTATTAAATGTTTGATACACCATGGTATTCTTAGCCCAAAATGTCAATGCTTATTGATCAAACTACTTGGTTTTTCCTTGAGAACCAAATATAACTTGAGATTCATAAACTAAGTGATTGATGCTATGTATGAGCAGTAGGAGATTATACAAAAATCACCTGAGATGAAACTTTCTAAACCTGAATTATTGAAATAATTGCTACCTATTTAGTCCATTTACATATTAATATTCCATTTTGGATAAAATTAGAACACATACAAATGATTCAAGTAGTATTCTAAATATATACCTTAGGATGGTCATATATTACAAAATGCTCATATTACTTTTTCACCAACATTAGATCAAAAGATTTTGTTGATTATAAAATTTCATTCTCATATAGTCATTAGACAAGGATAATTCAAATGCTACTTAACCTTTTTATGCTCAATTTTATTGGTTCTGAATAGAGTATGATATCAAACTATTTGTGCAAGTATGATTAATATGTTAATATGCAAAATCTTAATTAAAATGTCCTTCAATTTTGAGTATTTAAAGATACCAAATGTAGTTTAAGAAGATAAATTGAATTAATTTATTATCAAACTTCCCATCTTTATTCGTTAAAAGGATGGAGTAGTTTTAGTGGCAAATAAAATTAGAGGGAGTTGTCTTAGATGGTTTGTTCACATAAAGCATCGGTCTTTTGATGACAAGGTTAAGAGAGTATATGTATTATATCTAATCCTATGTTAAGAAATGTAGAGGTAGACCTAAAAAGACTTGGTTATAAAGTATTAGAAATGAACATTTTTATTAGATTTAAATAAAAATTTGACTCTTAATGGAACACAATAGAGAAAAAAGATTCACGTATTCGACCCCATGTAGTGGAATAAATGCTTATTATTGTTGGAACTTTTCATGTTTGATGGAAACACATGCATTTTTGTTATCATTGATTGACCATAAAACTATGCATAAGTTTCTACATTGTTAGTTGACTTTATTGCAACAAAGGTTGTCAACATTTTTGTTATTAACATAATTATCCTTCTTGAATATCTAAATAGTTATTAGTAGCGATCCAATTGTTGTGAGATCCTTTTAAAAAGATTTATGTTAACTAGTTGACACATTACTCAATTGAAAAAAAAAAATCTTGTATTAACTTAGTTCAGTGGACAAGTTTATAGTTAAAATAAGCAACAAGAACATTGCATTTATATTTTTATTTCTCATTTTGAGTAATAAACAATCCTAATAGAAAGTTTGTAACAAAGGAAAAAATTATACATATTTAAAAAAGGACAATTTAGTGCAAGTGAAAACTCATTGTCCTTTTATTCAACCACTTCATTTGTCTTATATGGTAGTAATATTATTTGTAACAAGGCAATTTATGGAGTAAGTTGAGAAATCAAATGAATTGCCAAAAAAAATCTTTTGTATTCTTTAAATAGATGTGTGGGTCTCTGAAAGGATTTTTCTTGCGAGGTCAGAATGTAAAGAGTACATTTGTACTATCTCATAGGAAAAAATGGTCTTAGACCCTTACTCTATACAAGCAGGATAATAGGAGGGTAGATGAGATTATACATATAATTAGCTATGAGGGATAGTGGCTTTCACCTACACACCTTGATGGATAATAATATATATATCCCGAGAATCATGAGATTTCTCCCATATGATACATCAGCTTGAATGGGGTTTATTTAATGTATGTATCGATTTTCCATGGGCATAAGCCCCCAGGGTTAATTACATCTTAGGCCTCATCCTAAGAAAGCTCTTGATTAAGGATACTCTACTATTATTTTTGAGGGTTTGGAGCATAAGAGAATTTCTAGGCTCTCCTAGTCCAAAGGAAGATAGGTTCAATTAGGCTAATCAACATGTGTGGGTCATACAAATACTTGACTGTTTTAAAAAGAGAACATTTGGAGAAAAAAAAGACATTACTCTACAACATGCATTAGAGAAAGATGGAGGTGACGTCATCCATGTGATGTGGATGTGTGAGATTTATAGCCTCTGAAAGATAAAGAGTTTACCTATCGATAAGCCATACAACAATATACCAATACCACCAGCCTTTGATCCTAGATCTACAATAGATATAGTATTGTACACTCAGTACCAATACCCATGACCTAACTAATACAATGTAATCTAGGCTTACATCTTTCCTAAAAGAAAGCCAGCTAAAGCCACCTAAGCATATAAAAGCCATGTTGTACAGTCTTTATGAAAGATAGGTGTGTGGTTAAGTTTTTTGGAATTTAAGGATAGCGTTTAGAGAAGTTCCTAAGTGTCCTTATACTTATGGAGGATAATATGCATCTAAGCCTAATATAATTAAATTTTGATTTTAGTTTATGTTGCGGATCTATTTTCATGGATGATGATTTTGATGATAGCAAACACTTTTATTTCTCTAGACTGTCTTATCTTCTGACATTTCAGGTCCACACGATCAGACTACAATTTGGAACCAGCTCAAGATTGGGTAGATTAGGTCTGAGTCAGTTTGTATATTTTTTTCCTTTCTTGAGTCTATTGGATTTGGTGTGGATCATGATTCTTTGTAACTTGGAAAATTTCTTACTATTCCCTAGAGTTTACTATTATTGGTAACATCATCCAGGATAATTTTATATCGTCCTGGACGATCGATTCAAAAGCAGAAACCCTAATTAGGGCATCCTCATTAAAATAACCATCATTATACAAAAAAACATCATCCTGGACGATTTTGTATTATCTAGAATGATAGGCTCAAAATAGAAGGAATCTACAGCCAGATCTATTTAGGAATTATTTATTTTTGGATCGTCCGGGACGATATGCTGGATGATTGGACATCAGACATTTCTTTTTCAGGATGATATTTTGGACGATATTCCACGATTTGTATTGATCGTCCCGATGATATGGGCTTAGACGATATGAACAAATTTTTTCTAATCATACAAATTGTCCCGGCTGATTTTATTTTGTATGATCCTGAACAGGACGATATTAGTATCGTCCTGAACGATAAAGTCGGCAACTTGCATTAATGAGCTCGTTTTGAGATCTTCTATTTAAGCTATGACATGACACTTAGTAAGTATCTTTGGCAGCCTTTGTAGCTTCATTCTTTTGGGGAGACTTAAAGAGAGAGCTTGAAAGGGAGCGAGGAACGGGTGAAGTCTGAGAGAGGGAGAAGATCCTGTGTGGGGGGACTCAAGGGAGTGTGGAGGGGGATTCCACACTGATGCTCCAGCAGACTTGCACCTTAATACCATCGGATTCAAGGCTTGTCTTGAGGAAAGTTCACCAAAGAAGAAGATCTCTTTGGTGTTAAAGGACCCAACGACTCCGCCACACCGGGGAAGGTGGAAGTGATTTTATAAGGGCTTCTCCGCCTAGATGTGGGGGATAAAGGAGAGACACTTATTTTAGTGTAATACTTGGAGGGTGCCTCCAAGGAGTGGATGTAGGTCAAGGTTTGATCGAACCACTATAAATCTGATGTGTTCTTTCCTTTACTACTTCCGCATTTAATTTTCGTATTTGGTTTTCTTTGTGGTGATATTGGTCTTGATTTGTATTTTTATTGAAAGATATTCTTCTTTTCCAATTCACCTTTCCCTCTTAATTAACTTTGGGTCTGTTCATAGGGCCTAACATCCCTATTAACTTTCAAGTGGTATCAGAGCAGTGTTCATAAAATCTAGTTTTTAAAAGCTTTTGAATTTCGATCCATGGCTAATTTTTCAAATCATAATATTGCGGAAGGCTATTCAATCACTAGACCACCTTTATTTAAAAATATTACTTTTAATTTTTAGAAAATTCACATGACTACTTTCTTGCAATCAGTTAATTTTGCTTGTGGCATATGATATTAAGTAGTTATTCATTACCATCATGTATTTTAGATGGAATTAAAACTGACATTCCTTTTTGTCAATGGAATAGAGATGAACGAATTGATGCTCAGTTGAATGCAAAATCTTTAAATTACTTTTTCTGTGCTTTAAATTTTGAAGATTTTATGTTAGTATCCACGTGCACTACTTGTAAGGAAATTTGGGATAAACTACACACCATATACGAAGGCACTAGCGAAATCAAGCAATCCAAGTTGAATGTGTTAATGCATGATTATGAAATATTTTTCATGAAACCTTATGAAATGATCTTAGACATGTATACTAGGTTTATTCAAATTGTGACATCATTGTATGCTTTAGATAAAGAATTTTCAAATTTTGAAAAAGTTAATAAAATTCTTCATTGTCTATTAGATAAATTTGATGCTAAAGTTATTATTATTTGTGAATCAAAAAATTTGAATGAATATTCTATTGATATTTTAATTGGCTCACTCATTGCCTACGAGAAAAATTTGGGTCAAAGACTTTTGGATGCAGGTAAAACGATAGTGCTAAAAGCTGAATATACAGAAAAAGCTAGCTTAATTGGTGATGAAAGCAATAACTGGACAAGCAAATTAAAAGCTCACCAAAGCATAAGCATCAACAAAAGTGGAATAAAGGTAAAAATGGTAAGAATGTCAAGATTTTCTTCTAACGTTATTTGCTTTGGATGTAGGAAGCCTGGACATATGAAAAATCAGTGCCCTAATTTGAGAACTCTTCCTACAAAAAAAAAAAAGCAAAACAAATTATAAACTGGTCAAATAATGAAAAGCAAAAAATTTCTTGGGCAGACCTGGTCTCTGAAGCATCGGACCAGGAGCAAGATGGTGCTTAAACCTTTGTTTTTATTTTTTATTTTTTGCATGTTTTGTTTGATCTTTTGTTTTTGTGATTTTTTTTATCTTTTTCTTTCTTTTCTTTTTTTGTTAAATTTTTTTTTTGTGTTTCTCTCTGATCAACACACACGATCACTTTTCTAAAAAATGAAAAATCTACCTCCTATATTTTTCTTGAAAGTTGTGGTTGATTTCTCTAAAAATAATCAGAGGATGGGAACTCATGATTTTTTTTCTCTTTCTCTCTTCTTAAATAGGTTATTTTACTTTTGATTCAAAATCTTCATCATATTTTAAATTGGATTTTGAAACTATTTTTTTTCATCTCCCTATATTTTTCTATCGCATAGGAATCTTTTGCAAGATTGTTGAATCCACCTTAAAATTTTCTTAATCAAGTTATTCGTGTTGTCAATAATTTGGGTTTACTTTAGATTTTAAAATATAAGAAAGAAAGCATATTTTTTGAAAAAAAAAAGTGGTCAATGATACCAAACCAAAAGATGCGCAATGACGCCAAATTGAAAAAAAATACACAAAGTGTATTAAAAATCAAAAGATGCTCAAAGAGCCATTCAAGTCATAAAGGGCATAAAATGAGCTCACAAAAAAAATATGCTTATTTTTTCTTATACTACTAAAAGCCTAAGAAAATTCTTGATATGTTAGAAACTTGTGCTTGAAAATCTTGGTTCCTAATTCAGCAATTCGTGCATTGATATTCTGTTAGATATATTTTATGAAAGGAGTTTTGAAAAATTAATGATTCTTTTCCCGTTTATTCCTTGATTTGGATATTGGATTAAAAAGTTTTTTGAGCCTTTAAAAGAACTTGAGCTTAGATTAACAATTTATGAATTTCTTACTTTTTTTGGATTATGCATTGTCAATCCATTCCTCTCTAAGTTTTTTGAATACAATCAAGAGGTAACTTTCTCATTTTAAGAATATTTATTATGTTCACTAGATCAGGGATTATTTTTTTCTTTTAATCATTTTGTTCTTATTATTTGTGTCCATTTCTCTTTTTGATAATGTCAAAGGGGGAGAACGTATTGTTGTTGTTTGTATTTGTATCTTTCTTCTCTTTCAAAAAAATTAAAAACAAAAATTTTTTTCTCCCCCCTATTTTTTAAAAGTTTTATTCTAGTGAGGGGGGATTAAGAGAAAATGTTTCTTGTTTGCAAATTCAAATCATAATATTTATCATCATCAAAAAGGGGGAGATTGTTACGGATCTATTATCATGGATGATGATTTTGATGATAGCAAACACTTTTATTTCTCTACGACTGCCTTATCTTCTGACATTTCAGTTCTACACGATCAGACTGAAATTTAGAACCAGCTCATGATTAGGTAGACTAGGTCTGAGTCAGTTTGTACATTTTTTCCTTTCTTGAGTCTATTGTATTTGGTGTGGCTCCTGATGTTTTGTAATTTGAAAGATTTCTGACTATTCTCTAGATTTTACTATTTTTGGTAACATCATCCAGGATGATTTATATCGTCCTGGACGATCGGTTCAAAATCAAGAAACCCTAATTAGGGCATCCTCATTAAAGCAGCCGTCATTATGCAAAAAATATCATCCTGGATGATTTTGTATCAGCCAGGATGATAGGCACAAAATAGAAAGAATCTACTGCCAGATTTATTTAGGAATTATTTTTTTTTGGAGATCATCAAGGGGATCATCCAGGACTATAAAATATCATCCAGGATGATCCAGGACATTTTTTCCCAAAATTAATCTAGCATTTAAGGAAAGTAATTATGACTTGATTGGATGATCAAATCACCATGGATGATCAAATCACCATGGATGATCGCAGGATCATCCAGGATGATACGCTGGACGATTGGACATCAGACAGCTCTTTTTCAGGGCGATGTTCAGGATAATATTCCACAATTTTTACTGATCGTCCAGGACAATAATATTTCTTCTGATCGTCTCAAATCGTCCCGGCTAATTGGGCTTATTTTGCACTCATCGTACATGACAATATTAGTATCATCCTGGACGATAAAGTCGTCAACTTGCATTAATGAGCTCATTTTGAGATCTTCTATTTAAGCTATAACGTGACACTTGGTAAGTGTCTTTGGCAACCATTATAGCTTTGTTCTTTTGGGGAGACTTGAAGAGAGAGCTTGAAAGGGAGTGTGGAACGAGTGAAGTCTGAGAGAGGGAGAAGATCCTATGAGGGGGGACTCAAGGGAGTGTGGAGAGGGATTCCACATGGTTACTCCGGCAGGCTTGGACCTTAATACCGTTGGATTCAAGGCTTATCTTGAGGAAAGTTCACCAAAGAATAAGATCTCTTTGGTGTCAAAGGACCCGGCGACTCTGCCTCATCGGGAAGGTGGAAGTGATTTTGTAAGGGCTTCTCCACCTAGTTATGGGGGCTAAATGAGAGACACTTAGTTTAGTGCAATACTTGGAGGGTGCCTCCAAGGAGTGGATGTAGGTCAAGGTTTAACCGAACCACTATAAATCTGGTGTGTTCTTTCCTTTATTACTTCCGCATTTAATTTCTGCATTTAGTTTTCTTTGCGTGATATTGGTCTTGATTTGTGTTTTGATTGAAAGATATTCTTCTTTTCCAATTCACCTCTCTCTTAATTAGCTTTGGGCCTATTCATAGGGCCTAACATCCCTAACAAACTTTCAGATTATTTCTAATGCAATGCATGTAGTCAAAGTATCCAAATCATAAATGCTTGAAATTTTAAGGCTTATAAAAATAATTCTTTAGAAGACTAGGCTTTCCTAGGTTCTACTCCTTATCCTTATAGACTGAATTATCTGAACTCTATCCTCGGACAGATAAGTGTCTAAAGTAAGGAAAGAAAACACATTAATATGCACGAGACTCTAGACGACCTCCGCCTTATTTCCCTAGCTCATTTATCTTTCTATGTTATTTAATTCCTAAAATTTTAATTTTAATTACCATTAAAAGAATTTTATCCTTAAGAGCCTAACGAGATTCAAGCACATGCATATGTAAGAAATAAAAAAAAGCATGTCATTTCTACTGCGCAAACTAAAAAACAATCAATCAAAATAAAATATCAACCAGAGCAAAAGTGTTCAAAGTCCATCGCAAGTGCCATCTAATATACAACCTAAGGTCTATAGCAAAGTAATGGTGACTAGACTCCACTGATAATAACTAGGGCTCTAATCATATAGATAACATAAGTCTTAAAATGAGGCATTTTAGTCTTAATCTTCTTCTCCTTGATCCTTCTATTGGTTTCCTTCTTTTAGTTTTCTTGTGGTATATCATCAATAGAATATCCAAATGTAAAGAAATTTCCTACGATAAACTTTCGTTTTTCTTTAGATCCCTAATATCTTGTTAAAAATACCTCATTTTATAGACTTCAAGAACTCTTAATCAAATTATATCTTTAAAAGAAAAGACTCTATACTCTTGCATATTAGTAAGCAATTTATATATAAACATCACATTCACAAAAATATCAGAAAAATCCTTTGCTCATTTTTCCAACCTGTAAGCTTGGCCATGCTTTTTTTTATTAAGGGTGTTGAGCACTATGAAGCATCTATAGAAATTATATCAATTTAGCACATTTAAATTTAGCCTCTTTTTTATAGTTCTGTATAAGCATGGTCACCTGCAAAAAATATTATGAGCATCCATATTGCTCTTAACATTTGGATAATCTATCATTCATCACATTATAAATAGAAAATAATAATCATCATAGTAATCATCACAGAAAGATAACACAAACAATAAATCAATAAGCATATGTTTCACATGCAAATCACTACATCAAATAGATAAAAAGAAAGAAAACACCAACCTAACATAGAGTTAGAACTTGTGTCTTAACAAATAAATCTAAGTGTGTGTAGTAGGCTATGTGTTTTTGGGTATGTCCTATATTGGATAACTTATTTAAGTTATTTGTTATTTGGTTTATTTAAATCCAAAAGGTAAATTTTAGTTTAAATTTAAGTATTAATGTCTTAAAGTTGATTTTAAGATTTTATCTTTAGTATTTAGTTATTACAACCTTTGTTGATCATCAGGACTATAAGGTTTATTTCACCCTCCTTGGGGCTAACTTAATAGTCTCGTAGGCCTGGGTTACCTAGTGGTAACCAATTTTATGAAATTAATTTAATTTGTTATAAACTAAAGATTGATAAATTAAATGATTTATTATTAGTTTCATAATTTTCTTTTAATTAGTTCATGGCATTATGCCATATAGCTCGAGGACCAAACCTCCTTATAACACTTAGCTCTACAGCCCGAAGTAGTCCATCCTAAAAACCAAGCTAACATAATTAAATTAAGAATTTTTATTTAATTAAATAATTAACAATCAATTGATTTTAATATTTTAACACTCCATTGAGTCTATTTATGGCGTTGTGCTGCTGGACTTAAGGACCATGCCTACTTAGGACACTTAGCCCGGCAGCCTGAAGTATTCCATCCTAAAAACTTCATCTTTGGAGTGCTTATTGGGTATTAAAGGGTTTATTGATTGGTTTAAACATTAGACTAATATTTTCTAGAATTTTAGATTGAATATCAAATTTTGGCATTTTTGAGTTATGGTTGAATTCTTAATCATTCTATTATTTTATTTTCTTAGTTGCTTAGGTTGTTAGTCTTTTAGGTCATTTTTCATTCAATGTTATAGGTATTTTAGATTATATATGTGATTAGTTATGAAGAAAGATTTAATAAATTAAAATTCTGGTTTAGAAGTCTTTTATTTTAACTCGCTTTAATTTAGGCTTGTTCTCTTTTAAATCCATTTTTATATGATTTAGATTTGGTTTGAATTTTATTTAGTTAATATTCAATTAAGGAGTGATTAACATGTTAGCTTAAATTTAGTTTAAGTGTTTGCTCAAATTTTGCCTTTTAATGATTGTGTATGTTGATTATGATTTGATTAATGAGAGTTAAATATTTTTATGCATTTGATTTAGGTTACCATTGGTTCTATTGATTAGTTATGTTAAATTATAATACACTAATCAAAAGATTGTATGTCACTAAGTTTTTTATATTTAGTATTTCTATCGCAAAGGGTGCATGCATCCTAAATCTAAGTTCTCTAGGACTCGTCCTTAGTTTTTATCCTTAAATGACACTAAAGTTATATAGGATAAAAAATATAATTTCTAAACTCTTAAACATACGTACATGTGTAAATGGGTTTCAAGTTCTATAGTAAAATAAGAAAAGAAAGTAATCTAATAAATGAAGTTTTATAAGGACCTAAGGGTAGAGAAGCGCACACACAAAAAGGCTTACTAAGGGCTTTCTAAGTTTTGAGAAAACTTACTACATAAGGGGCTAGGAACCGGTGGTTCTGCCCATAGCACCCCCACTAGAATGAATGAGGGTTACTGATATTCTTATATATAGGCTCCTTCATCATAATAGCTTCACTAGCTCCTTGCCTTCTGCTATATGATGGTTACTCGCAAAAATCACAGAAAAAGAAAGGGAAGATGTATTAGAGCATGTTAATATTTAGTATGCAAATAATAAAAAATAAATACAATTTAAATAACAATGTACCTTCTTTTGGGCTTGCATACCAGTTAAGTCATTTGCCTTTTGAATCTTTTAATTTTACATGCACTTTACCATACTTCATCGCAAAGCACAAGTAAGAAAGAAGTGATAGAGAAAGAAGTGAGAAGAATAGAGAGAGAATGAGAGAAGGAGAACCATTATTTGTTTACACTTTCTAGCAACCACCCAACAACTCAGATTATCTATGCATTTCTCCTCCTAACATCCATAAGACCCTCTAAACAACTACCTCTTTTACTCGTGTAAAGAAAGGCATTCTACCATAGCATACTTCTCACTAAAAGCATTCATAACCATATTAAAGCTATAAAATATTTTCACCAAAATCATCATAATAAAACCATGCACCTATGAGGATGAGAATCATTGCTATACTTTTTCAAACCCAACAACAAGCTACCAAATCATTTAATGTTGAAACTCAACTAAAATGTAACCATAAGAAAGAATATTTGATGCCAACTTGTTCTTCCTCTATTTCAAGAAAATATGCCAACCACATAAATGCATTGAATTCTTTATCAAGTTTAAGAAAATAACCCAATATTATGATATAACATTGAATTGATTCAATGGAGAAATACTTGAAGCATAAGGCACATGATTACTTCCAACAAAATGTTCACCTTCATGGTATATACCACCAAGATGTCCAAAAGAAAATCACATTTGTATCCAACTTTAAAACACAAAAGAATGCATGAATTTCTCCAATCACCAAGTGAAACTATGCATTTATACATTAAATACATGATTTTGCAATAATAAGCGTGAGCTTGATCTTTCCAACAAACCTCCTTGCTATGACCACCCTTCAAATAAGAAGTTCATTCCAAAAGAAACCCATCAACGCAAAGCAATGCAGTCAACAAAATCCTTCACAAAAAGCTCTTCTAAACATAGAAAACCACATATATGGGACAAAGGCCCAATTTAAACTATAAGAAGCACCTCGCTAAGAACATTCTTCTTTTTAAAAGATTTGAAGTCAAATGTACCAAATTATCACTTAAAATTAAAGAAAGAAGGGCAATGTATATATATATATATATATATATATATATATATATATATATATATATATATATATATATGCCAACTTGATGCAAAGAAGACCAAAGAAAGAAACTGAAAATCAATAATTATTGTAGCAAAAGCAAACAAACATTGTTCTATCTCAAAATCCAAGTGCCACGATTCACTTCATATATTAAAGGATCCGACTCTCACTTGTTCCCAAACAAAGATAACGAGCTCCATAAACTTGTCATCCAACACTTTTTTTAAGAAAACCCAAAGATATTAGCACATCAATCATTGTTATCTTTACCATCAAAACTACAACGGAGAAGGAAGAAAGAGATACATATACCTAACCAATTGATACAAAAGAATGTTTAGAGAAATCATCTCTTCCACCTAGTCATAAGCATTAACTAAAATCAAGATCATCTAAAAAAAATTGTAAATAATAGTTGATTGGTGAATTAAACAAATGTTAATCTTAATTCTTCCCTCGACTTACTAATATTCAAGGAATTTGGGAACCAAATCAAGTACAATTGGGAAGCTTATTGTAAAGAAAATCTACAAAATAATGCAAACAACGATGACAAAAAAATTTGAGTGCAAAATATTTCTCTACTTACCAAGTACATTTTCTCCAAACATCTAAGTACACAAACTCATCAATCTCCAATCTCCACAATCTCCATATAGATATATATATAAAGGAGAACATTGCATTCAAATATATTCCAGAATATAAATCTATCGAATAGAAAATATTAAAAAAAATCTCATAGGAAATGACAAAAACAACAATGTATTCACTTTATTTAATCATGCAAACTTAAATGAGTCACTCGGATCTTAAACTATTTCAATAATCATGTCGAGAAAATAGAAATATCTATTAGAAGAGAAGAAAAACTTTTTTTTAAGGAAGAAGAAGAAGAGGGCAGAGGTCAAATTATTGCATTCAATAGAGGAGATTAAAAAGGAGATGATATGGAAGATAGAGAAGAAAAAGAACAAGAAGGGGAAGAAGAAGAATTGGAAGGAAGAAAATGAGAAGAAGAAGAAAATGGAGAGGAAGATGAGGATGTACCTTTTTGTAGGGGGGAGAGGGGGAGGAACCAATGGACAAAAGCTAGCAATTAGAACCAGGGCTCGGCTAGGGCAGGTTAAAGGGAAATCGGGTGCTTTCCTAGAGTCTTTGGACAATAGAAGAAGGGGTAAAGGTGGTTCCATCTCATGGCTTGTACGAATAACATAGAGGGAGCAGGAGTCAGAGGGGAAGAGGGGTCTGTCAGGTTATGCTCATGCGAGAGGGTGAGGTCTGAGAGGAGGGGGCCCATCACCTGGCTTTTATGAAGAGAGAGAGAGAGAGAGAGAGAGAGAGAGAGAGAGAGAGAGAGAGAGAGAGAGAGAGAGAGAGAGACCGAGAGAAGGCGATTTTGGTTGGGGTCTCCTCACGCTAGAGGGAGAGGTTTTGTCATGCAAATGGTAAACGAGAGAGAGAGAGAGGGCGTCACAAAGGGAAGAATCCAAGTCAATTCTGAGGTGTGAATGCCAAACCCTAAGACCAAGGGTCATCCATCCCTTTTATTTGAGCAGGCCTCTGCCTTCTTGAATGTTTATCTGATCTTTTGCCCCTTTTATACACCAAAAAAGAGCTGCTACACTCTGCTTCTACCTAAAGTCATTTGAATCGACTTCCCACTCGAGGGCTCACATGACTGGAAAGTCTGGCTATGGCAGGATTGAGTCTTTGTTGGAATTGAGACCGTTAAATTATATTTCTTAATTTGGAGCAAATTCAAATTCATTAGAAAGTTGATTATGGTTCAACTCAAACCGACTTGGGCTCAATTTAGGTATGATCAAATTTAATTAAATAAGAATTAATGCCAACACTACTAGAATCGAGCATGACGAGGCTCCAATGCACGGATCAAGCCCAATTGGACTTATTTGGTTTAATTTGACTTAATTTGGATTCGATTTGGGTTCCATCGGGCTCCCAAATTAACATCTATTTAAATTAAATTATGCTTGGCACGGTTCAATCAAGTCTATCGGATAGGGACGAGGGAAAAGAAAGCAAAAAATGAGGTCATAATATGTAGCTTAGAAAAGAGAAATAAGAAACATTGACAAATGTATCCTATCATTTTTTTATTCCTCTAGTTTTTTTACTTCTTCGTATTTTTTAAACTTTTTATATAGTATGTCCGTAAAAATGATGTGCCTATGAAATTGAAGCATAAATGGATTGAGAAAATGATATATTTGATCTTATAATACTATTTTATGATACAATCATCCTAATTAATCCTAATAATTTTATTAAAAAAATGAACAATATTTCACCCAAAAGTAATGATGAAAGATCTCATATTTTTTTATATAAATGAATATGATATCATGTATGTTTTATCACTTGATTGTTATTATTGGTTTAAATCTTATATGAAGGTTTATAAAAACTTTTATTGAATTTAAAACTTGTTGCATCCTGGAATATTCACGACGATAGAGAAATATAATGTTTAACGTCTTAATTTGTATGAAGATCCAACACACAATCAGATAAAAGAGAAGGTGCAGCGTTCGTAAGAGACACCAAAGTGTTTATGTGGAAACCCCAAAGAAGGGGGAAAATCATGGGGCCTGGCCTAGTTTGAATGAATCCACTACTATTTATAATCGATTACAAATAGGCTCTTCCTTTGGGTGAAGGCCTTGGGTTGATGCAGCAAATGTAAATCATATTACATAGTGGGAATTAAAAGAATTAGAATTGAAATGTTTCTTTAGTTGACAGAACCATAGTCGGTGGGCGACCGAGGATGGAAATACCTTAATTTAGTGACGATTGTTAGAAGGACCATTGCCTGACAATGGAGGTCGAAAGGAAGGTAGTTGGTAGGAGATAGTGGTAAAAAAATTATTGTCTGGCGAGGGAGGTCGGAAGGACCGTAGTCGAAGGGAGATAGTGGTCAAAAACACCATTATCTAGCGAGGGAGGTCATAAGGGCCATAGTCGGTGGGAGATAGTGGTAAAAAAGATTGTTATCTGGTGATGGAGGTCGGAAGGACTGTAGTAGGTGACAGAGGTTGGAAGGATCATAGTCGGTAGGAGTTAGGGTTCAGAAAGCCTGTTATCTGGTAATCGAGGATGAAAGGATCAGAGAAGGTGATGGAGGTCGAAAGGACCATAGTTTATAGGAGATAGGGGTTAGAAAGACCGTTGTCTAGCGATGGAGGTCAGAGGATCATAATAGGTGAAGGAGGTCGAAGGACCAAAGTTAGCAGGATATAGGGGTCAGAAAGACTATTATTTGGAAATGGAAGTTAGAAGGACCATAGTAGGTGACAAAGGTAGGAAAGATTTTAGTCGGTAGGAGATAGGGATCAAAAAGACTATTTTCTAGAAATGGAGGTTAAGAGGACTATAGTTGGTAGGAGACAGATGTCAGAAAGACCATAGTCGTAAGGTAGTGGTTTGGTGGAAGTCTAGGCATTATTCAGTGGTCTGGAAGAACTCTGACTTCTATCGATGGTATGGTGAAAGTTTAGGCCTCAATCGATGGTCAAACGGTGGTTTGGAAAAACTCCTACGTCAAGCAATGATTCAGAGGAACATTGGCGTCAGGCGGTGGTCTGGCAAAACTCTGATGTTAGGCGGTGGTCTGGTAGAACTCTGGTGTCAGGCAGTGGTCTGATGGAACTCCTGCATTAGGTGGTGGTCTAAAAGGACTTCGGCACAAGCATTGGTCTGAGAAAAGTTTGGCATTGGGTGGTGGTCCCATAGAACTTCGAAATCAGATGATGGTATGGCAAAACTCTGGCGTCGGGCGTTGTTTGGCAAAAGCCCGTCGTCGGGTGGTGGTCTGGCAAAACTCCAGCATCGATCGGTGGTCTGACAAATTTCTACTGTCAGGTGGTGGTTCGGTAAAATTTTGGAGTCAGGTGGCGGTCTGGCGAATCTCCAGCATCAAGTGGTGGTCCTACGGAACTCCGGTAAGTGGTCAAAGAGGAGCAAGGAGGTAATAGTGATATTTGATCTCTCTCTTGCTCTCTTAATTGAGGTCCCCCTTTAGGAGAAGTAAGGGGTCTATTTATAGATTTATGGGAGTGGCATGGCCCATAAATAGGAGGAAGATCAAGTGTAAATTAGGAGTTGTTTGGATGGACGGACGATGTTGAATCTCATGATTATGAACTATTAATTAGCCATTTAAATATCTTAATAATATTAGAATTTAGCGATCTTGAGCTCGTTGGATTTTTCTGAATGAGCCGCTTGATTTGACTATAAGAATGTCACATTTAGAAATTATTTGGTAATCCAATTTTTGGTTTGAACCTTTCAATAGTGCTTCAAGTCCTTGATTTGGACTCATTTAGTCTCGAATTGAGTCAAATTTAGTGTTGTTGTTTGTATTTTGGAAACATTCAGTTTGACTATAATTTTTTTGAAATCAGAGTCTATATGGTCCCAATTTTAATTTTCAAAGTATCCAACTTTATTTTGCCTCAAGATTCATGCCCGATCAAGATAATTATTGGATTATAAATCAGTTACCCCTTATTTTTAAATATTGAAGATTCAGAAGTCAAAAAATAAACATTATTACTCCTATGGAATTTTTTACATGATTCAAAACTTGAAAATAATCCCATATTGGGAGTAGAGGTCCCGAGTAGTTTTAAAAGTACCAAAATTGAGTTCGAGACATTAAAAAATGGTCTTGGGGACCCCATAAACATCTATTTTGTCCTTTCTGGGCTAAAAATTGAGTTCAAAAATGACTCGATATGGACTAGCCACCTGCTCGCATCATCATATGAAGCCCAACCCTATCATGAACTGTCCGTCACCATCAGCCACTTGCATGCGCTACCCACTCCCGGGTCGCGGACAACATCGCATGTCCGCACGGCTTATAAGTCGTATACCAATCATAGCTGGTTGGCTGCAGTTAGCTGATTGTTCAGCTAACTCTTTCACTCCTCTCCTCTCCTCTTCCTCAAACTGAGACATTCCCCTAGTCCTATTCAGATGGTGTCCCCTTTCTAGATCTAGGGCCACTCACTAAGTAATAGTTTTCATCCTCCTTCTTTTTCTCTTCCTCAAGCTAAGGCTCTCCCCTAGTCCTATTGAGGTGATATCCCTTGTCCAGACCTAGAGATCCTTATTGAGTAGGAGTTTCCTCTTCCTTATTTTTCTCTCCCTCGATCTGAGGCACTCCCCTAATCCTATTCAGGTATCCCTTATCTAGATTGAGAGCCTCTCACTGAGTGGGAGTTTCCTCATTCTTTAAGGATCCTGTTGTCAGGAGGAAGTCTAGCAATAGATAAAAGTCTGGAGATGAACAGAAGTTCGATGTAGGGTAGAAGTCTGATGAAATTTTTGTGATGGGTAGAAGTTTGATGAGGGGTGGAAATTCAACGTCGGATAGAAGCTTGATGAAAGTCTGGAGACGGGCATATGTCCATGGATGGGCGGAAGTCTGGCAATGGACATAAGTTTAATGTCGGGCAGAAGTCTTACAAAATTCTAGTGACGCGTAGAAGTCTGATGACGAGTTAAAATTCAACATCACGTAAAAATCCAATAAAAGTTTGATGATGAATAATAATTCGGTGTTAAGTAGAAGTTCAATGAAATTTTAATAACATACAAAATTCTAGTGATAGATGGAGAGCTAAAGGAGTTAATTGGAAGGTGTGCTACTAATAGTAGTCGAGGGAGATGCCGATGATGGTTTGTCACTAGTCTGGTAACACACTAATAGTTTTAGCTGAGTGGAGGCCTAATGATGATCAGGATATAGTCTTTCTATTAAGGAGAAGTTACAGAAGATTCTTCATCGTATGGTAGAGTAGATGTCAATATAATATGCCAAAAATATATGACCTATCCGAGGTTGTTTGTTAGAGCATTGCTCGATGACGTTAAACTATATGGAAGGGGTTGAGAGAATCCACTAAGGATGTTTAATCTATCCAAGATTGTATGTCAAAGTACTACTCGATAATGTTAACCTAAATGGATGAGGTCGAGAGAATCCACCAAGGGTGTATAACCTATCTGAAGCAGTATGTCAGAGTGTCGCTCGATAACGTTAACCTATATGGATGAGGTCAAAAGAATCCACCAATGATGTATGACCTATTTGAAGTTATATGTCAGAGCATTTCTCGATGATGTTAACCTATATTGAAGGGGTTCAGAGAATATATCAAGAATGTGTGACCTATCTGAGATTATATGTCAGAGCACTACTCAATGATATTAACCTGTGTAAAAGAGATTAAGAAAATCCACCAATAATGTATGACCTATCTGAGGGTGTATATTAGAGTGCTTCTTGATTATATTAACCTATATAGAATAGGTTGAGAGAATCCACCAAGGATATGTGACTTATATGAGGTTATATGTTAGAGCAATACTCAATGACATTAACTTATATGGAAAAGGTTGAGAGAATCCATGAAGGATATGTAACCTATCTAAGGTTGCACGTAAGAGCACTACTTGATGATATTAACCTACATAGAAGAGGTTGAGAGAATCCATCAATGATGTATGTCTTATTAGAGGTTATTTATTAAAGCATTACTTTCTGAAGATAACATGAGTAGAAGAGGATGAGAGAATCCACTAAAGATATATGACCTATTCGAAGTTGTATACTAGAGCACTACTCGATGACGTTAATCTATATGGAAGAGGTCGAGATAATCCACCAATAATGTATGCAATATCCAAGGTTGTTTATTAGAGTAGTTTTCGATGGTGTTAACATATATGGAAGAGGTCGAGAGAATCCACTAAAGATACATGACCTATCCAAGGTTATTTGTTAGAGCATTACTCAATGACATTAACCTGTGTGAAAGAGATAAAGAGAATCCACTAAGGATATATGACGTATCCGAGGTAATTTATCAGAGTATTGCTCGATGATATTAACATGTATGTAAGAGTTCGAGAGAATCCACAAAGGATGTATGACTTATCCAAGATTGTTTATCAGAGTGTAACTCAATGACATTAATCGATGTGGAAGAGGTCAAGAGAATCCACCAAGGATGTATGAAATAAGTCAAATCAAATCCCCTTGGGATTGACTATACCTTGACTAAGAGAGTACGAAAGCCATGTGTATCCTAAATCAAAGGTGATGAATGATCTATCTTAAGATTGTTACTGCCTTTTTTGGATGCGATTAAGACCTTGCCCAAGGAGTAGAAGTTTATTTAGGAATTATATAAAGCTTGTAATTTATTAGAAGCATCCTTGCATTTTTTGTAAGCTTTGTAAAAAAATAGTTTCCTAAGATATCATCTTGGAGGTTAAAAGGGTTGAAAGAATCTTCTTGACCATGGCTATCATTAAGGTTTACCCCCAGTCCACATCCGATTCTTATAAAATTGATGGAATAATAGCTGTTGTTAGGATGTTGGCATAAATGATCTTTTGAGATTGGAGCAATAGTTTCTCCCCTATTCAGGAATGATGTTCTCACGGATGGTGCCAAACTATTGCGTCCTGAAATACTTTTGGCGATACAAAAATATGAAATTTAATGTCTTAGCTTTATAGGAACATCCAACACATAAGTAGATAAAAGAGTGAGTGTAGTGTTCATAATAGACACCAAAGATTTTATGTACAAACCTTTGAGAAGGGGGAAAATCACAGGGCTTGGCCTAGTTTGAATGAATTCACTATTATTTATAGTCGATTACAAATAGGGCCCTTCCTTAGGGGGAAGGACTTGGGTTGATGTAGCAAATGTACATCATATTATATGGTGAGAATTAGAAGAATTAGTATTGAAATGTTTATTTAGTCGGCAGAACCAAAGTTGGAAGGCGACGAAGGTCAGAAAGATAATAGTCTGGTGATGATGATCAGAAGGGTCGTTATCTAGCGGGGGATGTCAAAAGGAAGTAGTCAGTGGGAGATAGTGGTTAGAAATACAATTATTTGGTGAGGGAGGTCGAAATGACCATAGTTGGTGGGAGATAGTGGTAAAAAAATTATTATCTAGCGAGGGAGGTCAGAAGGATTGTAGTCGGTGTGAGATAATGGTTAAAAAGATTGTTTTCTTTGAGAGTGAGGTCAGAAGGATCGTAGTTGGTGGGAGACAGTGATCATGAAGATCGTTGTCTAGTGATGGAGGTTAGAAGGACCGTAGTAGGTGACGAAGGTCAAAAGGACCATAGTAGGTGATATATGTCAAAAGGATCGTAGTTGACAAGAGATAGAGGTCAGAAAGATTGTTGTCTGGCGATGGAGGTTGGAAGGATCGGAGTAGGTGACGGAGGTCGAAAGGATCATAGACGCGAGGAGATAGGGGTCAAAAAGACTATTTTCTAGCGATGGAGGTCGAAAAGACCATAGCATGAGAAGGAGGTCGAAAAATCATAGTTGGTAGGAGATATGGGTCAAAAAGATAGTTGTCTGGATATGGAGGTCGGAAGGTTCATAGTACGCGAAGGAGGTCGAAAGACCATAGTCAGCAAGAGATAAGGGTCAAAAAAATTGTTATATAGAGATGGAAGTCAGAAGGATCGTAGCAGGAGATAGAGGTAAGAAATATTGTAGTTGGCAAGAGACAGGAGTCAGAAAGATCGTTGTCTGAAAATGGAGTTCAAAAAGACTATATTAGGTAGGAGATAGGAGTTAGGAAAACCATGTCCATAAGGCATTCGTCCTACGAAAGTGCAAGCATTATTCAGGGGTCTGACCAAACACTGAATTATATCAGTGGTCCGGTGAAATTTTGTGCCTCAATTGGTGGTCTGGTGGTGGTTTGGCAAAACTGCGGCGTCAAGAGATAGTCCAGTGGAACTTCGGCATCAGGCGGTGGTCGGGCAAAAATTTTACTTCAGGTGGAGTTCTGGATGAACTCCGACTTCAGGCGGTGGTCCGACGGAAGTACAACATAAGGTGGTCATCAGGCAGAACTCCGATGTTAGGTAGTGGTTTGGCAGAACTCTAGAGTCGAGAGGTAGTCCGGCGAAAGTCCGACGTAGGGCGATGGTCCGGCAGAACTCAGGCACTGGACAGTGGTCTAGTGAATCTCCGACATTGGGAGGTTGTCCGACAGAATTTTGGCATCAGGTGGTGTTCTAGCAGAGTTCTAGCGTTAGATGGTGGTCCTGTAGAAGTCCGGGTGATGGTCGTGGAGGAGCGAGGACGTAAGAGCTATCTCTATTTATATTGCTATTTTGCTTGAAGCCCCCTTTAGGGAGAAGTGAGAGGTCTATTTATAAATTTCTGGGAGTAGCATGACACATAATGTCACGCCCCAAGATCTAACTTGGAAAGAATGTCAATCAATTACTCAAACAATTTACCAGAGTTATCTAAAACCTTCAATTAAACAGTCCATCAATAACTATATAAAATTTAAAACATCAATATACAAGTCGATTCATATCTTAACAGGTCATGTACAATACTCAGGAACTACACTACAATCACCAGTACTGAAATCTATCCTGAGTACAAAAGAATCAAAATCATCAAAAGACAAAAACCTGAAGATCCGGATCAATTCCTATCTTCTGCTCCCTTGCCCTGACCTGAAAATATCAATCACATATAATGAGCTTTACAAAGCCCAGTAGGTCACCTAATACCTATAACTGAAATCAAAGCACGGCTATGCTATCAATATGCATGTCAGTCAATCAAATCCATATCAGTCAATGGTCAATAAGTCTATGCAATATGAAAGTCCATAGTCAATAAAACCAGTCAATGCAGCGGCAGGCGAATCGATAAATCAACTCAATAAATCCATGTCAATCTCGAAGAAATCCGTACACAATAGGAAATCGATCAATCCGTCAAATCAATCGATATCAAATCAAATCAATGCGGTCTAATCAATACTATCTATTCAATGAAATCAAACGAGGAAAGCAGTACGATAAATCTCAATCTATGAATCTATATGCAAGATCAACAAATCCATAGGCAGTAGTAACAATGAATCTATAAGCAGAAATCAATGAATCTATAGGCAACAGTGTCAATGATTCTATACTATTCATGTCCATGCTATCAATGCAATATCTATATCCATCCATTTCTATATCAATGCTCAATGTCGATGCACAGCAGTCGATCAGTGAAATCAATGAAATCATACGATCTAGTAAATCCAATCAAAGTCGATAAAACAGGAATCTATAAAACAATGAATCCATAAAGCAATACAGTAAACATGCAATTCAATACTATATACTGGACAAGTATAATCAACTGGCTATGTTACTGTTGTAGAATCCATATTGCTGTTGTAGATATCCATACATTGGTTTTATCAATAAGAGTCGTCACTCTTTTCGCCCGTCGGCATTTCTATAAACTCCTTATGACTCCCAATCATTATATCAATGATCAATGGTTTAAAGGAAAGCCCGTCGGCCCACCATCCCGTACAGGTCAATATCAATCTCCAACCAATGTTCAACCAGATTATACGTGTTTTCCAGTATCAATAATCAATTAATAATCAGTTCAATAATCAATATTAAAGCAATCTATAACAATCATATCAATAATCATAAACATATCAATCTATTCTATCAATTCTAAGCAAATCAAAAAATCTATGAAAATCGGGCAGCGTAACGGCAGTCGGTCAAATTTACACAAAAATCCTGCAAAAAAAGCACAAATTCCAAATTCTTCCAAATTACAGTAGAATATCTATGACATCAATACAAGACTATTGTCCTATAGAAACTAAATCAAATCACGTCCTGATTATTTTCTATTCGATTAAAATCGCGTAGAATCAATTCCGACCGGTAAAATCTTCGTAGAATAAACTCAAATTGTGTACAATAATCATATCTATAACATACTAAAAGTTGTGCGGTGGAAGTTGTGTCAAATCAAAATCATGTCAAAAGTTCGACTACGAAAACACAAAACAGATCACAACTCGAGCAAAACTCAATATCTTTGAAAACAGAGATAGGATTCGGAGTCCTTACCACGAGATCTACACTTTTCCCAACAGCAGCGTCGGACGAAAAGCTCTCCGCGGCCTCCAAAATCCAGCTTTCCTCTTTTTCCTTTCTCTTTCTCTCTCTAAAATCAAATATTTTGATATTAAATGATTTTCTCTCTCATCAAAACGAGCTGATTTTCTTTTATCCTTAAACTGATCGGCCCGGTCGATCGCCAAATCGTCCCGGGACGATCAGACCAAAACGATCGTCCTGGACGGTTCCCAGGACTTTTCTCAGGATGATATTTTCTATAATGCAAATCGGCCTGGCCGATCTTACTATCGTCCCGGACGATTCTGGGAGGAAAAATCCAAGCCAGAGAGGAATAGTAAGGGAACGAGGTCTCACAATCTCCCCACCTTAGAAAAATGTCGTCCCGACATTTTCCCACAGGTGCGAGACAAAAACGACGCAAAACAAATCAATCTAAATCAATCAAAACTCGTCGAAATCCATACAACACACATTGCAATCAATCACATATCAATATGCATGATCAAATATCAATCAATCAATCAGTTAGTCAAATCAATCTTACCAGTAGAACTTTCTGTGCGTTGTTGATCCTCGCGATGCTGTAAACTCTTTTAGACTGTAGATGCGTGGCACCACTAGAGGAAGTGCAGGAGGTCGTGGCGCAACTGTCTCTCTGATCTCTAATAGCTCTATCATCCATCCGATTCCCTGATCTTTCACTGTAAGCCCTCGAGCCCACAGCCCTCTGCTGTCCTGTACCCGTGCCAGAATCAGTCCTTCCACCCAGTCCTTTCTAAGGACAATCTGCTACTCTGTGCCCTTGCTGTCCACAGTGAAAACACTACCCCGTCAACAGGTAGCACCGACCTGCATGTCGTCTACCACAGTGAATGCATGCTCCAGAACTACCAGACGATACTACCGATGCAGATCGTGATGCAGATCCCCTCGAATTATCGTATATACTTTTCTTCTCTCTATCTCTGTCTCTATCAGAATCATCTCGTCGTACCTCATCTCTCCTCCTCCTAGTATCCTCGTACCTCGATATCGGTGTCGCCAAGTCAATCTCTATCAATCGGGCCCGCTCCACCAGCTCAGAAAACTCATGTATCCGGAAGGGTACTAGTGGATGCCTCAACTCTCTATTCAATCCTTGCAGAAATCTATAGCATTTTTCCTCGATAGTAGGAATCAAATGAGCAGCGTACCTCGCAAGTGCAGTAAACTCGGCTTCGTACTACATTACTGACTTGCGGCCTTGCTCCAATCTCATGAAAGCTTCCTGCATCTGTCGCTGAGCTGACGGTGGTACAAACCACATCCTGAACACTGCAGTGAACTCATCCCAAGTGATCTCAGCATTGGTCTTCCCCTGGAATTTCTCTCTCTGCTGTCCGATCCACCATCTCTCCGCTTCACCCTAAAAAAAAAACACAGCCAAAGGTACCTTTCGATTCCACGGACACTGCATGGTGTCAAAAAATCTTTTCTACCCTCATGATCCAATCCTCAACAGCCTGGGGTCCCACAGCCCCTTTGAACAACGGGAGGCTTCAGCTTGTGAAACATCTGCAAGTGTCTGTCTACCTCTTCCTCTTTGCTCCCACTCATCTTGCTCTGCGCATCACCCATAACATGTGCTATCGCAGTAGCCAACTGCATCATACTCTCTGAAGGTACTGGGGCCGCGCTATGTTGCTCATTCGGTACACTGGATTCTGCCGGAGGATCCATATCTTTTCACCTGCACAATTCAAAAGAAATGATACACACATGCAATGATGTATGCCAATGAAGCTCTTACAGCTACCCAATCTACCCAACTCTCAATCCAATCCTACAACTCTGGTAACAATTCATTCTTCCAATAATATTGCTCTGATACCAAAAACTTTGTCACGCCCCAAGATCTAACTTGGAAAGAATGTCAATCAATTACTCAAACAATTTACCAGAGTTATCTAAAACCTTCAATTAAACAGTCCATCAATAACTATATAAAATTTAAAACATCAATATACAAGTCGATTCATATCTCAACAGGTCATGTACAATACTCAGGAACTACACTACAATCACCAGTACTGAAATCTATCCTGAGTACAAAAGAATCAAAATCATCAAAAGACAAAAACCTGAAGATCCGGATCAATTCCTATCTTCTGCTCCCTTGCCCTGACCTGAAAATATCAACCACATATAATGAGCTTTACAAAGCCCAGCAGGTCACCTAATACCTATAACTGAAATCAAAGCACGGCTATGCTATCAATATGCATGTCAGTCAATCAAATCCATATCAGTCAATGGTCAATAAGTCTATGCAATACGAAAGTCCATAGTCAATAAAACCAGTCAATACAGCGGCAGGCGAATCGATAAATCAACTCAATAAATCCATGTAAAATCTCGAAGAAATCCGTCCATAAATAGGAAATCGATCAATCCGTCAAATCAATCGTTATCAAATCAAATCAATGCGGTCTAATCAATACTATCTATTCAATGAAATCAAACGAGGAAAGCAGTACGATAAATCTCAATCTATGAATCTATATGCAAGATCAATAAATCCATAGGCAGTAGTAACAATGAATCTATAAGCAGAAATCAATGAATCTATAGGCAACAGTGTCAATGATTCTATACTATTCATGTCCATGCTATCAATGCAATATCTATATTCATCCATTTCTATATCAATGCTCAATGTCGATGCACAGCAGTCAATCAGTGAAATCAATGAAATCATACGATCTAGTAAATCCAATCAAAGTCGATAAAATAGGAATCTATAAAACAATGAATCCATAAAGCAATACAGTAAACATGCAATTCAATACTATATACTGGACAAGTATAATCAACTGGCTATGTTGCTGTTGTAGAATCCATATTGTTGTTGTAGATATCCATATATTGGTTCTATCAATAAGAGTCGTCACTCTTTTCGCCCGTCGGCATTTCTATAAAACTCCTTATGACTCCCAATCGTTATATCAATGATCAATGGTTTAAAGGAAAGCCCGTCGTCCCACCATCCTGTACAGGTCAATATCAATATCCAACCAATGTTCAACCAGGTTATACGTGTTTTCCAGTATCAATAATCAATCAATAATCAGTTCAATAATCAATATTAAAGCAATTTATAACAATCATATCAATAATCATAAACATGTCAATCTAATCTATCAATTCCAAGCAAATTAGAAAATCTATGAAAATCGGGCAGCGTAACGGTAGTCGGTCAAATTTACACAAAAATCCTGCAAAAAAAGCACAAATTCCAAATTCTTCCAAATTACAGTAGAATATCTATGACATCAATACAAGACTATTGTCCTATAGAAACTAAATCAAATCACGTCCTGATTATTTTCTATTCGATTAAAATCGCGTAGAATCAATTCCGACCGGTAAAATCTTCGTAGAATAAACTCAAATTGTGTACAATAATCATATCTATAACATACTAAAAGTTGTGTGGTGGAAGTTGTGTCAAATCAAAATCATGTCAAAAGTTCGACTACGAAAACACAAAACAGATCACAACTCGGGCAAAACTCAATATCTTTGAAAACAGAGATAGGATTCGGAGTCCTTACCACGAGATCTACACTTTTACCAACAGCAGCGTCGGACGAAAAGCTCTCCGCGGCCTCCAAAATCCACCTTTCCTCTTTTTCCCTTTCTCTTTCTCTCTCTAAAATCAGATATTTTGATATTAAATGATTTTCTCTCTCATCAAAACGAGCTGATTTTCTTTTATCCTTAAGCTGATCGGCCCGGCCGATCGCCAAATCGTCCCGGGATGATCAGACCAAAACGATCGTCCTGGACGGTTCCCAGGACTTTTCTCAGGATGATATTTTCTACAGTGCAAATCGGCCTGGCCGATCTCACTATCGTCCCGGACGATTCTGGGAGGAAAATCCAAACCAGAGAGGAACAATAAGGGAACGAGGTCTCACACATAATTAGGAGAAGATCAAGGGTAAATTAGGAGTGATTTGGATGGACGGCCGATGTTGAATCCCTTGATCGTGAACCGTTTATTGGGAATTTAAATATCTTGATGATATTAGTATTTAGCGATCTTGAGCTCATTGGATTCGTCTCGTCGAGCCATTCGATTTTACTATAAGAATGTCATGTTTGGAAATCGTTTGGTAAAACCATTTTTTTTTTTTTTTTTTTGAATCTTCCAACAGTGCTTCGGGTCCTTGATTTGGACCTATTTGGGCTTTGAATAAGTAGAATTTGGTGTCGTTTGGATTCGCATTTTTGAGACGTTCAGTTTGACTATAAGTTTGTTGAAATCTGAGTTCGAATGATCTCAAATTTAATTTTGAAAGTTTTCAACTTGATTTTGCCTCAAGATTCATGTCTGATCAAAGATAATTTCTTGATGATGCATCACAACTTAAAATAATAAATGTGTGTTTCTACTAGACTTTTTTTTTTTTGGGACATTTAGGCCATTTAAGGCAAACTCACACACACTACGCATACACATAGACTCGAACCCTGAACCTCTTAGTTGGAAGCCTAAGCTCTCAACCAATAGGCCAAGGAGAGTTGTGTGTTTCTACTAGACTTCACTAAAGATTTCCATTTGAGTAGATTCCATTTAATAGGAGGGAATGTTTTCTTTATAAAGTTAATTAAAAACAATTAGATTAAAATTTAATTTGGGATATCTTTTTTAATGTTTTCTAAAGCAAATTTTTAGTATAAAATTTTCTTAAACTAAAATGTTGGTTGAAAATTTTTGTACTAAAATATTGCTTTAAAAATAGTAAAAAAAAATTATGTTGAATGAAGCTTAAATAATCATAAGATTAAGATTTCATTTGGGATGGCTTTATGTTGTTTTTTATAGCAATTTTTTAATTTAAAAAGTAAAATTTTTATACTAAAAATTTTATTTTAAGAAGCAACAAAAAAGTCGTCTCGAGCTTTGTTTAGGACGGCTTTCTTATTGCTTCTTAAAGCAGCTTTCTAACATAAAATCTAAATTTTTTTTGCTAGAAAAAAGGTTTAAGAATCATTAAGAAAGCCGTCTCAGACTAAGCCTAAGGCTTCATTTGAAACAATCTTTTGCTGCTTTGGAAACAACTTTTTTATATAGAATTTTTTTGAATAAAAAAATTTTTTAACCAAAAAAAAACTGTGTCAAACGAAGCTTAAATGTGAATTTCCCAAAAAAAAAAAAAAAAAGCTTAAATGTTTTGTTTTCTAAATTATAACCTGAATACGAAAATTCTGAAGTCACGATCGGTAAAAACTCGGCGAGTACGGCGAGTATATACTGTTTGCTCGGACTTGGGTAAAGCACGCTGGAGCAGCGGGATTGCGGGGCCCACGTGCCACTGTAATTCCAATAGCTTTCGTTGCATTCTCTGTCATTTCCCGTGGGAAAGGACAGTGGGGCGGAAGTGGAGCATCAGCTGGGCTGGCCTTGCCCCAATGCCCGACCCGGCCCGGTCGAAGAAAGAGGGAGGAAATGGTGGAAAAGTATTTAAGTTTTTTTTTTCGGACAAAGCAGATGGTGACAGCAACCCACGATGCAACGGCAATAGTACGCATGCTGAATTGTCTCTTCAGGCTGCTACATTATAAATATTGGGAGAATTTTTTTTTTTTATTGTATAAATCTCAGACATAAATATAATTTAAAATATTTCAACTAAAATATCAATATAAATAAAAAAATTTATTTTATATATCTCGCAATATACATAACTAAACAAATATTTTTACTATAAATTTGCATAGATAAATATGTTTGAAAGTTATTGATATATTCCTAAATGTAATGTGATCATTATTACACCAACCAAGTGGTGATAAAGAACTAATAACATGGCTTAGGATTTTATAGTATCAAGTGGTGGTAGATTGTATATATCATCAACAAATTAACTCTGTCAGACACGAATCTTGATGCAAATTTAAGTTGAAATTTTTTGGAATTAAATACAGAGATGTCTAAAATCTGATTTTAGCAAATTTATATTTAAATTGAACATATCGAATATACAAACCCAACGACATCAAATTCAATCAAATCTGAGCCTAAATAGAACCAAATCGTAAGTACAAAACATAATTAGAAGGTTCAAAGTATAAATTAAATGACCAATTGATATTTAAATGTGACATGCTTAATGTCGAATCTAGCGGCTCGATGAGACGAATCCAATGAGCCCAAGATTGTCGAATTCTAACATCATTAAGACACTGAAATGGCTGATAAGTAGTTTATGATCAAGAATCAATATCGGTCGTCAAGCAAGATAGTCCTAACTTGCCCCTAATACTTTCCCAATTAACTAGCCATGACACTTCCAGAAAATTATAAATAGACTTCTCATTATTCATTGAAAGAGGTGCAAGCTAAAGAAAGAAGAGAAGAGAAGAAGAGAAATTTTCAGAACTCTTGCCACCAGTTTTTCCTCGTCGACCACCACTTGGTCACTGATCATCGACGGACTTTTTTCCTGCCATTGATCATCACTGGATTTTTGTCCGCCCATCGATTGTCCTTGGACTTTGTGTGTGTGTGTGTGTGTGTATATACATATATACATATACGAGCACTTTGTTGCTCTTCCAAGTCAACATCTTTGATGCTCTATCCAAGGTACTCTACATATTTTTTTCCCCCAAGTTAGGGCTGGTTACATAAGCCCAATTCTACAACACTATAGTATATCTACTTTTATTGTACTAGGATAGCTTTAGCTTTTAAGAGATTTCCTTCAAATTTCACTATGTCCTTAATTTCCCTTCCAACAGCCTCTCACATGATTTCTTTCAAAATGGGAATCCAAAGAACGATTTTTATATCCAACTAATGTAAGCATTTAGTGAAAATAAAAATATGCAAGATTAAACAGAATATCGTGCACCAATAAAAAATAAAACTCTTTTTTTTCATGTATCTTCCTTTTTTTAATTTCATGAAAGTATTCTCTATATCAACATTATGAAAATTACTTTCACAATTTAGGTTGTCATCAATTAACATACTACTTTCAATCATCACTTCAAATTGAAAGTTCGTTTGGGTTGTCAAGCCCTTATAAACTAGTCTGAGGCTAAATAAGAGAGGGGGTGAATTGGTAGTTTTAAAAATTCTTAAACAAAAAGCACGATCTTTTTGAAATATTTTAAAACATCAAATCATACGATCATCCACATGAAAATATTGTACAAAAATTAAAATGCGAAAACGTAATAAGAAAGAGCACACCAGATTTTATAGTGGTTCGGTCAACTTGACCTACGTCCACTCCCCGGAGACTCTCCTTCGAGTATTGCACTAAAATACAATGACTCTCCTTTTGCACCCACAATAAGGCAAAGAAGCCTATTCAAACTCCTTTCCATCGACCACGGTGAGATAGAAAACTCGACATCCTTTTGCTTCCTCTTGAAGCAGGCAGAGAACCTTGACCTCCCTAGAGCCTCAAAGGAACCAGGGACGATGACTGGAGAAGATGACTTGATTCTTACTTGGTAATATCCTCTCTCTCTCTCTCTCTCTCTCTCTCTCTCTCTCTCTCTCTCTCTCTCTCTCTCTCTCTCTCAAGCTCTCCCTCTCCTTCTTTTGGCTCTCTCAGATGAGGATAGTAGAAAAAGATCTCACCTTGAATAAGCAGGTGATCTTATAAAGAAGGGCTTAAAATTTCCACTAATTTGCAACATGCCATCAAAGATCGTTCAGGATGATCATATGATCAGTGAATTTTTAGCCCTTTCAACTAGAACGATCTGGGAGGGTTAGAAGATTAGAACCCTTGTTTGTTTAGATCGTCCATAACAATGTGAACATTGTCCTATATGATTAGTTCAAAACTATACATATTGTCCAACACATAATTTTGGTCATCCATAGGATATATGTTGGATGATGAAGAAATATAACGTATCATCCAAGGCAATTGTTGAATCATCATGTATGATTAGTTCAAAAATAAGGATTACATCCAACACATCATTCTAGTCATCTAGGTGATACACCTAGACAATGGAGAATTTTAAATGATCATCCACCATATCGTTATGGTCATCCAGGTGATTTAGGAGAAGATTAAGGTTTTTTTAAATAATCATCTAGGATAATCTTACGATCGTCAATGAAGATATGATCAATCAATCAAATCTTAATTGTTTTCCTTAATCACCTGACTAATTTAGGCATGACTGTAATGAATCATCCAGGATGATGTGGGATCATTCTATACGATTTCTAAAAATAATATCATACCCAATAGAGTTTGGCAGCTGGTTTTTTCTTATTTGAGCATATCATCCAACAAGATTTGCTTAATTTGGTTGTCTTAACATAGGAGCCCTAATTAGGGTTTCTATTTTTAATTAATCATCCTGAACGATTTTGGATCGTCTAGAATGATATGATAAAAAAAAAAACTCTAAAAACATATAGAATTTCTCCCTCTAAGTGTTTGTATGCAAGGTTGCTTAGCATTAGGATCCATATGATTACATTTGACTCAAGAAAAGATAAAAATATTAGAATTATACTAATAGACTAAATCAGTTCTAATCTACTCAATCTTGAGCTGGCTTAATTTACAATTGATCTTGTGGACCTAAAATGTTAGTAGGCAGGGCAAAAGTAGAAACAAAAATACCAAAAATATTTGTTATCATTAAAATTATAATTCTTGAATTTATATTTATACTAATCTCCTCCTTTTTTATGATGGAAAATATTTGTTAGGAAATTCGACTCAAGAAGATTAATGAAACATAAAGTAAAGGAGAACATTATGAACCAAGCCATGTAAATTTTACTATAAATAAATAGGTGGTATAAACACTAAAAAATAGTAGTACGAATAATAATAATATAACGAAACATCACTAACACACTAAGACTATCACTACTCCCCCTTTTGATATCACAAGAAGGAGGAGGAAATAGAAATGAAATACAAAACAGAAAATATGAAACAAAAACTAATAATAGTACAAAAACATCACATAAAAACATCACAAAAAAGTCTGCAAGTACAGAGGGCCTTGATCGGTGAAGGAGGTGGTGGTGGTGGTGGTGGTGACTGAAAGAAACTAGAGATAGAAGCAAACTGCTCTCCAAACTAGGCCATATCCTAGTCGTGCTGCTGCTATTGGTGTACCACATATGCATTAAATCTAGCAACATCCACTATATGTTGTTTCTCCTATGTAGCAACATAAGAGTCAATCCTAGCCTCCTATTAGTTGAATCGCTCCACAAGCTGATCCAACTGTGAGTGTTGGCGGATCGAAACAGGTGCATGACCAACTTCCTCCTCAATTCCCTCAACCTCCTCTTTCCCCGGATGGAGATAAGCATTGTGAAGAAGTTTGAAGGAGCTATTGGTGTAGTAGACAGGCTAATAATCCAGTGGCGTAGGATATTGAAAATTATATTTGGTTTCCAGAATAAAAGTTATGATGTGTTCTAAGGTAATGTTGGGTTTTCTTTTGTGCCATAAATCTCTAATACTGGTTAGGTTCTTAATGTATCAAAAGAGAATATCAGTGGCATTGAACTCCCTATAGGCCATTATATAAAAGGTGGTGATTGAGAGTAGGGGAGTGATGTGGACACGGTCACCAGCCTTTGGGATTAATGAGGTTTTAAGAACATGTTGGATTGTCCTAGCATCCTTGACTAAGGTTCTTGACACCCCATTATGATAGGATATATTTGTGTTTCTTAGTAGTTGGTTAGCAAGACCTAAGTCATAATAGGGATCTAAAAATAAGATGTAAATCTTGTCTCAAGTAGTATAAAGTTGGAGGAGTTCTTAGCAATCCTGATATGTGATCTCTACAGGGAATCTATGCATATAAGACTGTAGGGTGGTGTAGGTGGAGTTGATCCTCATAGATGAGTTCAAAGTTGAATGGAAAAGCTAGTGTCAGAATGAAAGTGAGGAAGGTGTGATTGAAAAGATTTTGTATCATGTAAGTGAGTGTTCAAGGATTGACGATCATCGAAAGTGTGATCCCATCAATTTTGTATCGAAGATAAACAGCTTGGTCATCCGCATCAGTGAAATGAGGGTTGATAGACGCCCTTGAGGAACTGTCGGTCACTATCCTAGATCTTTTACCACCAATCATTGACAAGGATTGAGAGTATGAGTAAGAATGAAAGAAATTAAAGGGTTTGAGGGTGAGAAAATGTTTGAATTTGACTGTTTATACAGAATCAACCACATAGTCTAAGACGATCAGGCAAATTTATGACGTTCAGAATGATTGGTCAAAAAGGTGGTCCTATCATCTAGGACAATAAGACATTGTCCGGGATGATTAGACTCAGGCGATCATCCCAAGGAGTCATGCTGGATGATAGTTGATGAAACTGATCGTCTAGGATGATTGACAATAATAGATCGTATATGTTGAATTTAAAATATATAATTATTTTTTTCATGTGGATCATCAAGGACGATAAGTTTATCATCTAAGATGATCACAAATAATTGAGTAGAATTCAATCAGATCGTCCAAGATAATCTCATATGATTGAGTCAAATCAACCATCAGATGGATGATATAGGATGATTTGATGATATCGTCTAGGATGATATAAATATCGACCAAGATGATGTGATCAAAAAGTTGACGATTTTGTTGATGCAAGAAGATGATCAGAAGAGGCCCCAAAACATAAAGAACTAGTAAAAATTAAATTTAAAATAATAAAAAGATGTAAAAATGACAAAAAGAACAAAAAAACAAATTTTTTTTTTATTAAAGTAAGAATATGATAAATTTTTCATGTGGTTGAATTAAAAAATTATAAGAAATGAGTTAATATCGCTGAAATCTAAAAAATATTAGTAAAACTGATCATTTTATCCCAACCAGAATTCCTTATAAGGTAAAAATCTTTTGAAAACAAAAATCTAACTCAAAAAGAAAAATAACCAGAAAAGTGATCTATTTAACACTTCATTCCAAAAAATATATCTGATTCAAAATTCATCAAAAAGGGCTTGATTGATGTTGGTGGATTCAATCATTGAGATAAAGGTAGAGTGGTTTACTTCTTTCTTAAGTCCTTGCCTAGTTATAACACCTTCAGGAGAGTCTCCTAATATTAGTTCTATAGGATAACTCAAAGAATATCTCTAATCTCTAGGAAAAGTGTGTTGAGATTCTACCTTTTCCTCCAGATATATAGGTTCTACTCTTTGGGTAATCTCACATACTAAATTAGTGCTTTGAGGCTCTACCCTTTTCTCCATATTTATAATTTCTACTCCTTAGGTAATCTCTCCTACTTCATCTTCTTCCTCAACTATAGACTTCTTCGGATCATATTCATTAAACACTACATGAGTAGTCTCCTTCACCCCCCAATTTTCTCTTGTTAAATACTCTTAAGGATATTGCCACACTTAAATATCCTAAGAACACTCCATCAGATTTTGGGTCAAATTTTTCTAAGAGAGATTTCCCATTATTCAGAATGAAAACCATACAGCCAAAGACATGGAGGTGTGAAAGGTTGGGTGTCATCCCCATAATGATCTCATAGGGTATCTTATTCAGTTTGGATCTAACATTCACCATATTCAATATATAACAAGAAGTATTTATCGCTTCAGCCTAAAAGTATTTTGGAAGTGAATACTCAGTAAGCATGATTTTAGTGGCTTCAACTAAGGTCATATTCTTCCTTTCAGCTACCCCATTCTATTAAGGGGTCCTAGGAGCTGAGAAGTTTTGACTAATCCATTGATCCTCAAAAATAGTTCTAAATCTCATATTTTCAAACTCTCCATTATGGTCACTATGTATGGTCAAGATCTCACAACTTAGTTTTTTCTTAATCCAAGTAGAAAAGGATTTAAATTTATTAAAAGACTTATTTTTATGTGATAAAAATCTAATCCAAGTGAACCTCGAGTAGTCATCAACAATCATAAATCCATAGATTTTTTTCCCCCTAAGTTCGTAGTACTAATGGGTTCAAACAAATCAATATGAAGGACTTATAAAGGTCTAGAGATGCTAATATTCTTAATGAAATGTAAATAGGATTAGAATTGTTTTCCTAGTTGATAGACATCACACAGGTGGTCCTTAGTGAACTTAAGCTTAGGGACACCTCTAACTAGATCCTTTTGGGTTACTCTCCTAAGGATTTTCATGCTTGCATGATATAACCTCCTATACTAGAACCAAGACTAATCAGTAGTAGTTTTTAAGCAAAATGAAGAAGCACATTCAATATTATTTAAGTCAAGTATGTAAACATTGTTAATTCTATTGCCCTACAAAATAGTGTTATTATTCAAGCTAATGATGCATCTATTTGACAAAATTTTTATGATAAATCCCTTATCACAAAGCTGAGTAATGCTGAGCAAGTTGTATTTCAAGTCATGAACAAGTAAAACATTTTTAATCAAAAGTTTCTTAGAGTTTCTGATTATACTTATACCCACCACTTTCCTGGTGGTGTTGTCTCCAAGAGTGACCTTAACTCCAGCCCTGACCTCCAACAAAATGAATTGATTGGCATTCTAGTAATGTGACGTAAGCATCCGCTATCTTGGTACCACATACTCTCACGAAGTCTTATGTGAGAGTACACTTACAAAATCTTCAAACATTAGATTTAGAAACCCAAACAAGTTTGGGTCCCTTCTTATAAAAAGAAGAATGCAATGTATGTGTGTTATGCTATAAATCAAACAATTTAGATCTCCACACCTAATGTTTACAATGGTGAACAGTGTAAGTATGGGAGATATGTCTTATCATGCCCGCATGAAAAATATCTAACACCAATAAAAGATTTTACTATTCTATTCAGGTTATAGTGCCTATTCCCAAGGTTCAAAACGTTTTAGCTTCAAATTTGGATTGAAAAATTATTCAGGTGTGGGTAGAATTCTATTTTCCTCAAGTACTTTTAATTCAATTTTAAAAAATGAGTTAGCACTTTCTAAAATAGCATTATCAACTTTCAAATAGTACTCCCTACTCTCAAATTCATCAATAAATGTTTTAAAATTATTTTCAAATTCAGTGTGGGATGGTTTAAATGAATCATGCTCAATAATTAAATTAGAATGCTTTTTATTTAACTCATCAAATTCATCAAGTAATGACATGTGATTGCTATCAAGTGTAGAATGATCTTTAAGTAAAACTTCATACTATTTTTGCAAGTTTAAAAATTCTAATTTCAAACTAGCATGTAATTTTTTAAGTTTCCTATATGATGAATAACTTTTCTTAGAAATTTCAAGCAATTAATCATATGATAGTTTGCATACCTCTTATTGGTCAGACTGACCAAGATGATCATCCACCATCAAACACAAGTTTGTTGTCTCCTCTTCAACTTCACTCTCAGAAGAGTCAGATGCATGATTTGCCCAGAAAGCCTTTTGAATCTGCTTCTTATTCTTCCTAAACTTGGATTTCTCCCCACCATTCTCTTTTCTTAGGTCAACCTTAAGTATAGGACAATCAGCTTTTACATATCCTAGCTTCCTATATTTAAAGCAAATAACTTCATAAAAACCTTTAGAATTCTTGCTACTCTTACATTTATTCCATTTTTATGGTACTTTAGTTCCTTTCTTAGAAATATTTTGAATTATCTAGTGATTAAGGCAACATTATCACTTTCAGACCTGAAAGAATTAGTATCTGTATTATTAGCCTTCATCATTACAGTTTTCTCCTTCTTTTTCTTATATGCATCAAGTTATCTTTGGTTCACTCCTTTACTCATAAGCAATGAGTGATCAAAGTAAGTTATTAATAGAATAAGTATTCAAATGATTGGATTCAGTGATAGCAGTTATCTTAACATCAATGGAAGAGGGTAAACATCTCAAGATTTTGTTAACTTTCTCATAGTTAGTGATTTCTTTTCCTAAGGCATGCAGGGAGGTGACAATTTGTGTAAAAATTAGTATACATTTTAGATATTGATTCATTAGGTTTCATGTGAAAGAGTTCATAGTCATGAAGTAAAATATTCAACCTAGATTACTTAACTTCACTTATGCTTTATAAGTAATACACAATCTATCACATATTTCTTTACTAATAGCACAAGTTAAGACATGCATGTAATCTTATGAATTCAGTACATAGATAAAATAATTTAAACATTTAGCATTAAGTTGTGTTAGATCCCTATTATCAAAATTCCATTCAGTAAACAAAAGTTCAGTTTTGATGCCATTGATTTCACGTGTTAGTGTAGAATATCCATCCTTAATAAGTATCCACAAGCGATAATCTATGATTATAAAAATGTGGACATGCCAGTTTTTTAGAAATCAAAAGGTATATTATCAAACAATGGTTGTCGAGTAATTGAATATCCTTCCGTAGTATTTCAGTTGCCAAAATTAGTCGTGGATGGAAATTCAAAAGTTTTCAAAAACTAGATTTTATGGATCCCACTTTGATACCACTTAAAAGTTCGTTAGGATAGTTAAGCCCTTATGAACTAGCTAGAGGCTAACCAAGAGGGGGGCTGAATTGGTAGTTTTAAAAATTCTTAAACAAAAATATGATCTTTTTGAAATATTTTAAAACATCAAACCATATGATTATCCACATAAAAATAAAGTGCATAAATTAAAATGTGGAAACATAATAAGAAAGACCACACCAGATTTTATAGTTGTTTGTTCAACTTGACCTACATCTACTCCCCAAAGCCTCTCCTTCGACTATTACACTAGGACACAGTGACTCTCCTTTTGCTCCCATAGTAAGGTAGTGAAGCCTTTATAAACTCCTTTTCACTGACCCTGGTGAGGCAGAGAACACGACCACCTTTTGCTTCCTCCTGAAGAAGGCAGAGAGCCTTGATAAATTGTTGAAGAATACCTCCCTAAATCCTTCAAGGAACCAGGGATGATGATTGGAGAAGATGACTCAAATCCTTAGAGTAACCTTTGTAAACCCCTCATAAACTCCCCCTCACAAGATTCTCTCTCTCCCCCAAGCTCTCCCTCTCCTTCTCTTGGTGCTCTCAAGTCATGACAATAATAAAAGATATCACCTTGAATAAACAAGAGATCTTATAAAGAAGTGCTTAAAATTTACCCTAATTTGTAACATGCTGTCACAAATTATCTTGTATAATCAATGTATTTTTATCCCTTTCGTCTAGGATGATCTAGGAGGGTTGGACAATTAGAGCCCTTATTGTTCATATCGCCTAGGATGATGTGAACATTATCATGTACGATTAGTTCAAAACCATACATATCATCCAGCACATTATTCTGGTCTTCTAGAGGATATATGTTGGACGATAAAGAAATATAACTTATCATTTAGAACAATTTTTGAATCATCTAGTATGATTAGTTTAAAAATAGGGATGAATATCTAGTACATCATTCTGGTCATCCAGGTGATACACCTGGATAATGGAGAATTTCAACTGATCATTCAACATATCATTCTGGTCATTTAGGTGATCCAGGAGAAGACTAAGGTTTTTTTAACTAATCATTCAAGATGATGATCCAGGATGATATGATTAATCAATCAAATCTTAATTACTTTTCTTAATCACCTGACTAATTTAATTAGGCATGATTGTAGTGAATCGTTCAATATGATATGGCATTATCTTGTATGATTTTTAAAAATAATATATTACCTAATAGAGTTTGATGGCTAGTTCTTTCTAATTTGAGCTTATCGTCCAGGATAATTTGTTTAATTTGGATATCTTAACACAGGAGCTGTAATTAGGGATGATTTGGATCATCTCGAACGATATGATAAAAAATAGAAAACTCTAAAACATATAGAATTTCCCCCTCTAAGTGTGAGTGTGCAAGGTTCTTTAGCATCAGGATCCACATTATTATATTTGACTTAAAAAAAATATAAAAATATTGGAATTACACTTACAGACTAACTTAGTCCTAATTTATCTAATCTTGAGCTTGCTTGATTTGCAATTGACCTTGTAGACATAAAACGTTAGTAGGCAGTGCAATAGTAGAGAAATAGAAATATAAAAAAATGTTTACTATTATCAAAATTATAATCCTTGAATCCAGATTTGCAACAAAAATCTCTACATAAATAGAAATTCTTCAAACCTAATCTACAAATCAAAACTAGTGCTCTTACCTCCAATGTTAAACATAATGGAGTATCCATCATTATTTTCCTCATTAACCATCCCTAACAAAAGTTGATGAATTTGGACCTTATAGATTTGCATCTTAGAAGCATTAAAATTTTTGAAAGAAGGATTCCTTTGTACTTATGAGAAGATAAAAACTTTCAAACAAAGTCTTAATTTTACTCATCACACCTATTGCTTTACAAGTGACCCAGGTAGCATAATGCTTCTTTATATGTATGATTAATTAGGATATCTATAGAAATTGCAAATCAACTAAAATGAATTAACATATATATATATATATATATATGTTTATGTTTAGAATCTCAATTGAGCATGGTTTGGATAAGGGTAGAACCTTGTTTGGACCATGTTTAAATATTTGTTATTATTAATTGAACCCTTTCCAAACCATTTTTAAACCTTCCTTGAACCTTATGTAAACCTTTTTAAATTAAGTTTAAATAATGTTGGAATCATATTTGAAACCTTAGTTTCAAAGTTGATGCTCAAGCCATAGCTTCATACATAGTTCAAAAATCTGAAACATAATATTTGAGGCTTAAATTTATGTTCAAACTTCATACAATCATTCCATCTTTTCTTTTGAACCATGACTCTAATCTAATATTTAACTCTCTTATGTGAATATAATTGTCAAACATATCTCCTTCTTTTTCCTTCCTACTATAAACTAAGAGGACTATTAGAAACATTTAGTGAATGTATTCTAGTTTAAGTTAAAAAAATATTAAAAAATTACCTTTAAAGAGGATCACTAAAATGGCAATAATTACCTGGTGTCCTTGAACTTTTTAAACTTGCTACCCCCACTATCATTTGTGTGCATTAGGAAAGTGGCCAGGCCTAAAACACATATCATCACCTTATTGACCCAATGAGTGATTAACTCATATTATATTATTTTGATATCACAAATCTAATACAGCTTAATATTAATTAGATTGTTTACTAGATTAATTAATAAACTTGTTAGAGGAAGCAAAACTAACAATACATGTATAGATGAGGATGAAATGGAAATGTTATGTGTGCATATACCTGATGATAAGCAAGGTTATGGATCAAGATGATGAACCAAGACTATGAAATCAAGTATCAAGCATCAAGAGAAGTCACGGAAAATCCAAACAATAAGCAATACAAATCAATATAATAATTATATTTTCATCTTTTTAGTACAATATGTCATGGAATACATGAAACAACTAACAAATACACACACAAACACATGAAAGTAAGTGAAAAAATTAATTTTGGAAATTTTAAACTGAAATTTTAAATTTTGAATATAAATTGTTCGATGATAGATTATATTGTATGATTTATTTCTTGTTGTATGATATGAGATAATTGAAAAATTAGTAAAATAAATTTATATTACTTAAAAATAATGTAAATTAATATTTTATGATATGAGTTATTTGAGATATCAGATAAGATTAAACATAGTTGTTTAGAAATAATATAAATTATTTATTATTAATTAATTAGAATATATGGCTCAAATTAAAAAAAACAATAACACAAATTATAAATTAAATTATTATTAAAATTTTATTTTTAATTAGATTAATTTAAACTTTAAACTTAAAACTAATTATATTATATGATATACATTATACTATATAATGCATATAATACTATATGTTCACATTTCTATATATGTAAAATATTAACTAAATTTAGTACATTTGGATTTACTATGTCAAATTGAATCTTCCTCATGATGCCTTCTAAATTTCTAAAGATAATTGAATCTCTTAAATAATAATCACTTTAAGGGAAATTTTTGATTCAAGCTCATTTTGATTATAATTAAACTAAAGTGAATTCAATTTGTACCTTTTGACCCAAATGACTTGATATTATTATAGACTCATATCTAATGTATTTTAGAGTCTTAAGTTAAAATCCCTAGGCTATTATAAGTCTTGAAATCCAGTAAACAAATGGATGAGACTATTGAGCCCAATTTGACTCAATTTGACTTGTCGGCTCAAGTAGCTCAAATTTTCCTTTAATGTCAAATAAATCATATTTATGTGATATTTAAGTTTTTGAGATACTTAATTTTAAGCATATCCTAAAATTTGATTAGTGCAATTTAACTCAAAGTTTGACCATATTATGTCAAAAGAATTAGTCAATTTGTTCATGAAGGAGACTTACACTTCTCAGGAGGATTTGACTTAATTTATTGACCAAAATAATTTAAACCTTTAAGAGTAATGCAAGATAAGGATTTTTAAGAAGAAATTCTAGCTAAGCTCAAACAAATTTGACCCATTTTAGTGGGCCAATATGTCAAAAAGGCTCATCACATTATCATGGAATCCAAATAAGGACACTCCCTTTCCATGAGGATTTAACCTAGCTGTTTGTCCAAAATAACCCAAATACATTAAAATGAATCTATTTAAGGATGTGGAAATATAAATTTATAGTTTTTAAAGCCATTTAACCAGCCTAAATGAGTTAATTTAGGTAAATATTTAACATTAACCAATTAGGGTTAACACAACCATACCATATCTAAAAAATTAAAGCAAATGAAATTAACCACGCATCTAAAAGCTAACTAATATGGTAATCTCTCCAATAAGTTTTACCTCAATTAAATCCATTTAATTTATATTAACCATGTGTTAAAAATGGGTTTAAATGGATTATTATTAATATAAATAGCCAATAGGAGTTTTTCACATATAAACCCATTATGTTGATTGATACTTCTTCCTTGAGAACTCACCATCCAATGGATATTCTTAATCAAAACAACTTGCATGAGAATATGCACTAAAATAAAAAATGAGCCATATAGATACGCTTAGTTCATATCTATATAAACATATAGCAATTCTAAATGCTATGAGATCCTACCTTCACATTCCTTAAGCATTTAATAATCAATTCTACCCATCAGCTAGCTAGTTGTATTAGCCATTGGGAACCTTGGATCATTGAAATAAACTATGATTTTAGGTCTTGGATGACCCATTAACTTAGGAAATCTCAAAATAATTTCATGAATGTTTTGTTACACCTTAAGTGAACCTAAGGGATCAATTATCTTGGGTTTGTAGCTCATACAAGTATAAAACCAACATTAGCTAGTTGTAAAAAGCTTTGGTCCATGGGGTGATTGGGGTCACACTTGAGTGTACTAAGGGTTGGAAGAGGAAGCCTTTGGATTCCTTGCTCCATGTATAAAAGTTTAGCATGGGGTGTTCTCTTTTAGTGGAAAAATGTATGGTTGGGCTTTGGTTAGTTGACCTAAGCCCTGCCTACTTCTCTGCTCCCCACTCTGTAGTGAGTAAGGAAGATGATATGAGGGTTATCCATCATTTTTTTTAAATAGGCACAACGACTATGATTGAGTCAAACCATGTGCAAGTCTTATTAATTACTATTTAATAAGAATTGATTAAGATTTTTTCTTGAATTATTTATGATTTTTCCTTTGATCAATCCTGGAGTCCAAATGATCTAAAATTTTAACTTAAAATACATCATAATAACAATAATAAGGGTAAAATTGTTTATTGGTATATTTCAATAATTTTATAATTTAATAGTTTTATAATAAATTCAAAAGTAAAATTAAACTTTACAAAATGCCTACATCTTGAGAGATTTTTTCCTACATGATATGAGTAAGATATGATTTATTTTATTTTGGGGTATGAGTTTCTCATAAAAATAAGTTCTTATGGTTAATTACATCCCATGAGAAATTATCTCATTAGAACACTCTTGATTTTAGCATTAAATATTTTTGAGGATTTCAATGTTTAGAGTAGGGTGTTCTTTCAAAATTTTAAATCAGATTATTTCAAATTTGAATTTTTTTTTATAATTCAAAGGAAAAAAATGTAGATAACACTAGATTCTTAGAAGCTTAGAAGTACTCCAAATTATCATATATTAGGCTTTAATATTTTTAAATTTAGAAAAAGAGTATTTGAGTTGTTCATTTAATTAGAAATTTGATACTTATGCTCTATTGTTGCAAGCTTAATAAAAAACTTAAGAGGTGAGAGCTTATGATGCAACAAATCATCCATAGATCCTAAAATTAAGATGAGCATTACAAGAAATTTGATACTTATGCTCTATTGCCAAAGTCTAAAAAAGATTTCTTTGTATTATTTTATTTTAATTCCTAGGGGACTTTATTATTTAAATTCATTTTGATTCCTAGATGTTTCTTCTAGTTTATTTTATTCAATTCCATTGTTTCATCAGAAGTTTTGAACCTAGGTATACTAATATCTAAAGAAACCAAGATTTCCAAAAATCAAGCATTCATGTTCTGCATATCACCCCTGCTTTGGTTTATGTGTATAAAAAAGTGTACAAATTTTCTAAACTAAATATTCTTGGGTATTGTTTAACTTTGTGTTTTAGTTAATTCTTTGTCCTAACTAGATTTAAAAAAAGAGTTCTATCAAAACCTTTTAATCAGGGTAAATTTTAATCTGTATTTTTATTTACAATATGAATTTAATGATTTAGCGCATTTTCATGTAAAGAAATACTAGGCAATGTGTAGCAAAACATTAGAATAAATATATTTGAAAAGTCAATAACCTACCCTAAGAATTTTAAGGTTCATGTCCTATCTAGCATCTAGTGTTTCTAAGATATGAGGGTGCCACCCTATCATTTTTTTATTTTTAAATTTAAATTTTTTTAATTTTATCGAGGGAAGGTTTAAATTTAATCATTGAATGATTTATTATTTTAATTTGAATTTTAGGAGCTTGGGATTTCATTTCTATTTTAGGATTTTAAAGATAAATTTAAATATATAGAGTTCACCCAAAAGTAAACTTTACTATTTAAATCATTCTAGATACTAGAAGGAACACACCTCATCGAGGAAGTGAGGTGATAATTTATAATGTCTAAAAAATTAACGGGGTGTGTGATAGATTTTTATTTTAAGTTTGATATTACTTCAAACCACTCTATATACCATTCTCATTAATTTTGTGAGTTCATGAAAATTTATTTTATAATTTTTTTTTATTTTTCATGATTATTATTATAATTTTTAATTCTGATTTATTTAATTATTATTTTATTGAATCTAAAGTTTATGAATTTATGAAATAACTCTTTAAAGTTAGAAACATGATCAAGAGCATCACATAAAATTTGGAATAATTTTAAGTTTATTTTAATTAATTATTTATGAAAGTTTAAATTATTAACATGAGAGTTTAAAATTATTGAAAATGCTTTAGAGGATAAGGACTACCTTATGAAACTTCCATAAAAACTTAAGCTCATTTGGATTTAATTTACAAAAATAATAATAATATTAAAGGACTCTTTTTTTTTAATTAAATAGCCTAACAATTTTATCAAATTTATTATAGAAGAAAGATTTGATTCCATGATGTTCCCATAAGATTGATCCCATAAGATTTGATCTCATTACGTTTATTTGAGAAGTTTCTCTTTTATTATAATTTATACAATCTATTAGTATACTACATTTATAAAATTAATTAATTATATTTTCTACTATTTTATTCCTTTAAATCTTAATTCTCACAATTTTTAATGATCATCAAGACTTAAAGAAATTTTATTTTATATTTTTAAGATTTTATTTGAAAGTTAAATAAATTTTATGAATTTTTGGTCAATTAAGGAACATTATTTTGTTAAGGATTACAATTTGCGTTTTAAGCAATCAAACATATTCTAATCTTCAAGAATCTTTTCACATGAGATAAGGACAATCCAATGGAAGTTCACTAATAATTTGAGACCATTTGAAGCTACTTATCTTTATTATTATTTATTAATTTATTATTGAATTATACTTTGAATTCGAGTGAGATGATCTTTAAATCTTCTATGATTTTTAATCATTTTTTTTTATCTCTAGGTTTTTTTAAAAAGACAGATGCACTTTAGTTTGTATGTTTTCAAATTTTAAGAATTAAATATAATTTTTTGAAGTTTCAAGGTTAAAATTAGGGTTTTCTTGATATGAGAATTAGGTTTGATAGTTTTCTAATGAAATGATCTTAAACCTTCATGAAATTAAAATTATAGGTCACTACAAAGCTCGAGTCCTTTTTGAAAACTTTGGGGATAAAGATGATTTGTTGTGATTTTCCAAAGTTTAGAATCATTAGAGGAACATATGCTTTGGAAATTTAATTAGGATTTATGTTGGTTTCAAATTACCTCATGAGAATATAGAGAGGTGCAAGACACATTAAAAAATTGTCCTTGTTTATTTGATGTTAAATGAAGAAGATTAAGTGCATTAATTAACAATTTAACCTTATTTAATGATTAAATGAAATCATACATGAGATTAATTAAAATACCACTGAAATCATGTTTATAACATTCTACATTTTTTTTGCATCCATTGAGGTCTAGATCACCCAATTTGAATTACAATTAATTTTTTTGTTGCAGTTTAAGTTCTGATCATATTTTTGAAATAAATAAAATCAATTATTCAATTTAATTAAATCTCACCTAACACAACCTACATTTTACAAACATCATATCTTTATTGGACCATATTATATTAGGGGAAGCATTGTTTCACACATCATTAACCTCAATATTTGATCTTTGATTGGATACCATTGTTTAATCCCATGTTAACAAAGGGTGGTCGAATAAAATATGATGTGACTTCATCAAAAGCATCATTCTATTTGAATAAAATCTATGGTTCTAATTTTATCTTTTTTCTTTGACTCATAATTGAGAACCGATAAATTTTCCCTTGATCTTAAATGATCAAGTTAATTTTTCTAATGGATAAAGGAGGGCCCATAAACCTTTCAATCTAACGGGCAACTCCTAAATTACTATTAGGTTTCAAAATGGTAAAAAAATATAATTTTATTTAATGGAAATCTATGTGCACCTTGATATAGTAGGTTTTATAGGCAATTATTGCTTGTTTTATCTTCATCTAAGCTTCAGAAATAAGTTTCTTAAAGGTTATTATAGTTAGGGAGGGATAGATTGCAATTTATAATGTATCCATAGAAATCTCACAAGTGTTTTGGGGCTTTTAAGCTTGGAGGTCAAGCTGGGTCTAGGAAATGTTTGGAGATAGCTATAAGTGCTCTGATAAAAATGGAATTTACAAAACCAATTTCCATGGGATATAGAGATAATTATAGGCTCATCTTTGGGGGCTTTCCCACATTTTGCAGTGTTAGTTAGTAGCAATTTGCATCCAAAGTTGTTAAGAATAGTCTAATAGAGTGTGCACAAGTGCCTTGGCCTTGTTCATGGCTAAAAGACATATGGTTAGGTTGTTAGGACTAAACCCATGTTGCCAACTTATTAATCCATATGTGTTTGATCAAGCCATCAGTGAGGAGCCATCTCAAAGGTCAAGGAATACTGGGGATCTCTTTAAGGAAGCTAGAGGCAGCTAGCCCAGCCTTCAGATGAAATGCACCTAGACTAATTTTTTGTTTTGGTTTATGAATTACACTTGGCTTGTCTATGTAACAAATTGGAAAAACCCTATTAATTTAGTCTAACTTAAGTAGTAAACCAAGGGTCTAAGGAGATTTAAAAAAAAAATAAGATTTAGATTGGTTTGGCTGAAGTTTTGATCAAGCATACCAAAGTAGGTATCCTTAAGGGCATTTTGGGAATTTGTACTAACTATGGTCAAGAAGAGTTGAACATAGTTTAGGCATTAATCCAAGTGACCTTAGAATGGATTAGGGCTACTTGGAGTCAGGGTCATGGTAAGTCATGGTTAATTGATTAGGTTTTACATATAATGATCAAGAGTGTATACCCTGTAGAGGAAGTTTGGAAATTTGTCCATCCAAGGGCAATAGGCTTGATCATGGGTTACAAATGACCCCAAGTGGTCCTAGAAGGAATAAGTATCACCAAGACTCGGTGCTAAAGTCAAAAGCTTGGATTTTGATCTTGAGAATATATTATGGGCATCATAGGGGCATTTTTTTGGAAATTAGGTTAACTAAGGTCAAATGAACTTGACCATAAGTAAGAAATAATCACAAGTGATTTTGAGATGGGCTAATTTCACTTGGATCAAAAAATCCATAATCGAGGATTAGGCTTTGCCTTAAGGAGCTAAGGGTTGGGATTGTTTAGGGAATTTGTTAAATTTTGATACCTATGGTTAAGTAGGCTTGACCATGGGTTAGGAATAAATATCTATGATTGACTAAGGAAATTTAGAACCAAAACCAAAGCTAACATGTTTAATTTGGTACTTAGATTTGAATTTTAAGGATTTAAGGTTTTGGTCAAACTTAGATTAACCACGGTATAAGGGTGTCAAAACATTATAAACATAAGTATATTTAAACATAATTCCTAAATAAATTACCATATTTAGATATTTATGTTGATTTTAAGGTTAACAAATGACTTTGGCCAAACCATCTTTGACTGAGTAAGAGCCAGCAACCAACACAGGCCAAGAACACCCAATCAACCCAGAACACCACAAGGAAACTGAGCAAGAAATAACAACCCAAGCCAAAAATGACACAAATAGAGGAGAAAAGAAAATCTAAAATGTAGATCATTTTTTTGGATTTCCTCCATTTATGTTTTACAACTTTTTTTAAAGTAATCATCCTCAACAATTTGAACCACATTTAAGTCATAAATTTCCTTAGATTTCACCCTTTACACATCAATCTCTTCCCCAGCATCCCAATTAGATGCAGAATCATAATCTTCAAGCCATACACCTTAAAAAACCTCATTTTCCTTTCAATTAGTAGTTAATTGAGCTAACAAAGCATTATTAGCTATAAGAGAAATAGGAACTTTGATTAGGATAGCATGTACTTCAACATTTAAATCAACAAGCATTTCACCATCTAAAACAACAACACCTTTAGGAATTAAAGCATCGAATCCAAACCCAACATTTTCATCCTCAACCAACAAACTCAAAGACGACAAAGTACCCAAAGAAGTAACAACATCTCCGACCTCATGCCCTAAAATAGTATAATCAAAATCCATAACATCGTCATAACTACCTCCAGTATTAGAACAAGGTGATGAACTAGATATAAGGTTAACCAAGTAAGGGTTGGGCCACCAAAACCACATTGATAATGTCTCTATTGTCACAAGATAAAACCAAAAGCAAGGTAGCAACCGACAGAGCATCGCCCCATCAGTGGAACTGATAGTACCAATACTAACATTCACATCACTTGAAAACATTTATCGTCATAACCACAACAACATTAATTACAGAAGTTACATTATCCAAATTTCTCAAAACAATAACATTACCAAGATTTTAAGCATCAACAATACCCATCACTTGAACAGAGGAAGAAATGAGGCAACATTAACTCTTTGAATGCCCGATACATTTACATTGAGTATAAAATAAAGGGAAATCCTCCATCACAACCTGTTAGATGTAATCATAATTATCAGGACCTAACCACACTCTATCAAGATATTTTTTTGGTAATGTCAAGCTCAACAAAAACACGTGCAATTGATGGACAAGAACCAATAGTAGTAGCATTGTCAACTTTTAATGGTCGACCAAACAATAGGCCTAGGCCATAAGGAATCAGGGAGAAAAAAGGTATGGTTGTAGGTTAGGGAATGAAACCTAAATAGGGATAACTTGAGATTCAAAATCAATATCAACTAAGGGAGACCATGTGGTTAATTTCATGTAGCAATTATTAACAAAGTATGATCTATACCCAAAAACTTTGTTATAATCAAGATTGTTACTCAACATAATCAAAGCATGTGGGTGATCTAATAAAGTATCAAAGAAAACATCATTAAGCTTAAGATTGAAAAAAGACCTCTGAATTGATTCAAGATGAAACTAACGAGAAGGAAAAAAATCCAACTAATGGAAATTGAAGAGGAGCACAAGAGCTGGAAATTAATGGCAGCTTATACCGCCGCTGATAAGTTATTTACTTCCGGCGGCCGTAACCGCCAGAAAATCGCCGGTAAAAGCCCTAATACGAACAGACCCGCACCTCACATTTCATTTCTATCCTCCGCTCCTCTCTCTCCTTTCGGCTGCTCTCCCGTCGCCTCCGCCCGGATCGAGCTCCTAGGTCGCCGCCGACGAACTCTCTCTGACCGCCGACCTCCCAACGGCCGCCTCTCACTCGATTAACCTTTGGTGTCACTTGCCGTCGTCGATCTAGCTCCGGATCTCACGCCGCCGGCTACCCTAGGTTCCGTGTGAGTTGAACAAAAATCAGTATAATTTAAGGTAATATTTAACGTTTTTTGTTGATTATTTGTTTTCCCTAGACATTTGCAAGAATTTTTCATATATTTGATGATTTAGGGTTTAGGGTTTTGACATATGCAATAGGTAATGTTGTAATTATTTGGGTAGATATAAATTTTCAATTTATTAAGTTTTAATTTAGTAGTGATAGATGTAATTTGTTAAGTTTTAATTTAGAGAGGGAGAGAAAAGAGAGGGAGTGGGAGAGAGAAAAGAGAGGGAGAGTTTAATAGACATTTGGAGACCTTGTTTATGGTTGAAGATTTAGAGCCTTCACACATTTAGTAGTTCCTAAAGGAATATAATTTTGCATAATTGTACAAATAAAAAAAAAAAATAGACTCTCTCTAATCTTGTCTTCTACTTGAGCTACTACAACCTTTTAACATATATGCTCATTTCGTATCCTATCTTTAAGGGTAAAGCCACTCATCCACCTGAGCATCCTCATCTCTGCCACACTTAACTTAATATTATGCTTCTCTTTTATTGGCCAACATTCAGCACCATAAAGCATTGCAGGTAAAAACCGAAATCTTATAGAATTTTCCCTTAAGTTTGAGGGGTACTTTCCTATCACACAACAAGCTCGATGCATTCCTCCACTTCTACCATCCAACTTGAATTCTGCTAATAATATCCCCATATATTTCACCATCACTCTGAACAATAGATCCAATATTTCTAAAACTTGTACTCTTATTAATGGCTTGATTGCCCAAAGTCATAATCCCCTCACTAGATCTATTACTACTAAAATTATACTCCATATATTCCATTTTAGACCTACTCAAGCGAAAATCTTTAATCTAATGCATGTATTGTAATAAATGTTTTCATAACTATGTAGGGTGACGTTTGCTTCAACGTCGAAATGACTATCCAAGAAGAGAGATATTGGATGTATAACAGAATGTTGCCGGGTCGAAAAGGATTGACAGTTGAATTTATAGATGGAGTTGAAAGTTTCATTCAAGTTGCATCTCAACTGCCTTCATTTCAGTTTGATAAAATGTTTAGATGTCCATATTTGAAGCATAAAAATCTAGCATTCCTCAAGTCCGATGATGTGAAGCTTGATTTATATCGTAGGGGATTTATTCCAAACTACTGGATTTGGACATCACATGGCGAGTACGAGCCACACAGAGATGCTCATGCCGGTTCATCTACAGCTTATGAAATATTTGATGAAGATCAAATGAGTAGACCCTATGAAGATCTTATTTTTGATGTAGCAGGTCATAATTTAAGGTCTAATGTAGAAGAGCCACCAAATGCAAATGTGGAAGAGCCATCAAATGCAGAAACATAAAAATTCTTTGAGTTATTACATTCAGCTCAAAAGCCAATTTGGTGTGGTTGCAGTACACATTCGAAATTATCCATTGCAGTGAGGATGCTCAGTATTAAAACTGAGTATAATATTCCCCATGATTGTTTTAATGACGTTATTGGTCTTATGAAAGAAACTAATCCAGCTGGTAATATAATTACCTCAGACTTGTACCGAACAAAGAAATAAGTATCCAAGCTGGGTCTCACTGCTACAAAAATTGATTGTTGTATCAATGGATGTATGTTATATTATAAGGATGATGCAGCAGAAGTTATTTGTCGCACTGCAATGCTCCTCGATTTAAGCCAAATTCGAGAAAACAACGTCGTCCAAAGAAAAATGTGCCATATTCCCATTTATTTTATTTACCAATCATTCCAAGACTTCAGCGAATCTATGCATCAATAAGTTCAGCAGGCCATATGAGATGGCATAAAGAGAAAATAGCAAAAAGTGATGTTCTTTCTCATCCATCAGATGCTGAAGCATGGAAACATTTTGATCGAGTGCATACTTCATTTGCTGCTGAACCCCGCAACATAAGATTGGGATTATGTGCTGATGGTTTTACTCCCTATAGTCAAACAGCTACACCGTACTCTTGTTGGCCAGTTATATTAACACCATACAACCTTCCACCAGAGATGTGTATGACTACTCCGTTCATGTTCTTAACTCTGATTGTACCTGGATCACATAATCTGAAAGCAAAAATTGATATCTTTTTGCAACCATTAATTGATGACCTTAAATTATTATGGGAAGAAGGAGTGGTCACATATGACATATCAACAAAACAAAATTTTCTCCTTCGAGCTGCTTTATTGTGGACCATCAGTAATTTTCTAGCTTATGGTATGTTATCTGGTTGGAGCACAGCCGGGAAATTAGCACGTCCTTACTGAATGGAGAACAGTAAAGCTTTCACATTAAAATATGGAGGAAAAAATACTTGGTTTGATTGTCATCATATGTTCCTACAATCTAATCACCAATTTCGAAGAAATAAAGAAGCATTTATTAAAAACAAAATTGAGCGGTCACCTCCTCCACCCAGATTAAATGATGATGATATACTACAGAGACTCTCCGACATTCCAACAATTATTTATTTTCCAATGCTATGAAAGTCTAAATTTCTGGATTATGGTGTTGAACATAATTGGATAAAAAAAGTATTTTCTGGACATTACCTTATTAGAGAACTAATTTGATAAGGCATAATTTGGATGTTATGCACATTGAGAAGGACGTCCTGGATAATATTTTAAATACAATTATGGATGTTAAAGGAAAGAGTAAAGATAATGTTAAAGCAAGGATGGACATTAAAGAATTTTGTCGGCGAAAAAATCTGGAGTTAGTAACAATAATTGACGGTAAACTAATGAAGCCCAAAGCTCCGTACTCTTTCACTTTAGAGCAAAAAAGAATGATATGTCAGTGGTTTAAAGGTTTAAAAATGTCTGATGGCTATGGATCAAATATAACCCGATGTGTTGACTTGAAATCTGCAAGATTATTTGGACTCAAAAGTCATGATTGTCACATAATTATGGAGGTTCTTCTTCCGATCATAGTCTGTATGTTACCCGATTACATATCAAATCCGTTGACTGAGCTTAGCATCTTCTTCAAAGATTTATGTTCAGCTAAACTAAGTGAAGATGCTTTACGGAGGTATGATGATAACATACCAATCATCCTATCCAAGTTAGAGAAGATATTTCCCCCGGGTTTTTTTTATTCAATGGAACATCTTCCAGTCCATCTACCTTACGAAGCTAGAGTTGGTGGACTTGTACAATATCGTTGGATGTATCCTTTCGAAAGATAAATATGTTCAAATTTTTATTAAGTTCAAGAACATTTTCCAGTCCATCTACCTTATGTTCAAATTTTATTCAGTTGTGATATCATGATTGTAATTGTTTAATAGATATTTAAACAAGTTGAAGAAATATGTTAAGAATAAAGCACGGCCAGAAGGATCAATATGTGAAGCATATTTGTCTCAAGAAACAACTCACTTTTACTCCTACTATTTCGAGCCCCATGTAATGAGTACAAGAACAAAAATTGGTCATAACATGAACTTTGATATAGAAGAACAATCACATGCTGAACTATCAGTATTTAAAAGGCAAGGAAAGCCCAGTGGGAAATGTGTTGAAAGATTTCTCAACAATTTAGAAATAAATACAGCAAATTTGTATATACTACTGAACTGTGAAGAAGTTGAGCCAATCTTAGAGTAAGTTCTTGCATAATATTAATAATTAATAATGTTTATTTAAAATACTAAAGTATTATTTGTCACCAGGTATTTCGTAAGCAATTTTCCTTTGACAGATTCGAGGGATATTGAGCAAGCTGTTGCAAATGAATTTCCAACTTGGTTTAGATCTTATGTGAGCACACTTCTTTTGTAAATTTAAATCTTATTTATTATAAGAAATACTAATATGTGAGCACACTTCTAGGTACAAAACCCTGATAACAAATATTTCGATAAAGGTTTGCAAGCATTGGCATGGGGTCTAATGCGAAAAGTAAAAACTTGACCAATATATATAGTGAATGGGTTTAGATTTCATACCAAATCGTGGAGTGAAGGAAGAAAAATTGAAAATTGTGGAGTATGTGTTAGAGGGAACACTCATGAAGAAAACGAGTGTGATTATTATGGTGTTCTGAATGAGGTCCTTGACTTGCAATACCCTGGCAAAGATGAGAACTTTGTATGCTTGTTTAACTGCCAATGATTTGATCTAGTACAGAATAGAGGCACAAGGGTGCATCCTGTGTATGGTTTAGTAGATGTAAAACAGAGTAGAAGATACGGGAAGTTTGATCCATTTGTGTTAACAAGTCAAGCTATTCAAGTTTATTTCAGCAATTATCCCAGTGGTCGTAGAGACAAACAAGATTGGCTAGCTGTTATAAAAACAAAAGCACGAGGAATAATTGATCAACAATACATTGTAGCAACTGCACATCAAGAGGATGAGATGTCAAGTTGTAGGCCTGTTGAAATTGAGGAGATGACAGCTACAACCTCTACTATTGAAATGAAGTTAGAAGATGTGAATAGTTCAACTAGTTCAAGCGAAGATGAGAACGAGGATCAAAGTGAAGATACCATTGAGAGCAGCGAAAGTAGTTTAGATGATTCAGATTAGTTTTTGTAATTTAGAAATGTAGAATTTTAATGTTTTGTAATATTTTGAATTCTAAGAAATTAAATTTTTTTTTGTCAACTTGTATTTATTAATTGTTTTATTAACTGCTTTTTGCAATTTATTAATTGCTTTATTAACTGCTTCTTGTAATTCATTACCTGCTTTATTAATTGTTTACAATGCTTTACTAATTGATTTTTTTTTTTAATATTGCAGATGGCTTCAGGCGACGATCCACCTCGCAAATCATTTGCATCAAAATTCTGCTGGAAGAAGATTACTACTAGCAGGGTCACATAGCCTGAGGTAGGTGAGGGGCCTTCAGTTCCACCAGATCCTACACCACCACCTACCAGGAGCCAGTAGCAATCCCTAGAGCAGGGTTCAGACAGATGCACCTGCTTTTGTACCTCTACACTTCCCTGGCCACTTCCCTGGTCACTTCCATCCTCCCTCGACAAGTCCTCACTACCCATCTCCAGATCAGACACATCTGGTATGATTTCAAATATGTGAATTAATTTGTACTAATCTTTTAGTTATTGTCTAAATATTTACAGAAAGAATTTAGGTGGTTGCTTGAGCACAACACGAGCATCAGAATAAATTTTGAGGGAGAGGAGCGACCCGTCTCAGGGACATGTTCACGGACATTAGAAAGTCCGGGCAGTGTCCTAATTGGATTGGAGAGGGCGTTTGGGCTGATTTGAGTAGTGCTTGGACGACCCCTAAATTGTAAAAATGAGAGAGCAGAATAAACAGAACAGAGCCTCTGACTGTGGAGGTTTAGGAAGCTCTCTTCATACTGGTGGATCAGTACCTCATACGGAACATAGGCGGCGACTGGTAAGAGTTTTAAATTACTTTATTAAATATATTTATGTTATTATAATTATTTCTTAAATTTTCAGAAAGAGCACCTTGGTCGAGAGCCAACACCACTGAAGTTGCATACAAGAACTCATCAACACCAAGCTGATCAGCAGTGGGTTGATGAAAATGCTAAAAAGGCTCATGTGAGTACTTTTGTTTGGAAATTTGGAATAAAAATTTTATTTTATAAAACTAATTTTAATATCAATATATTTTATGGATTGCAGGATGATTTTGTACGAGCTCGAGATAGTCGACAGTCCACTGGCGAGGGATCATCTTCAGGTTCGACCCATATTTCTAAGTATCATACCTGGTCAGAGGTTGTAGGTGGAAGACAAAAGGGGAGGGTATATGGCTTGGGCGCACAGGGCTATGCTATAGAGGGCAGTTCATCTACCTCTACATTTCATGATCTAAGTGGAGCTGAAGAATCTGTAAGCGAGAGGGTTGCAGCGCTGACTAGAGAGATTGAAGAAATGAGAAAAGTACGAAATGAAATGCAAGCAGAGCTGCAATCCTACAAAGTTCAAAGGAGGCAAGAGGAAGAGCAACGACAAACATCTCAAGACAGTGAGGATACACCTGAGGACTAGAACTTTTTTATATTTATTGTGAACTTATGAATTTGAGAACTTATGTTTTATGGTTGAACAATCAGTGAATTTGTGAAATTATGTTTTATGGTTGAACAAATTGGCTTTGTTTACATTAATATTATGTTTGGTTGTGCTAGTTATGATTGTTGATTGAATATAGCGGCGTGTTGCCTAAAACTTGTTATATATTATTTTATGTGTAGGTTTAGAATTTAGGGTGAACCTCTCTCAAATAGAGGGGAGGCTGTCATTTTTTTACAGGTGCTACAGGTTTCCGGCGGCTTGCCGGCGGTCTGGCCGCCGGAAACTACCTTAAACCGTCGGTACATAACTTGCGGTCATTCGACGATACCCGGCGGTTAGGCGTCGGAATACCGGCGGTCATGACCACCGTTACTAGCGACGGGCATGACCGCCGGTCATCCCCGGTAATATGCCGACGGCTTACCGACGATTTACGGCGGTTTCACAACAACTGTCGACGCCATGATATCGTCGGTCAACCGTCGGTATCGTGGCCGTCGGTAAGCCGCCGGTATTGTGACCGGCGGTTAATCGGCCTGTACACCGCCGGTATATAGTTGTGGAATTGCCGGCGGCATTGACCGTCAGCAAACCGTTGCCGTCTTAGACCGCCGGTCAAAACAGCTGTAAATAATTTCCTACGCCCAATTTTCCGGCGGTTACATACCCGCCGGAGAACCGCCGGAAAATTAGACAACCGCCGGTAACTATGCGTAAACCGCCAGTAAAAACCGCCGATTTTGGGTGATTTTCCTGTAGTGTTGGGGTTTAGTGTATTTGGTGAAATTTTGAGCATTTTTTAGGGTTTAGCCATAAAGTAATAAACATTCTATTAATTTGACTTCTTACAAATGTTTTAACATAGATTAGACTTGTGGTCCTATCATTTTGGACATCTTTTTTAATATTTCTTATGAAATTTCAAACACAAGGAAAATACTATCATATTAACATCCTTTCTCCTCACCAGTAAGTCTCTAATCATATCAAAATTAAATGAACTTAGACTTATTGGATTTGTCTTATTAAGATGTTTTGTTTGGCTATAAGTATGTAAAATATAAAGATCATTGGTTCGTCAATTAATGCTAAAAAACTTTTAATTACACTTTAAATGCCTGATTTGGGTTCATTTGGACTTAGATCAAATTAATTATGGTGTTGATGGGTTCTCCCCATCTAGGTATTTAATTTGAATTTGAGTTTGCTAAAATAAAAGTTCAAATAATCTTGAATTAAATGCCAAATGTTTCTAGTTCCAAAATACATCGAGATTCAAGGTTAATCAAATAGAATTTTTAGTGATGTATCAAGATTTTTTTTTTCATTCACTATAAGGGATCACTTACAAACATTAATAATGTCTGTTAAAATTAAAAAAATTATTCTACTTGATAAAAATTGATGTTGTGGAGATTCAATTACTTAAATAAAATTAGATAAAGATAGTGAATACACTATATAGATATAATATTTTGAATTGATGAGTATAAGTAACATATTTTTTTCTAATAATTCTCTTTTAATTGTGATGTTGTTCATAGCTTATTCATTCCTATATCTCTATCAAACTTGCAGGAACAAAGGATATCCACCGACTTCCTATGGTTATGTCATCACAATTAAAAGAGAATTTAATATATTTCATATCATATGCCTAGGTAGGACAATATTTTTATTTATGTGTGCTTCTCTCCGTTGAGGCCCCATATTACACTTAATTTTAATTACACATATGGCCATTATGTTCATTAAATTAAGATCTCATAATATTAAAAAATATCTTTTTAATCATTTAAGTAATAAGAGAACTATTAGTGCTACATATGATATTTACATCATCAATTTAAAACTAGAGAATTTAGCCATACATATAGTAGAATTGAAGTAAATCAATTTCAATAATATCATAGTAGAAAGAAGATACAAGAGATAGATATCACCATAATGGTTCAATGGATCTCCTCTACACTCTTTCTCTTTACTAAAAGATTAGCTTCAACTAACACAAGCTAAACACTCTAATGATGGTATCCAGTACTTCTCTAAATTTTCTTAGTTTCCATAAGGAAAATTCTGAGAAGCACTCTAAGTTGTACTGAAATTATCTAAGTGACTAAATTCCCTTACAAACATAACACAATGCCTATTTATAGGAAAACATAAAGTGGGCATCTGGCACTACGGTTCTAGAAAGATAGGCGCCGTTGAGCCGAACAAATGAACTAATGCCGCTATGTTGCTTTCTGGTTCTACCACAATGCTTGCTGATGTATATCAGTTACTTACTAAACAATCGCATAATTTCACTAGTAGATTGTGTACTTGGGAAGTTACAACTACTACCTTCTGATGTTACTGACTTTCGAACGTTGTTGCGTCAGAAGAGCAATTTTGGCATGGAGGCATTATAGAGTGTGCCGCTATGATGCTGTCTGATAAAGAACATGGCGCTGCAAAACTGAACTTTTGATGTCGCGGCACTGTTTGACTGAGAAGTTTACACTGCAATGTTGATATTCAAGCACTCCATCAATGTCTTTAATGGCGTTGCGGTGTTACGCTATATGAAACTTAGAATTTTATATCTTTTATGTATTTTTCCTACACAATACAACTAAAATAACACATTTTCACTGAAAATACATCACATAAAATTACACATTATTTACACTTATCAAAGATCAAGATGTGTCTTGAAGGACACTATATTTATTTGCTTGCTCATTTTGTTAGATTTTAAAGGATTGTTCCATTGGCTCAAGCTTTCATTACAAAATTCTTTAAAAAAAAATTTATAATTTTTTGTTTAAATATAATATATCACATATTATATGAATCAGGCAATTGAACTTAAGCAAAAAAATTCTTAGTCATTTTACTTAATTTTTTTCCTTTTTAATCATATTTTAAATAAGATAATATGTAATTAAGTAAATAATTATTTATAAAGGATAAATAAGATTATAATTTTTATTCCAATAAACGTAAAACATTTCTAACATATAAAACTATATGTAATAAGATGTATGCATTATTCATATTCATTATATTGTATATTAATAAAAAAAATATTAGTGAAATTACCAAAATACCATCATGAAGCTCATTGGATGCACATGCGATAGAGAATGTTGAACACGCTTTGGCTTGAACCCACCAACACCATGATCTTATTATCCTTTAACCTGTCAAGTAACAGCTAGTCAAAGTAGTTGACTGGAATTTTTTGGAAAAGACCAATAATAGCCATATTTAATAGGGCCTTAATTAATTTATTATGAACATAATTTTTGGTTGCACTCACCCATTATGGGAACATATTATTGATTTCTTCACTAGCTTGAGGAGAGAAATAGTTTCAAGTTGGAGTAGTCTAATCCTAATCAAAGAGGGGAATAGGCAATATACATAATATGTTGGTTGGGGCTAAATGATGAAGACATTATTTGCATTTTTCCTTTTTTACTGCATATATGTTTTCTTAGGTTTTATTTGGGATGACTTTCTTGCTGCTTTCTATAGCAGCTTTCTAATATAAAAATTTATAGTACAAAAAAAATTTGTACAAAAAAATTGTTTTAGAAAACAGTAAGAAAGTTATCCAAAATGAAGCATTACTTAAAAATTTAAAATTTCATGCTCAGTTTCACTCATGGAAAGAATAGTTTACACATAAATAGGCCCACTTCTTGTGATATGCCCTCTATCACACTTTTTGAAACATAAAAATGAATTATCAAGATGAAACTTGTTTAATAATTAATCAATTTAGAGATGTGGATCAAGAATTATATGTTTTCATCTTAATCAATTTAGAGATGTGGATCAAGAATTATACGTTTTCTTCTTAATTCGCACGCACAAAAAAATTCTTATAAGGATTTAGTCAAAAATATTTATAATTAAAATTTCCCCTATAAGTTCAAGTTAAACATTATCTCTAATAAAAAGGTGGGTAATATTTATATATTTTATCCATGAGTACTAATTTGGATTCCTAGTTAAGCTTATATTACTTGCGCTATCATGATTAATTAGAATATATTATATTATAACTTTATAGTTTTCTAATTACTATTTTAACCAAAAAAAATTTGCAAAACTACTATCAATATCAACAAAATCAATCATTGTAGTGCAAAAGGCCAGAAAATATTATTTCTTATTGAACCACTATATAAGTGATGGAAGTGCTTTTAAGATCAAATGTTTGAGGCTCCTCAAGTGGATGGGGTTAGAATCTCTCATCTGATTTATGCAGATGACCTTCTTATTTTTGGGAAAGCTGAAGTGCATAATAGTGATATTCTATATCAGCTACTTCATATATTCTCTATGGCTACTACTCTTGAGATAAATTTTGGGAAAAGTTCCATCATATTACCTCCAAACTGCCTTGATGCAGGTAACATTAGCTCTATTTTGAACATTCACCATACAACTTGCATATCCTACCTTGGAATCCCTTTGTCTCCCTACAACCCGAGGCTATCTGATTTTTCTAAGCTGATGGAAACTATGAATCATAAACTATCTGGATGGAAGCTAAGGCTCTATCGTTTGCTATTAGGCTTTAATTTTTACGGTTCACCATTTGGAATTATATTACTTACTGGATATGGGGTTCCATTACATCCAAAACCATCATTAAGCAAATTGAGAAACTTTGTGCTAAATTTTTATACTTTAGGGATACTGTTGCACGCAAAATGCATCTCATCTCTTGGAAAAAAAACCTACATACCGAAAGCTTTTGGAGGGCTTGGCATTCCCTCATTATACATTGTTCAATTTGCATATAAATGTGCTCTCATTGAGAGAATATACAACTGTAGCAGCCTTCTCTCTACCTGGCTTCTCAATAAATATATTTCTCTCTGGAAACCTCCTATGCAAAAGCCAATTCGTTTTGGAAGAATTTATGTAGGATTGCTAGCTCTTGCAAGGTTAACTACAACTTCATGATTAATTTTAATGCCACTATATCACTTTATTGGGATCACTGGATGAATGGTAAGCTTTTGCAAGAGGATGAAGATATGAAATAAATTCTGAATCTTTTTTCCCTAAATGCAAAAAATTCTATTATTTTAAATGAACAAGGTTGGGTGCTACCCAATGAGTTGCCTGTTGGCTTTCTGCATTTCCTCTCTAGAATTCTTATTCATTCGGGAGTTAATGGAAGCATATTGTAGGGTTCTGGGAAAGGAAATGATCACAGCTCTTACATCAATTTTTTTTACAGGAATGATTCTATTAATAATTGGTATCAATATGTTTGGCACAAGTATTTCTCTTTTAGATTTTCTATTTTTTATTGGATGGCTATTACGGGAGGCCTTAAGATAGCGGATGTTTTGCTGCCTAAAGGTATTTTTGTGGATTCTAAATGCTATCTTTGTCACACAGCTACTGAAAGCACAAATCACAAATCACCACTTCTTCGAATGTGACTATTCAATTTCTGTTTTGTCCATGCTCATCCCTATGACGAGTAATCAGCTTCTCCGGCCTAATATTCTTCAAGCATTTGAATGCACTAGTGGTGTTACAGCAAGGTTTAAGCACTTCTATAAACTTCTTATCTGTTGTTCGGTTTACCACATCTGGAGGGAAGGAAATGAGAGAAGGTTTGGCAATTCTTTTGCTTCTCTTCTTCTACTATTTGCCATAAGATCAAAAGAGTTGTTTTCTATAAAGTATTGAAATGGAAATCTGGGAGCTATCTGTTGGATTTGTTATAGTGTTGGCCGCTGATTGCTAAGGTGCTGACATTGCTTTTTTGACCCGTATGGATTGGATGTTTCATATATACGGGCAAGGATGAACGAATTGCCCAATTTTCCCTTTGGATGGTAGTTCTACTTACTACAACCAGGCCGGCAATTCCTGAGCCCTTCCGTTCTTCATGACTATCTCCATCTGTAGCTTTTTTGTAGTGTTTTGAAGTTTTTATGTTTATAGGGGTTATAGAACTTCTATTTTTCATAGAAACTTTTTAAATTTCTTTTGAACTATGCAAAGCACACTTATCATTTTTTATTCTTACTCATGTAACTATTTTTCTTTAATGAAAATGGGTATGCCCCTAATTTTCCCCAAAAAAAAAAGATCAACGTTCTATCCAACATAATCTATATTAGAATAAGTAATCAAGGCATAAGATAATAAATTATTTGGATAGCCTTTTAGATTTATTTAGCAACTCACTTGTATTATTGCATTGCACCTCTAGACTTATGTAATAATATTACTTTTATTTTTATCATCATTTTCAATATGTATGCCAGAATTATATTTATTTCATTATCATCATCACACTCAGATATGTGTTGTAACCTTACTTATGGCACATTCTTCACCTTTTAAGGTTTATGTTGTAACATTATTATGTTGTTTTATATACGGGTGTCAATATTTGACACAACCTGAAAATCCAACCCGAACCCAAAAGGTTCTGGTCAACTTGAAACCCAAGCACTCGAACCTGAATCGGATTGGGTTCGAGTTAGGGATTTTGACCCGTTTGTAAAACTGGGTCGAGTTCGGCTTGACCCGGAAACCCCAAATCAACCCGATTCGACCCATTTTTAATTGATTTAGGAGTGTTTTAGAATATTGTTATGAAATAAGTAAATATTATCTCCAAAAAAATAATAAACCATGTTGCCAAACTGAATTAAGCTTGATTTAGGTTTAAATAAATCATATTAAATAAAAATATTTTAGTAAAACATAAAAGAAGTGGGTCGGGTTTGGGTTGACCCGGATCCGAAGTGGATTGGATTCAAGTCCAAAAAAATCAACCCGTTTGTAAAAATGGTTCGGGTTTAGGTTGGGTTAAAAAGTGTCGGGTCAAATTCGGGTTCGACCCGAACCCGACCCAAAACCCGCTTTTGACAACCCTAATTTTTTATTATTTAAGTCTTATAATATAACCTTACTTACATTATTATGGTCATCTCCATAGAAATAGAGGTTAACCCAAGTCATGCCGTAACTACCTCTATTAAAAACTACACCACAATCTTTCTTATGCAACATTCATCTCCTTTAAGACCTATATCACAACCCTAATTACAACATAGTTTTATTTGCATTGAATATATGCTATTATAGTTAGTTCCTTAATGCCTATACTAAAAAGTTAGTTTCACTAAATCATTCTCCTTCAGTACCTATGTCACAATCTTACTTGTATCATCATCATCACCTTCAAGATTTATGCTATAATATTATTAGCATTGTAGCCATCTTTTTAAAGTCCTGCATGATAACCTTACTTGGTTGTGCGCATCTTCTATCAAACCTATGCTACAACTTGGATTATGTTATATTCATGTCTCTTAATACCTACTCTACTTTCTTATTTACATCATAGGCATCTACTTTACGACATATATCCACTTTACATCATAATTGTCTATATGAATATGGACAACATAAATTCACTTGTGTCACATACATTATTATGTTAGGATATTTGTCATAGTTATCCCCTTTAAAATAGTCACCATAAGTGTCTTCTTATAAGTTTTGCATCTTAATAATCTACAAGACTCCAACATGACCAACACAATATTTAACCTTAGAAAATCAAAAACAATACCACCTTTAAGAATGATTGCACTACAACTACTTTCAATTAAATACAACCCCAAGCCATCTCTAATATATGAAATGATTATATTCATAGCACAAAACGGTCTACTCTTGCCCTCTAAACATTTTTTAAAAAATTGGCTGTGAAGCATTTTGTATAAAAGTGCCTTTAATTACTTGGAGTTGTACTGCCCTTATAACATTTTTTTAGAAATTACGGGTTTTTTCTCTTCATTTTTTGTCTAAAGTTTTTTTTTTTTTCTCTTTTATTATTCTACATAACAATAAGTCATCCTTCATCAAAAAAAAAAAACCTTCATCTTTATTTATTTGATTGATAATGCGTGTGAAATTGATAAAAATATAATACCCCACACTTGCATTGAAACAATTTTATTATAAAGGAAATTCTTCCTTGTTTGATACTCCATGTATGCCCTGTTTTATTCAAAAGAATCATACACTAATATATTAGAAGAAAGAGTATGCTTTCTTATTACAATTCTCTAAATAGTTTGAAACATATTGCCTACTTGGCCTTCAATGAGTGAAATGGACTTTATTCAGGGGGGGTGGCAAAATGTGTAGAGTTTTTTTTTTTTTTGGCCTTGAAGTCGGCTCGACCACCTATTTGCTCATATCATTAATCATTGTACATTTCGCATATATGTCGGAGGTCCAAGGGGGCAGCATCTCCTCGCGGGAGTCAATCTATATTTTCGAGGGCAGTGCCCCCTGAAACAAATTTTGGTTGTAAAGATATTTTTAATTTTTCTTTACTATTTCTCTTTGTATTTGGTTCATCGTTTGATTTTGTTGGGCAATTGCCTAAAGACCATAGTATTTTAAAACTTTTATTGGGGGGGGGGGAGAATTTTGAACAAATTAACTGATAATTAATTATATTAAAAAAATAATAATAATTCAATCTTTTCAATATTTAGTAAAATAAACAGAGAGAACTTTATGTGAATTTGATCCAAGATTACAAAATTAGATGAGGGGTTCAAAATTCAAATACTAAAATTTTGGCTAATTATGATTTATAAATTCAAATGAAATGAAATTAATATAATAAGCATTTAGAGAATAATATTTTAGGTATTTTTGGCACATTTAAATTTATTTAAAATGATGAGCATATAGCCTCACCCAATTTATTTTCCCCAGCAATTCTTTATCCTCGCCCCGAAAAAGCAGGCGGCAAAATAGGTCATTAGCGAAAGCCCCCAACTTCTAAAAGATGAACACATTTCGTACCAGGCTTGGCGATCGATGCAACACATGATATGTCAAACATCATGAAATGAGACAATCAAGAATGAAGACTAAGATCATCTTCAGATCTCCTTATCATGATTCACGAGTCGAACGATCATCAATCGATCACCAGATTAGTCAATCCTTGCCTTCACCATTTAAGATTAAAAATAGAGCTCTATATGCAGCATCGTGGATCAATGAATGATCTCTCACCTATCTGATGGAGTCGGAATATCACCAACAACAGCGTGCTACAACTGCCGTATGCGACCAAAATTGCAAATTGAGACATAACGACACTCTTCGGCCCCGCCAAAAGCGACTTTTCTTTCTCTATTGGACGATTCATGGCAGCTAAATTTTTGTAGTAGATGTTAGAGATTATTTCTGAGATTTTGGTATGATACAAAAATGCATTTTGTCTTATGTGTTTGATTTGCAATATTTTGTCTGCTTGTTTTCAGATAGAGATTCAGAGAATTATATCATTATTCGAAATTATTGAAGATGATCCAATCATACAAACACGATTGCTTGAACAATCATTGTTGTCGTTTTCTTACTGATCGTGATGCAACCGTTGCACTAAATTTTAAACTAATTACTTATGGCCGACTCATCACCAAATTTATTCTCCTTCATAAATGACAGACAATGTGTTTGTTTATAGCGCCGTAGAGTGCTTGAAACGCATAATCAAAACATCATTTGAGATAGCTTTTAATAATTATTTTTTTGTTACTTAAAAAAATAATATTAAAAGTCTGCTATATAAAATAATTATCTCAAAAAAATAGTTTTAAATATGATATAAAGATGAAATAAACTGTTGATTTAATTCATAGCATATTGCATAATCATGTTGAGCATTCATTCCTAATAACTCTTAAGAAAAATATCTAAACATTCAATTTTGTTTGGAACGATTTTTTTTAATGCTTCTTAAAGTAGCTTTTTAATATCAAAATTAAAAATTTTGTATAAACATACAGTTTTAAGAAGCAATAAAAAAGCTGTCCCAAATGAAACCTAAGCTTATCTAAATTAAAAATATGCATTTGAAATAAATTTTATTTTAATTTGTAAGAAATGACACAAATAATTGAATTTTATTAATTTAAATTTAATTTGTTCTTTGGCTTTTAATTCTAATTAAATTAAAAAAAAACTCAATATAATTTTTAAATTATTTCTAATTTTTTTAAATTAAATTTAAGATATTAAGTAAATATTAGTTGAATTTCTCATAACTTAAATAAATATTAATTCCATCATAACAAATTTAAAAAATCATATTTATAACTATTTTAAATGTTAGTCCCGCATTAGATATAATTAGAGAGAGTTATCTTAGATTATTTAATTACAGAAAATATTGACCTTATGGTGACCCTTTTAGTTATGTGGATGTATATTATTTAATTTATGTTAAAAAGGATAAAAATAGATCTTACAAAATTTAATTAGAAAATATTAAAAAAAAATTATTAAATTTAAATGAAAATGTGACTTTTAATTAAACAAAATAAAAAAACTGATTGAAATAATGAGATAAAGATTCATTATTTTTATTTTTTTATTATAGAAATCTTTAAAATTAATATTCTTATAAAGAGGCTATTAATTGCCCTGTGCGACAAGCAGTTTTATACGCTGCTTGACCTAAAAATGTTCAGAAATTAATTCCTTAAAATTTTCGCTCTTAATTTGCCTCTGATATATTCACTCCATTTTCTTTTTCAATTGCGTAAAAGAGAAAGAGGACAAAACTACTAATAAACAAAAAGAAGCAGTGCAATAAATTAACTAACATGGACGCGAAGAAACGGTCCGGACGAACTTTTACAAATTCTGCCTAAATTTAATGCACCTATAATTGTGTTATGAGTAATTGTAAGGTCAACCTCAGCAGCTCAGTGCCGTTCGTTCGCGGCGATAAGTGGGTAATAATTCGCCACGTCATCTGAAGGTAGCGCTTAGGGTCCACTAAGTGGGTCTCGATAAAAGCCTTGTTCAACGCTCGAGGTAGCAGCAGTAATGTGCGGACCCAAAGGCTGGGCTCCAACATGCTGAAAATGAACCAAGTTCGTGGTGCGTGTAAATTTTTATTTAGTGGGAATTTGATAGAAAAGTAGCTGTAGTTGCTCAAAATACGCATAGAAAATAAATTTATAAATTAATTTTATTTTTTTTTATTTTAAACTACCACGTAAGAATGTCGAATTATTTAATAGTTTGATAGAAAATTATTAAGATAATTAATGTATATTTATTGGCATAATAATAAATATATTTTTAAAAAGATAGAATATATCTCTATAAAAAATTAGGATATGTACTCATTACTTTATAAGGATTTTTACATATCTAACACTCAAAATACTTATATTCACACATTTCACACCCAAACTTAGCTTTTAACTATTTTACCACCTAAAAGCCCTACCACACATCAAATACAACACTCCTAACACTCCGCTTGCTCCAGTTAAATGAGCCTCACCGAACTGCTTTGTCCTCACCGTCCTTCGCCCCCTCACCAAACTGCTTCGCCCCATCACCGAACTGCTTCGCCCTCACTCGGTCGGATCTTTCTTTTCTCGGCAAGGTATTTTCTTCTCCATTTAGATTTTCAACGTCTCTTTATCCACTTTGAGACTTCTGCATTTTTCTCGTCAAGGTATTTCCTCACTAAACTGCTTCGCCCCATCATCGAACTGCTTCTCCCCATCACAAAAATGCTTCGCCTCATTTTTTTTACTTATCTATTCGCAAACAGAGCTTTTAGTTTTTCAGTCTACGAATTGTGGATGCGTTGTTTTTTTCTTAACTGATTGATTATGTTATCGATTTTCTAGTTATCATTTCAGTACTATAAAATGAAGTCATAATAAGTTTTAGTTCCCTAGTTTTTATTGTTGATGGTGATCTTCTCAATTAGTTGTTTAGGGTAAACTTCTCAAGCCTTCATTCACTATATTGTGTTTGTATATTTAGGTTTCGTTTGGGACGGCTTTTTTATTGCTTTCTAAAATTGAGTTTTAGTACAAAAATAAAAAAATTTGTACTAAAACTCCGTTTTAGAAAGCAATAAAAAGCCGTCCCAAACGAAGCCTTAGAGATGCACAATAGGTGTTTGATGAAATGCCAACGTGTATAAAACCGAATTAATGGAATGCAAAGGCAATTGTTTTACTTCTTATGACTTCATTTTCTTTCATTTTTTGAAGGTGTATTTTGTGAAGGCAATTTACAAGGCGATCTATAATGAGTTCGAGTTCCTCGGCAATGCCAATCTGAAACTTTAGTAATCAAATATATTGTCATTGCAACTTACAATGTACAATATTTACGTCTTACCAATCTCGTAGTAGAGGAAGAAATTCTACAGATGCTCCCATAGTAGAATAGAAGGTGATTGCCATTACTTTCGATGGTGTGATGAAGTTAATGAATTTTTGTATGATAGCAACTTCCGAATTTCAAATGGTGCTAAAAGCAGTTCAACGCATATTGCTTCAAGTAGAGTCGAGGTGTTATAAATAAAAATCTTGTTGGTCATAGGATTATTGTTAATGTTATTGTAGCGTTCACTGTAAATAAATATCAATGTGCATAAATGTCAGTTTGAGTCAATAACTTTTTGTCAATCAATGCAACCTTAAGTTCAATATGATTTTGAAAAGAATTAGAGATTTGTGCCAATTTTTTTGTCATAACTATTCGCATATAGAGCATTAGAGATTATGTAGCAGTTTTCTTCTTATCAGTTCACTCCTGCATTGGAGGTCGAAGGAGGCCTCTGATTCTATATCAGTTGGAATCTAAAACAGCAAAAAAGTAACATATTTAGCAAAAAATTGTATAAACCGCATGGTTCCAGTTGTAATCAACATGAGCATACAATTGTGTATATGTTATAAAGCATATGGTTCCAATTGTATGGTTAAAATTATAATAAAAAGAAGCAACAGTTCAACAAAAAAAATGTATGGTTCCAATTGTAATCATCCAAAAAAAATTAGCATAATGCTTGTGCTAGGCATCAATTCAATAAACCCAAAAACTATAATCAACCCAAAAGCTGAACAAAACCACCAAATCAATTCAGAAAATAGGAGCCTGGCCGGTTTATATTCAATTTTGGTTGAGCATTGCTTGTATTACGCATCAGTTCATCAGAACCAATCTCATCACCTCCCACATTTAAAGGATTCTTACAACTGCTTCTATGATGGCCCCATAAGTTACAACGACTACACTTATGTCCAAGTTTTCTCTTATTTCATATCTCTAATAAATTCTTAATTCGTCTTTCTTGGACCAACCACGCGGTCGAAGTGAAGCTGGCAGAGTCACTAGCTCACCATCACTAGCTATAGCCCACTGTTCCTTTCCAGGTAATGTTGAGATTGCACCATCATATGTCATTTTGTATCTAATCATTAAAAAATGAAAGTAACTTATGATCACTAGTTAATCAATGCATATTGTGAAGATAATTAAGGAATATAACATACCTATATACGTAGTAGTGATCATCAACATACGTATTCCATAAGCTATGTTGTATCGTTCCAATGAATGCAGCACTGTGTATACAGGGTAGACCACTTAATTGCCATAATCCACAACTGCAATCCTTTTCTTCTATGTCAACCTCCTTGCTTTGCATGAAGTCCCTCAACTTCAGCTTTGGTTAAAGTTGATTGATGAATTATAAATTGACCTTTCATTGTTGTTATATCTATAATGTACTCTTCTACCTGGGGGACTAGTTGACCTCTCCAAGAGCCACTTTGAATCTTTCTATGCGAGCGTTGTTCCATAAGCTTCGCCCTAATCATGTCTATCAAATCAACAACGGGTTTATTTCATGCTTCTTCAACCCATGCATTAAAAGACACGGTCATGTTATCCATATTGTAGTGATTTTTTATATGCTTTGAGAATGTCGCCTTCAACCACTTGCACGATAATGCATTCAAGTAAGAGTAAAGTTGTGGAGTAATTTTGAAGATCTCCTCAATTTTTTTATACAAAACATGTAGCTTGCAAGTGTTTGCTGCTGTCCATAACAAATTTTGAAGCTTGTTGCCATCTTTACATTGAAAGAGTTTTTTAATATTCTTTCATAGGTGTCTTATACACGCTCTATGTTGGACATTTGTAAAAACAAGCTTTATAGCTTCTCCAAGGCCCTTCTCCATGTCGGATATGAAAGCTAATTGTTCAAGTTCACAACCAAAACTTACCGCCAAGTTTCTTAAGAACCACTCCCATGATTTCTTGGACTCTGATTCAATAACAGCAAATGCTATTGTGTAGAGACCATTATTGGAATCCAAGCAATTTGTGAATAGTAGTACGCCAAGATACTTTGATTTCATGTGGCACGCATCAACCCTGATTAAATATCTACATTCAGTAATGAAATCATCATGCATACTTTGAAGCTAACGAAGAATCACATGAATGCATTAGTATTTCTGTCACACATGTATGTAATGTGAGAACTAGGATTCCTGTTGATTAACTCAGATCTCAGTGTAGGCACCCACATATAGTTATCATTGATAGATCCAAACATTATATATCTTGCAAACTCCCTTGATCGTGAAATTTTCATATATGGAAACGATAATCCATAACTTGTCTCCAAGTTATTACTAATTTCCTTTGGCGTGATATCAGGATTTTTCTTTACAATTTATTTGATTTCATGGGCTACCCAAGTTGTAGTAGCTTGTTTGCTTCTGGCTCTATTGACCCCAGGACATAAATGAGTTTATTCTAATTTTCTAACTTCAAAGGAATACCCATCAAAATACAATGAGGCACGTACTCTCCATGGACAACCTCTGTATATGCAAGTAATAATTATTCTGGATTTGTCACTTACCTTTATCTTGATAACATAATTCTATAAAATTATATTAGACCTAACTACTTGCTTGAAACTTTGTGAATCCTCGAACTGTAAACCAACAAATAGAGTATTTGCCTCATTAGTTTGAGTTATAAAGAACTCATCACACAAATCATTTACTACAATATCATTATTTTCTTCGATGTCTGAGCTAAATTGATGCAATTCAATGTGAATGTACTATGATTGGGACATATCTTCTTCATTATATTTCCCTGCAACTATAACCTCAATTCTACTCCTTTCATAAGAACTTTTAAGCATGTCAACTACATTTGAATAGCTTGAAACCAATATGTAATTCTTCGACGATGTTCCATTGACATGATAGTGTAAGCTGAATAGCAGAACGCTCGAGAACAGGAACGCGCGGGAACAAGATCGGGATCGAAAGTAGGGGTTTTAACGCAACATTAATTTTAGAAATGTTATTTGAGTGGTATATTAGTAAATACAACACTTTGAGTGTTAAATATGTATTTTGAAATGTTTTAAGTGTTATGTATGTAAAAATCCCTAATTTATAATTATGAAGGAAAAATGTTTTTTAATGAAATTATTAATATTTTTATTATAGACATCAAACATAAAATCAAATTATTTAAGGATTAAAAAAGAAACAAACTAAGGATGAATAAGTTGGAATTGAAATGAGAACTGGTTTCTATTTGATGTATGTTTATCAATTTGGATTGTTGGATTTTTCAAATTTCATGAAATTTATAATAAGTAATGTGTTTTATTTATTTTTTTATTTGTAGCAGAGGCAATTTCATGTATTAAGATTGGAAAAAGATTGCAAACATACAAATAAGTATGAAGTAGCACATAAGAAAAACAAGATTTTTATGTGAAAATTTGAATAAAAGAAAAAGTAGAGGTGTAAAAAAGGGTTTTTAGGTCGGGTTCAGTCCAATTCGAAATTGATCTGCCCTCCACTGCTCCAACCCGAACCTGACTCGATTACACAAATGGATTAAAAAGCTAAACCCGAACACGACCCGCATACCTAGGGAGCCAAGAGCAGGCCACAGCACAAATATACGGTGTGGTGGAGTCACCCTAGCCGCAATGTGGACTGCAGACAGCAGACTTGTGGTGCAGTGTGGTTACCTTGGATGCGATCACATGGTGCATACGGTGGACCCTAGATGTTGTGCAGAAGCAGTGAGGTATACTAAGTAGTAGATAGAAGCGATGCGGACGTGGTGCCAAATTAAACTGTGCGGCATGCTAGGCAGCGAGAAGTAGCACTAGAGCAGAAGAGGTGAGCTAGTGGGTATGCTCGTGTGGAAGGGGTGCGTTATTGCAAATTACGAAAGCTGCTCACTGGTAAGAAAGTTGTGCGGGTGCGGGTTGAGTACCTAGGTCATTACTGGGTTATCGGGTTGACCCCCAAACCTGACCCAAATTTAGTGGTGATCTAGAAATAATGGTTGGGTGATGATGGTTTGACGGTGGTGGTAGAGCAATGATAATGTGATGGTAGTGGATAGGTGGGCATGGTGGTTACATGATGGTAGTTGGGCAATGGTTGTTCAATAATAGTGATAGGACGACAACTATTCAAGTGTGGTAAAGTTTTAGATTCTTCAAGCCTTTCTATGTCCAACCCCTTTCATGCAGAGAACAGGAGTTCATTTATAATTTTCAAGAGTGATACTCTTCATAAATACAACCATAATCTAAACATTTTATCAAATAATCCATATTGATTCTTTTGATTATAGATGATTATTGTTATATTTAAGTGTTTTAACCATATCAAAATTAAGTGATTTAATGGTCATTAGATTGTCTCGTTAAGATGCTCAAATTGATTATAAGAATGCAAATTTTGAAGATCCATTGGTCAATTAATGTTACCAATTAAGTTTTTAATTATGCTTCAAATACTTATCCTTACATAGTTACATGGGTGTTCTTGGGTTTTATCTCATTGAGATGTTTATTTTAAGCATAAGTTTGCTTAAAACCAAAGTTCTTTTGATCTTGAGTTTAATTCGAAAAGTTTCTAATTTGAATGTTCTCTTGAGATTCATTTTTCATTAGAAGAGTTTTTGCGTAACATATCAATCTTTTTATTTTATTTTAGAAAAAAAAATACTTATTTTAAAATCGTAAACCCTAAATCTTAATGTCTATAAATGTAAGAAAATGTTGGTTACAAATAAAACAATGAATTCAATATAAAAACATATCCAAGAAGAATTTTGTAATGATGCATTATTTTATCCATATGATTTTAAGGCCATGCTGGCTAAATTTATAATACTATCATTATATTATTTTAATATTTACTTATTTGTATATAGCTCAGTCAACTATCTTTATTATATTCATTTTAGAGCCTTAAGTATCTCTAGAATTGAAATTTGAAACTGCGAATGGCCGGGCATGAGATCCCAGATATTCCAATGTATCAAATCTAATAAATAATTATATTTAATTCACTAATGTAGCCAAATTTTATTTATCGATTAGGCTTTATTTTGTGATTTTATTTGAACGGACTCAGCACAATTTATTAAAGAGATAATTTTGCTATTAAAATAAACATAAGAGAGTAATGCTTATTAATTTAATAATTATTAAAAAGAGGGCCCTTCTAGAGAATACGTCCAATGATAACAACATTCAACGGTCAATTTGATTGAGCGATAAATTATGATATGTAAGGCTCATGTTTATGATTTTGAAAATATATCTATTTTTATTTCACTTTTTGTATTAAAATTATTTTATTTTATTTTATATCTTTGATTTTATCTATGATATAAGATTTATTATTAATTAATTATTGCGGGCTAGTAGATTCGTGGTGGCAAAGTAAGAAACTTTTTCATCTTAGTAATATATAAATTTCCAATATTGAAACATACAAGTGAGAGAGTTAAGAAATATTAGAAATTTTTTAGGGGAAAATCCAAAAAGGGAAAAAACATAGGTTCTTGCTTGGGTGAAGAGATTATACTATGTATGAGTAAGTTATAAAGGTTGGTCCATCTCTTAACTTGGATACGATGAAATTACAATAGCATTGAGAATCAATCTAAGTTAGCATGTGTGTAGAGGTGTTGGAATGATTGTGGTTGGACAATGGGAGTTGGAAAGACTGTAGTCAAGAGATGGTCGTCTGACGAACGAGGTTCATAGATGAAGAGGGTCAGAAGTCTAGTTGCAGTGGTCGAATGACGGTGATCTAGTGGGGGTTTAATAATGGCATTGGCCAAGTGGAGGTCGGATGGACATGATGACTGGACATCATGCATCTAGAAGTGATTAGTAACCAGACGGAGGTCTGATTATAAATGTTTCACTAGGCGAAGGTCTGGCAGATGTTGGCAGTCAGGTGGAGGTTCAACGATGACTGTAGGCCTATCAAAGTTTTGGCTGCAACGACTAGATAAAGAGTGGTCGTTGGTTAATGGATGTCTTGTGATAATGGCCAAGTGAAGCTTCAACGATCGACAATTGGTTGGAGGGAAGTTCGGTGGTTGTGATCGGACGGTGAAGGTTTGTCGGCTATGATATTCGAGTGGTGCTCTGGGATTCTTGATGCATCATAGCCCTCTCCAATCTCTAGCCAAATGCCTCTCTCATGTAGAGAGTAAGATGTGTATTTATAAATTTTTGTGAGTGAAATGCTTTGTAAATATTGAAAAATTTTGTAGCAAATACGGAATATTATACGGTGAAGCTTCAACGATCGACATTATGGGAAAAATTTGTAAGTAAGAATTTATAAATTCTTGGTTGACCCATATTGATCCACTAATCACAGATCATTTTTTTTACATTTAGGTGCTTAAACGATATCAACATTAAGTGATTTTCGGCTGTTTCGATTCATCTCGTTGAGCCGCTTGAATTGACTATAACCATGCTATATTTGAAGATCATTTGATAACCTAATTTACGCTATGAAGTTTCTAACTATGCTTTAGGTCATTAATTTTGACTCAAGTAGGCTTTGATTTGATTGATTCTGGTGTCAATGAATTCGTCTTGTCAAGACGTTAGTTTTAATTATAAATTTGCTAAATTATTAAATAAATATCATAAATATTTTAGATATATATATATATATATATATATATATATATATATATATATATATATATATATATATATATATATATATATATATATATATATATATATATATATATATATATATATATATATATATATATATATATATATATATATATATATATATATATAATTACATTTGATATGTCATCACAAAATTAGCTTGATCAGGCACGAATCTCGAGGCAAAAACTAGTTGGAGACTTCAAAAATTAAATCCGGGAGCATCCGAACTCCGATTTCAACGAGCTTACAGTCAAACTGAGCGTCTCGGAAATACGAACCCAACAACACCAAGATCAACCCAATCTGAGCCCAAATAAGTCCGAATCAAGAGTTCAAAGCGCTGTCGGAAGGTTCAAACCGCAATTTGAGTTACTAAACGGTCTCCGATTTTGACAACCTTATACTCGAATCGAACGGCTCGACGAGTCGAATTCAACGAGCCCAAGATCACTAAATTCCGACATCATTAAGGCCTCCAAATGTCCAACGAACGGTGCACGATCGTAGGATTCAATATCGGCCGTCCATTTGACCACTCCCTATTCGCCCTTGATCTCACACCTATTTACGGACCATGCCACTCCAGAAAATCTATAAATAGAGCCCTCATTCTTCACAGGAGGGGATCCAAGCAAGAGGGAGAAGAAGAGAAGAGAAGGAAGGAGTTCCTCCTCGACAGCCGCCGGACCACCGCAGAACCTCGCCAGACCACCGCCGGACCACCGCAGGAATCTCGTCGGACCACCGTCGGACCACCGCAGGAACCTCGCCAGACCACCACAAAATCTCGCCGGACCACCACCTTAAGGCCCGACATTCTCCCCGACGTCCTGCCAAAGACCCGACGTCTTGTTCAAGGCCCGACACTTAGTCCCTACGTCCTGCCAAAGACCCGACGTCTTGTTCAAGGCCCGACGTTAAGTCCCGACGTCCTGCTGAAGACCCGACGTCCTGCTAAAGACCTGACGTCCTGCTTAAGACCCGACGTCCTACTCAAGGCCAGACCATCAACATCCGATCTTCCAAGTGACACTGGGGACTAACACCTGACTCCTTATTTCCTACCGCCTACGGTCCTTCTGACCACTGTCGCCTAATACGGTCCGTCCGACCTCCATCACCAGACAACGGTCTCCGGCCGACTACGGTCGCCTGCGACTACGGTCTCCTGCCGACTACAGTCTCCTGCCGACTACAGTTCTTCAGGCCTTTGTCGCCTACTATGGTCCTTCCGACCTCCATCAACAGACAACGATCTTTCTGACCCCGGTCTCCTGCCGACTCCGGTCTCCTGCCGACCACGATCCTTCAGGCCAAACAAACATGTATATGTAACTCTTACCATGTAATGCAATCTATATGATGTACATTTGCTACATCAATCCAAGGCCTTCTCCTAAGGAAGGGCCTCACTTGTAATCGACTACAAATACTAGTGGATTCATTCAAACCGGGCCAGGCCCCGTGGTTTTTCCCCCTTTTTCAGGGGTTTTCCACGTAAAAACTTTGGTGTCTCTTATGAACGCTACACCCTCTCACTTATCTGATTGTGTGCTGGATCTTCGTACAACGCTAAGACGTTAAACTATATATTTCTCTACCGCCGCGAATATTCCAGGACGCAACAGTTTGGCGCCGTCTGTGGGAAAGTGATTCCCGATTGGGGGGCAACTTCTGCTCCAATCTCAAAGGATCGCTCTTATCAACTTCCTGACATCAGTCATTATTGCATCAAATGCGGACTGGGGGCAACTTTGACCCCAATTCTGGTCAAAAAGATCCTTAAATACTTCCAACATCAAGATGATATTTCAGAAAAATCCAAGCAAATGCAAGGATACTTTCTATCACTTATAAGTTTCATACAGTCCCCTACATGACTCATACTCCTTGGACAAGGTCTTGATCTAGACCTCAAAAAGGTAGTAATGGTCTAAAGATAGACCCCTCATTATCTTTGATTCGGGATATACGCGGCATTCGCCCCCTCCCAATCAAAGCAAAATCGATCCCAGGGGGATCCGATTAGACCTCTTCCACACAGGTTAACGTCATCGAGCAGGGCTCCGACATACAACCTCGGAAAGGTCTCACATCCTTGGTGGATTCTCCCGACCTCTTCCACACAGGTTAACGTCGTCGAGCAAAGGCTCCGACATACAACCTCGGAAAGGTCTCACATCCTTGGTGGATTCTCCCGACCTCTTCCACACAGGTTAACGTCGTCGAGCAAAGGCTCCGACATACAACCTCAGAAAGGTCTCACATCCTTGGTGGATTCTCCCGACCTCTTCCACACAGGTTAACGTCGTCGAGCAGGGCTCCGACATACAACCTTGGAAAGGTCTCACATCCTTGGTGGATTCTCCCGACCTCTTCCACACAGGTTAACGTCGTCGAGCAAAGGCTCCGACATACAACCTCGGAAAGGTCTCACATCCTTGGTGGATTCTCCCGATCTCTTCCACACAGGTTAACGTCGTCGAGCAGGGCTCCGACATACAACCTCGGAAAGGTCTCACATCCTTAGTGGATTCTCCCGACCTCTTCCACACAGGTTAACGTCGTCGAGCAGGGCTCCGGCATATAACCTCGGAAAAGTCTCACATCATTGGTTAACGTCACCAGAATGTCGTCAATGGACTTCTATCTGACTTCTCCACAATGTTAAAATTCTACACGATTTTGAATTTTCTCCTATCGCTGAACTTTTGCATTGCAGGACTTTCGACGGACTAATACCCGGCACCGGAATTCTTCCTATTGTCGGACTAATACCCGACGTTGGACTTTTGCTCCTCAATGGACTTCTCCTTGACGTCGGACTTCTGCTCGTCAGCAGACTTCTACCTGACGTAGGACTTCTGCTAGTCAGATAACTTCTACACGACGTCGGACTTCACCTTGTCATCAAACTTCTGCTTGTCAGCGGACTTCTACTCGACGTCAGCGGACTTCTGCCCGTCAATGAACTTTCATTGGTCTTCTGCCAGAGGCCGTACTTCTACACGACGTCGGATTTCACCTTGTCGTCGAACTTCTGCTCGTTAGCGGACTTCTACTCGTCGTCGGACTTCTGCCCGTCGATGAACTTTCATCAGTCTTCTGCTCGAGGCCGTACTTCTACTCGACGTCGGACTTCTCCTTGTCGTCAAACTTCTGCTCGTCAGCAGACTTCTACTCGTCGTCGGACTTATGCCCGTCGACGAACTTTCATCGGTCTTCTACCCGAGGTCGTACTTCTACACGACATCGAACTTCTCCTTATCGTCGAACTTCTGCTCGTCAGCGGACTTCTACTCGTCGTCGGACTTATGTCCGTCGACGAACTTTCATCGGTCTTCTGCCCGAGGCCGTACTTTTACACGACGTCGGACTTCTCCTTGCGTCGAACTTCTACTTGCCTTCAGACTACTAACCGTCGTCAGACTTTTACCCGTCGATGGACTTTCATCGATCTTATACCTGGTGCTGCACCTCTACCCGACTTCGTACTTCTACCAGATGTCGGACTTCTACCAGTTAATAGACTTTCGTCGGTCTTCTGCCCGACACTGTATGACTACCCGACATTGAATTCCTGCCTGTCATCATATTTCTCCCCGATGCTGGAAGTATGCCCGTCATTTCAACCTCCCTCCTTACAACGGTTTATCCGACCTCCATCGCAAATCACCAAACATCAGAACTCCACAAGATCTCTCAAAGAAAAGAGGGAGAAAGATGAAGAAAGGAGAGAATTTCCGAACTTCCTTGCCAAGAGAGGGGCCTCAGAAAACTAAGGGAAGGCCTCAATAGAAAGGACAGAGGGAGATGAGGAAAGAAGAGAATCTCCAGACTTCCTTGCCAAGAGAGGGGCCTCAGAAAACTGACGGAAGGCCTCAATAGAAAGGACAGAGGGAGATGAAGAAAGGAGAGAATCTCCGAACTTCCTTGCCAAGAGAGGGGCCTTAGAAAACTGAGGGAATGCCTCAATAGAAAGGACAGAGGGAGATGAAGAAATGAGAGAATATCCGAACTTCCTTGCCAAGAGAGGGGCCTCAGAAAACTGAGGGAAGGCCTCAATAGAAAGGACAGAGGGAGATGAAGAAAGGAGAGAATCTCCAAACTTCCTTGCCAAGAGAGGGGCCTCAGAAAACTGAGGGAAGGCCTCAATAGAAAGGACAGAGGAAGATGAGAAGAAAAGAGGAGAAGAAGAGAAGAAAAAAGGAGGAGAAGAAGAAAGGAATGAACTTTCTTAAGGATCTAAGGCCCTATTTATAGCTTTTTGGGAGAAAGAGTGGAAGTTTCTAGAATTTTTAATTTCCCAAATTTTTCTAAATTTTTCTGAATTTTTTCGGAATTTTTTGGGATTTTTTTAGGATTTTTTATGCATTTTTACGGCCAAAAAAGGCCTAAAAAAGCTTAAAAAATTAGATTTTCTGCACTAGTGGGGCCCACTAGGTCGGTGGGCTGAACAGTCCCGCCCATTCATTCAAATAAGGCGGTGGAGGAGCAGCCAGCGGGCTGCCACGCGGGACCAGGCGGGCCTACGCGGCCCAAGCGGGCCGCCGCGCGGGCCAGAAGCCGGCCCAGCAGCCCACCGCGCGGGCCGAAGCGCGGGCCGCAGGCGCGGCCCGGGCGGCCCAGGCGGGCCGCCGCGCGGGCTGCAGCGCGGGCCGCAAGGCGCGGCCCAGGCGGCCGGGCGGGCCGCCGCGCGCAAGCCGCAGCGCGGGCCCGCGAGCGCGGGCCCAGGCGGGTCGGGCGGCCCAGGCAGGCCGCCGCGCGCGCGTTCCAGCGCGGGCCGGCGGTGCCGCCGGCGGCGGCGGCGTCGTCCGGCCGGCCGGTCCGGCCGGTCCGGCCGCCTAGCCCATTTTAGGCCCGATTTTTGTCCCGAAAACTCCGATTTCGACGTTTTTGGGGTCCCCAGACACGTTTTTCGACGTTCCGGACTCAATTTCGGCACTTCCGGAGCTCAACGAGGCCTCTATGATCAAGTTCGAGCAAGCCATTAACCTTCGGAACACATTTTTTGGCATTTCGGCATATGCAATTTGTCGACACTTATATTTTCGGACCCCTGGAGCTTCGGCGTCCGAAAATAGGGGGGCAACTGATATGTCATCACAAAATTAGCTTGATCAGGCACGAATCTCGAGGCAAAAACTAGTTGGAGACTTCAAAAATTAAATCCGGGAGCATCCGAACTCCGATTTCAACGAGCTTACAGTCAAACTGAGCGTCTCGGAAATACGAACCCAACAACACCAAGATCGACCCAATCTGAGCCCAAATAAGTCCGAATCAAGAGTTCAAAGCGCTGTCGGAAGGTTCAAACCGCAATTTGAGTTACCAAACGGTCTCCGATTTTGACGACCTTATACTCGAATCGAACGGCTCGACGAGAAGAATTCAACGAGCCCAAGATCACTAAATTCTGACATCATTAAGGCCTCCAAATGTCCAACGAACGGTGCACGATCGTAGGATTCAATATCGGCCGTCCATTTGATCACTCCCTATTCGCCCTTGATCTCACACCTATTTACGGACCATGCCACTCCAGAAAATCTATAAATAGAGCCCTCATTCTTCACAGGAGGGGATCCAAGCAAGAGGGAGAAGAAGAGAAGAGAAGGAAGGAGTTCCTCCTCGACAGCCGCCGGACCACCGCAGAACCTCGCCAAACCACCGCCGGACCACCGCAGGAATCTCGTCGGACCACCGCCGGACCACCGCAGGAACCTCGCCGGACCACCACAAAACCTCGTCGGACCACCACCTTAAGGCCCGACATTCCCCCCGACGTCCTGCCAAAGACCTGACGTCTTGTTCAAGGCCCGACACTTAGTCCCTACGTCCTGCCAAAGACCCGACGTCTTGTTCAAGGCCCGACGTTAAGTCCCGACGTCCTGCTGAAGACCCGACGTCCTGCTAAAGACCTGACGTCCTGCTTAAGACCCGACGTCCTACTCAAGGCCAGACCATCAACATCCGATCTTCCAAGTGACACTGGGGACTAACACCTGACTCCTTATTTCCTACCGCCTACGGTCCTTCTGACCACTGTCGCCTAATACGGTCCGTCCGACCTCCATCACCAGACAACGGTCTCCGGCCGACTACGGTCGCCTGCGACTACGGTCTCCTGCCGACTACGGTCTCCTGCCGACTACAGTTCTTCAGGCCTTTGTCGCCTACTATGGTCCTTCCGACCTCCATCAACAGACAACGATCTTTCTGACCCCGGTCTCCTGCCGACTCCGGTCTCCTGCCGACCACGATCCTTCAGGCCAAACAAACATGTATATGTAACTCTTACCATGTAATGCAATCTATATGATGTACATTTGCTACATCAATCCAAGGCCTTCTCCTAAGGAAGGGCCTCATTTGTAATCGACTACTAATACTAGTGGATTCATTCAAACCGGGCCAGGCCCCGTGGTTTTTCCCCCTTTTTCAGGGGTTTTCCACGTAAAAACTTTGGTGTCTCTTATGAACGCTACACCCTCTCACTTATCTGATTGTGTGCTGGATCTTCGTACAACGCTAAGACGTTAAACTATATATTTCTCTACCGCCGCGAATATTCCAGGACGCAACAACATTAATGAAAGTCTTATGATTATAATTTATAAAAATTATAATTATATTATGAATGTTATATGATATCTAACATTGAAAATATATATTAAAAAAACTACCTAAATATCAAATGTACTAATAGAACATTTATTGATTATGATAGTTAATGGCTCTTCTTGCGAAATTCCATCCTTTAATGACTGATCTGCTTCGGGGCCCACTAACAACCAATGGCAATCACCACCTCGAAGAATGTTGTCGGTGCGGCGTTGGTTAACTAACCTAAGCCCAACGACAGGACATCCCAGATGGACTAGCCGGGGCGGTAGGATCAAATAGACCTGCGGGTAAAACGTCCAACTGTTAAAGCGGCGTCGAACGGTTATGGCTGCGCCTGCTTCTATCTTTGTGCTTCTGACATCTCGACCGTCCAATTTATTGCGGCGGTGATATCGAGGTTAGCCCACGATGCCCTGTCCGGTCACGAACTGATCACCTAACTGCCATATATCTCATTTTTGGAAACTAATTAGGTAGTAATACGTGTAAGAGTCCTGAGGCAATTACTAGGGATTTTTTCCCTCAATCAAGAGCTTTATTAATATATATAATAAAGTTATTTATTGACTTAAATAAATAAATAAATAAAATGTTTTATAAAAAAAAAAGAATTTTTATTTTGAAAATTAGAGGCATGGCTCATTCATTTGTAAAAGAAGTTACAATACTGGAGAATCACAATGTAAAATTTATGCAAAATCTATATGAGCTTATGATAAAAATCAGAAAAGCTCAAAAAAACCCAACAAATCAGGGAAGGTCAAAAGTTAGGCTATGAGCAAGAAAAAAGAAAGTACAAAAGCCTATGAAATTCAAAACAAGATTAATGGACTTGAAGCGCATAGAAATGGTCAGGACTCAGAAAACCCGTTAAACATATCTGAGTAGATTATTGAAGCAGAAGATTCTCCTGGTTACCCGAAGAGCATTCAAGGGGAGGTCTTTGTGGGATATCATCATTGTCCAAATGCCCAAAAGAATCCCAACAGAAATAAAACCAACCTGGAAACCATCATGTAAGGCAACAAACATCAAACCAATTTTGATACAGTCGAAAAAACAAGTCTAGCACAGCCCAAGAGAGACTGAAGACAACCTCAACATAGCAGTAGAACATCCACCACCTATCAATCACATAACCAACACCAGAATTTCATCAAAAAATAATAAATTCCTTACATTTACACGTAGATAACTTAAATTTAATTGCTTTTGTAATTTTGGGTGAAAGAGTGGTAGCACAAGAAGAAGAGTGGCCAATTTTTTTATCATTAATTTCACACCATATATGATATATGGTGCAATTAATAATAAGTAAAAGTAAGTTCTTATCCTTAATCAATTTAAAATTCCATTCAATAATATTATCAAAGGCCTGAAGGATCGAAGCTCTAAGCATGAAGCATTTTAACTTAGGGATTAGTGTCACCAAAATATGAAATGATTGGTCACACAAAAAAAAATGCAATAAACATTTCGAACAATAATGAAAAAACGAGCAACTTCTATCAACCTGAATATTCCTCCCAGCAAGCACATCAGATATCTTTAAATCCCCACATTTAGCCAACCATGAGAATGAAGAAATCTCTGAACGTGACATTTTTGTCAAAGAGAGGAATGACAATCTTGAGTTTGGAAATCCTTGAAGAACTCAAAGTAAAATTCTTTGTAAGAACCCACCCCATTATTATCCCAAATAATACTTCTAGAGTGGGAATTCTTAATTAGGATAGAGGTGATGGTATTTAGAAAGGCCAAGGTAGAAGTCAGCAAGGATTTCCCAATTTAAGTTCGATATGAGAACATAGATGGTAACACTACTATCAAAATAGTCAGTGGGGGGAAACACACTTGATATATAAGAGATAGTCAAGCCCTTACACTAATGACCCAAGAAGAGAGATATTAGAGAAAAAGCATTGACCTCAAAAGAGAATTTTTTTTTGACCAAAGTCACCATGTGAAAAACACTTTACTAAAAGACAGAAGGGTGGTGAGTAGGTAGTTTCTACGAAGAAGTATATCTACCTGAGTGCCAGCTAGTAATAAGATAATTAACATTGTGAAACATGCTGATGAAAGTGCAATTGTAGACAAACCTTATGGCTTAGAGAGAAGGGATTCACAAGCCACCCAAACTAATAGGCTTGCTAGTATTAGTTCATGTGTAAGTCCTACACTATGTTACTCCACCTCTAAGAATGTGGTTAGGAAAGGTACCTATAATTAATACACATTATCTACTATAAGAGTACTATTAGATTATGTATCTAAATGTTGGTTAACTCCTTCAAATGGAAAAAAATTAATTTTAAAAATTTGGTTATTAAATATACAACTAGGCAAATAAATATAATAAGCATTAGTTTTGGGTGTTCTAATAATTGTAAATATCCCAAAGCTCTTACATGTAATTTCTTATATTTTATAGAGATGTATCTCTAGGGAGGAATGTTTAATGACACAATGTTATCAACATTATACTCTTTCATGGATCTATTTATTTTACTTTAGTTGGATATTATGCATTGATCTTCACTATCTATTTCCACAACCTAATATAAAAGCTATGAAATTCTTTAGCAAAGGGGATTATAGTATCAAAAACTACATGTGCCGATATATCAAAAATTTCCATTGGCTTTTTAAGAGTTCAACCATCAACTATTTAAAATAACATTTTTAGTGGTTTTAAAGATTGCTATTATAAGTAAACCTAGATATTGATAGATAAAAATCCCAATTACCCAAATTTTTTCCTACTAAACATTTAAGGAGATTCACAAGGGTCATACTTACCACCTTGGCCAGTCAAATAGTTTATGGGAGAAGGACAAAAATATAATTTTAAATTATTCCCATGTAGCTTTCACAAGGTGTTTTGAAAATAGGATACAAATTTTGCATCCCTATTAGATACGGTGGTCAATGGTAAAATATATAATATAATAATTTAACTAAAAATATCCTAACATTATGAAATGCATTGTAAGCCTTGGTATAAGGTATGTAATTGAATATTTTGCAGAACCTATCCACCTCTTTTAAAAATATTGTCATGGATACTATTTTTCATAGTTAAACCCAAAATATAAGTTCATTTAATAGATCCTCTCGAGATTATATGGGGCTAGAAGTTTAGTGCATGTCCTACTTTTATTTAGCATTTTTAGCATGTGTTCATAACCTACTTGGGGCTACTATTCATTAAACATCACTCTTCAATGATTACCAATAAAATTAATTTACTTAAAATGAATTGTTTTGTCCTTTTCTAATAGGACAATTCTTCTATGCTACAAACTTTGATGTATTTAATAGTTTTAATACAAAAGTGTAGTCCTAGAAGAATTCAACCCACATTGAATGTTTATTACATGTGCTTCACACTCAATAATTTGTTGGACTTATACTTGAAATCACACTACATAGTAATGTTTATTACATGTGCTTCACATATTTTTTTCTTAGTGTGAATTTTTCTTAAAAGATAAGCTTTTAATTTTAGTTTATTACAAAGGATTTCTTGAGTGTGCCTTAGTTTAGATCTTCAAAATTGTACTTGAGATCATATCCTAAGATTAGTATTTTCTACACAAATTTCTTCAATTTTGCTTAAGTTGAAAGCTTACAAATTTTGCTTGGAGAGGATGATTCCTTGTCTAGTTTATTACATATACTTCTTTGGTTGTGTTTGAGTTTGGATCTCAAGACTTATAATTAGACTTGTTTCTTAAGATTAGTGTAGGTTGCCCTAGACTTCTTTTGCTAAGCTAAGGATATAACACGTGTTTTGGGTACTACAAATATCTCATTTGTTATATCTTTTTAATAAAACAACTCTTAAATTTTTGGAAGGCGTAATAAAGAGTAAAAGGGGGTGTGTTGCCCTAATATATAAACCAAAGATAAGACACATAGTAGGTGGACAACCTTAGCATCTATATTAAGTTTGATGGGTACTGAGCGAGCAACATGCCACGAGGTTAACTAGACTAAGAAAGGACATATAGGTGCAAAGTGTAAGGCTCTCATAAGGAGCACTGCATATGAACGATAAGTATGTTAAATGTTTAAGGATCTTATAAGAACCACTATAGGTAAGTTGTAAATGGTATGCCATCTTGGTAATTGGGCTAAGAATAAGGCACACAAGGGTAATGTGTAGCTCTCAAAAGGGGCACAAATATAGACTACAAAAATAAAGTGTACAAAACATGTACGTTTCACATAATAACCAATGTATATGTCATATACGATGTGAAAAATGTGTATAGCTCTTATAAGTACCATTCATAAGTTGTAGAGGGCATGTCATCTTAGTAAACATATCAAGAATAAGGCATGTGGGAAATGTACATCTCTCAAAAAGATCATAAACATGAATTTGGAACCTATACGCATGTCACCTTAGTGCTAGTAATATGGGTGGGAATATAGGTTGTGTAAGGCTCTCATAACGAACATTATACATGAACTACGTAAGTGTGTAATGTGTGTAAGGCTCTTATAAAGAACACCATTCACAAGTTACAAAAAGGTTTATTATAGCAACATATAGACTATGAAAGAGGATGTAAAGGAAATTGTGGTGTTTGTAAGATGCATTAACATAATCTTAGAACATATACACATGTTGCCTTAGCATTAGCACCAAAGAAGAACATCAGAGTGTATTATATAAGGCACTTGTAAGAATCACAATGCATGACCACATAAGTGTGTGAAAATGTATAAGGCTCTCATAAAGAACATTTTATACACATTATAGGGGGTGAACCATCTTGGTAACTAAACCAAGAATAAGGCATGGATGGAAATATGTTGCCATCATAAGGAGTATGATATTAAACATATGACCATAACACATGTCTCATTTTCATTAGTACCAAAGATGTATGTATGAACAGAATGTGCAAGGCTCTTGTAAGAAGCATAATACAATTGTCATAAAGCATGAGTTATCTCACTAGTTGGAATAAGAATGATGCATGAGAGGTGAATATACAACACTTACAAGGAGCATGAAAACATACTTGAAATGAATGTTTAAAATATGTAAGACAACCATAAAAAAACTTTATACATGAACCTTAGAAGGCGTGCAAAAGGTATAAGGCTATCATAAAGGGCATTATATATATAAGTCACAAAGCGGTATGCCATATTGGTAGTACAAATAAGAATTATGAACGAGAGGGTGTATAACTCATAAGAAGCATGAACATAATTTGAGATGTGTAGTAGAGAGAGAAATAAAGGCCTAAGGTGTATGTCAAGAGCATGAAGTCTCACATCAATATTTGTCTTATAATTATCTGTTTGGGGTGATTCTAGCATTTTATAAATGTGTTCATGAAGCTATTACAAGAAGATTCACCTTTTTGGAAATGTTATGGCTGTTATAACATGTTCTTTATTAAAAAAAAATCAATTAGTTGCTTTCTTAAAGATATCATACATTACCAAATCTAGTTATAAGAACCAGCTTTCCACCACAAAAAATTATAGAAGGCAGCGTGAAAATAATAAGAAGACGGTAGCCAAATGAAAACATGATTGTAGAATAAAAATAAAGTGGTGAGAAAGATGCCCCAAATAGACCCTAAAATTCATGGATGACATAGAAGTGTTTTTACTTCATAGTAGATGGTAAGTCTTTATATTTATGGGCTCCTCCACATTAGGTTGCAATTTCTTTTAGGTGACAAGTCTTATGAGAATAAAGGTGCTATTTAATTTTATTTTTTGATAATAAAGATTAAGTTTTAGATGAGTTAAATTAGGATGAATGATTTTATTAACCTAGATGATGGCATTAGAAACAAAATTAAGAGATATGACGATGAGTATAAATAATGTTATATTTTATATGCTAATTTTTTAGTAAAATTATTTTATTTTAGTTGTCTTAGTACTGGAAAATATAAGAAATGTGTAAAAAATTTACTACACCACAGCTTCGGACGCTACACTACCACAGCACCATCACTGACACCGCCGGAGCACCCAATATATACATGACAGCTCCCAGTCTCTATTTAACAGCATCACTGTGTCAAAGGAGTCAGCACTGCAAAGCCAAGTCTCTGTCTGTATAGTGCCACATGGATGCCATAATGCTCATCCTTCAGTACTGTCGCATCACTTCAGTTGTAATCATTCAGGAGGTGGTCTGCCAATGAAGTAATGCATCTATTCACTAAAAAGTAGTTTCACGTTAACAAGCATCGTAGTAGAGGAAATCTTTCAGCATTATAATGTTAGTTCATTTTATGGGCGTCGTGTTGTAAGTGTCTCGAGTACCACGACACCAGAATTCATTTTATGTGTTTTTTTATAAATAAACATATTACAATGTTAGTAAGAGAGTTTACTCACTTAGTTAATTTCAGTCATCATAGTGCTTCTCTGTAATTTCCTTAGGAGTAATAATTAAGGGAATTCAAGTAGCACTAGATCCACTTTATAATGGTGTTGGGTTAATGTTTGTGGAAGTAATTCTATAAGTTCAAGGAGTGTAGAGGATATCATTGAACACATTCAGTGATATCTTTTCTTCTATACTTTATTTCTTTTATGCAATTAATAAAAATGAATTTGTTTCACTTATTCTTCATGTTTGGCTAAATTCTCTAGTTTTATATTAATGATGTAAATAAAATATGGAATACTAATGAATTATTTTCATTAATAATTTAATAGTATTTTTAATATGTCAGGTTTTTATTTAATTCACATAGTTTTCATATATATTATTAATATCAAGTGTAATATGGAACCTAGGAATAGGAAAGCAGACATAGCCAAGTATATTTGATTGGTATGATGCAAGCATAGGCATAGTGCTTGACGTATACCAAATTATAGAGATGAATTATATAGAGGGGATTTTAACAGTACTTATTTTACTTATTCTTCTAAAATTTTAATAGCGTTACAAATTATAGGTGTTTAGAGTGGTATTGAAGTTGGAAGGATTTAATATGTCATTTGTCTCTTTACACTTTACTGAGCATTTTGTGATATATATGCTCTGAATATAATAAATATAAAAGAGAATCATTAGAAAATAAATTATATTTATATTCCATCAATATAAAATATTTTATCTAAATAGTGTTTCATTTGAAATTTTTTATTAATTTTAAACTAAGTGACTGATATAGTACAACTCAGATTGACTATTTTCTTATTAAAAAATTAAATCATTTAGATTGCAAAGATTGTAAAGTTATTCTTAGTGAAAATTTATGTACCCAACATTGATTATTAGTTTTTGACTTTAAGATAAAGGGTCATAAAATAAAAAATAAAGTAAAACGATTTTCTAGGATTAGATGGGGGCATTTAAAGAATATTAACAAAAATATTTTTGAGAATAAGATTTTAGATCTTAAGATTTTGTCTGTGCATGAGGATGCTAATGTTATGTGGGAAAAAGTGACTAGTGATATTAAAAATATTGCAAAAGATGTCCTTGGAGTATCAAAGGGAAGAGCTCATAATAGTAAAAATAGTTCATGGTGGAATCCAAATGTGCAAGAAAATATTAAAAATAAGAAGTTTTGTTACAAAAATTGATTTAATTTTAAAAATTTTGATAATTGGGAAATATATAAAGTGGCTCGTAAGGATGCTAAGAAAGCAATATGCGATGCAAAGATATTAGCTTTTAGTGATTTATATAATATATTAGATACTAAAAAAGGAGAAAGATATATATATATATATATATATATATATATTTATATATATATATATATATATATATATATATATATATATATATATAAGTTAGCCAAACAAAGAGATAGGAGTAGTAAGGATTTAGTTCAAGTGAAGTGTATTAAGGATGAAGATCAAAAAATAATTTTCTTAGAAGATGATATTCATCAAAGGTGGATGAGATATTTTGCTAAACTTTTTAATGAAGATTGTGAAAATAAGATTGACTATAGTGACCTTAGCACCCTAAATGAAAATAAAGATTTCTATTTTTATCGGCGTATTAGTAAAATTGAAGTTAGAGAGGCTTTAAAGAAAATGAAGGGTGCAAAAGCTGTTGGACCTGATGATATTCCAACAGAGGTGCAAAAATGCTTACAAGATGAAAGAAGTTTATGGTTTACTAAACTTTTTAATACTATTTTGAAGACTAAAAAGATGCTAGATGAGTAGAGAATGAGTGTGTTAATTCCTATTTTTAAGAGTAAAGGTGATGCATAAGATTGTGCTAATTATACAGGTATTAAGTTAATGTGTCATACTTTAAAACTATGAGAGCGAGTTATTGAGCATAGGTTGCGGCGTGATACTAATGTTTCTCAAAATCAATTTGGATTCATGCCGGGTAGGTCGACTATGGAAGCCATACATTTATTAAAAGGTTTGATGGAGAAATATAGAGAAAATAAGGAGAATCTACATATGATATTTATTGATTTAGAAAAAGCATATGATAAAGTTCCAAGAGAAGTGCTATGGAGAGTTCTTGAAAAGAAAGGAGTCAATAATGCTTATATTCAAATCATTAAAGATATGTATGCAGGAGCTATTACTTGTGTTCAAACACAAGGTGGATTGACAAAGTATTTCCCTATTTCGGTTGGGTTGCATCAAGGATCATCCTTAAGCCCATATCTTTTTGCTTTAGTCATGGATGTTCTCACTAGACATTTGCAAGAGGATGTACCTTGGTGTATGGTTTTTGTTGATAAGACTAGAGAGGGAGTTGAAGGTAAACTTGAATTATGGAGGTCAACCTTAGAGTCTAAAGGTTTTAGCTTGAGTAGATCTAAAACGGAATATATGGAGTGTAATTTTAGTAGTAATAGACCTAGTGAGGGGATTGTGACTTTGGGTGATCAAGTCATTAATAAGAGTACACATTTTATATATCTTGGATCTATTGTTCAGAGTGATAGTGAAATAGATGGGGATATTATCAACATAATTCAAGTTGGATGGTTGAAGTGGAGGAATGCATCGGGCTTGTTATGTGATAGAAATGTACCCCTCAAACTTAAGGGAAAATTCTATAAGATGGTAGTGAGGCCTGCAATGCTTTATGGTGCTGAATGTTGGCCATTAAAAGAGAAGCATAATACTAAGTTAAGTGTGGTAGAGATGAAGATTCTCAGGTGGATGAGTGGATTTATCCTTAGAGATCGGATACGAAATGAGCATATACGTGAAAAGGTTGGAGTAGCTCCAATAGAAGATAAGATTAGAGAGAGTCTCCTTAGATGGTTTGGTCACATAAAATGGCGACCTTCCGATGACCCGGTTAGGAGAGTAGAGGTATTAGATTTGACTTATATTGAGAAAGGTAGGGGTATACCTAAAAAGATTTGGCTAGAAAATATTAGAAATGACCTTTCTTTATTAGATTTAAATGAGAATTTGACTTTTAATAGGACACAATGGAGAAAAAGGATTCATGTAGCCAAACCCACGTAGTGGGATAAAGGCTTGATGTTGTTGTTTAAACTAAGTGATTGAATATCTAACATAACTTATGTTTATTAAGTAGGATAATTATTTCAATTATAGTAGACAATACTTGTATTTGTAAGTAAAAATTCTTTTTTGTGGGATCGATACTTTACTCTATCACTGTATTACTTGATTCAACATGTATACTTTAGTATATTAAGTGAGTTATAATATATATAAAACTAAACATTGTTTAGGGATTGATAGAGCCCTAAATTATTTTTACAATTCTTTAGGTTACTCCACACCCATAAAGTTTTTAGTAACATTGCAAGGGAAGAATTTATTTTATTTATAATTTTACTATATTATTAAATCAACTGCATAATTAGTCATATTATATTATTTTATGTTATTTTACTAATTGCATAATTGTGGTTGCATACTTAGAAGCCTTAGAAGGGAACTATTGCTAGATTTTAATTCAAAAATTAAGAGAACCATTTATAAAATTAAAACTACCAAAACGATTTTGAAAATGGCTAATCCTGTTCAAGACTTAGATCATTCTAGATAGCTTAAGGATTTTGCAATCCCTATGGTAGACGGAATTTATTAGAGCATAAATAAATCTGCCATCTAAGCTAATAATTTTGAATTAAAACTTATAATTATTTAGATAGTGTATAATTCTCAGTTTGGGTAAACTTTTATTAAAGATTTTAATGTATATTTAACAATTTTTTTTAGAAATTTATACAATATTTAAGGATAATGGTGTTATTGATTATGCCATTATACTTAGATTATTCTCATTTTCTGAAAGAGATAAGGCAAAAATGTGGTTAAATTTTTTACCCTCAAGCTCTATTACCCTATGGAATTAGTTGGCCCATAAGTTTCTAGGAAAGCATTTCCCATCTTCTAAGACTGCCAAACTTAAAAATGATATTATTTCTTTTACTCAATTAGAAGGGGAATTTATTTATGAGAGTTGGGAGAGATTCAAGGAGATGCTTAGAAAGTGCCCTTACCAAGCCTTACCAGATTGGTTGATAACTCAAACTTTTTCTAATGGATTGGTAGGCCTTAGATCCTTAATTAATGTTGCAGCTAGATGATCTTTAATGCCAAAGCCTTTTGAGAATGCTTATGAATTAATTAATGAAATAACAAAAAATAAAATCTAGTGGCCTGTTGATAGGGTGAATCCTAAGAGAGTGTTAGGAGTCTATAAAAATGATTCTTTATTCATTTTAAATGCACAAGTTGCATCAATATTAAAGAGTTTGAGCACTTTATGCTTAAATTCCGATTTATCTTTACATTTAGAAGATAAAAGTTCAATGGAAGAGAATGATATCTAATGGATTGAAAATGTAAATATGATTGGAAGACAAAATAATCCCTATTCAAATATATATAATCTGGGTTGGAGGAATCACCCAAATTTTAGTTGGTCAAATAATAATGGTGGAAATCAATAAAATTCTGGTCAAAATAACTAAGAAGGAAATTAGAATAATCAAAATCAAGCTAATGACAATCAAAGACTAGCTTATCCTCCTAGATTTAATCAAGGCAACCAGTATGGAACTAAAAATACATCACTAATAGATATGATCATACAATTGAGAACTCACTTACAAAACTAAGCTACTTCAATTTAAAACTTGGAAACTCAATTAAGTTGGCTTGTAATTTCTATGAGTAGTAGACCCATAGGATCTTTACCTAGTAACACTGAAGTTAATCCTAAGGAGAAGTAAAGAGATACCAATGGGACCTAATTGAAGTGTAGCAATCATCCACCTTAGCCAAATGGAAAATTTGGGCAAGTCTGACTAAAGATTATAAACTGATTGCTACTTGGGATGCAACCCAACCTTAGGTATAGTCAATTATACAATATAATTGAAGACTTTAAACTTAGCGCTCCTATGAGTCAACTGATATATGTGTTATGCTAATACTCATTATATTATGAATGTTATATCATGTTTGTGTTCAATATATATATTATACACATTTTATCATTCTTATAGAAGTATTTGTATATAGTGTTTATTTATGTGTTTGTTTACATATTAACAAAGTCTGTTTATGCTTAAATTATTAGTGTCCTTTAATTACTTTTATATTTTAATTTTTTAATTGACCTTTATAAAAATGATAATTAAAAATTATATAAAATTAGAATAATAATAAAATCCTATATCTTAATTTGACTGAGCTTTATGTATACTTCATAGGTTGGAAAAACTAATACTTAACTCATTCAATCATTTAAGCTATTATCCTTATTAAGAGCTAGAATATACACGGTGATAGAGTTGTAATTATACATCTTAACATTGCATGAATATCTAGCTCACACACAGAGAACACAAGATTTTTTATGTAGGAAATCCTGGAAAGGAGAAAAACCATGAGGTCTAGCCTAGTTGAAAATGATTCCACAAGAATTTGAGAAGGGTATAATGGGCTGACTTGTCCTTTAGGAAGATCAAATTATAAATATCAACCATATGATTAAAATGTGGTGTCAAAATTGGCGTCACTGGGTGGTCCGGTGGAAGTTCAACGTCATTTGGAAGTTTGGGCATAAGTTAATAGTTTGGCAGTGGTTTGGCAGAAACACCAATGTCGGTTGGGGGTGGTTAAGATGGGCGCCAGATATTAAATCCCTTGATCATGAACCGTTCACTAGACATTTGAAGGTCATAATATTGTCGAAATTTTATGATCTTTAGCTCGTTGGATTCATCTCGTCGAGCAGCTTGTTTCGATTATAAGTATTTCACTTTTCAAAATCTTTTGGTAATCCAGATTGGGTTTGAACCTTCCAACAACACTTTTGGGCCTTTGATTTGAACCCATTTTGGCTCGGATTGAGTCAAATTTTGTGTCGTTGGATTTGTTTTTTTTGACACGTTAAGTTTGACTGTAAGTTTGCTGAAATCGAACTTGAGATGGTTTCAATTTTAATTTTGGATGTCTCCAACTCAATTTTTTCTCGAGATTCATGCTCGATCATGAAATTTTTTTGATGATGTATCAATCCTACTTTAAATTTATAAATTATACCTTTATAAAATTAACTGTCAAAATTGAAAGATAAATAATTAGTATTGTTGCGGGCTAGAATATACGCGATGATAGAGTTAGTAAATTTTCGTCCGAGCGTTGCACGAATATCTAACACACACAAACAGAAGATAAAAGAACACCAGGATTTTTATGTTGAATGCCCTGAAAATGGGAAAAACCATGGGGCCACGTCTAGTTGAAAAGTTCCACTAGTGTTGCTTGAATTACAAGAAGTTGATTCGTCCCACAAGTCAGGACAATCATATTTACAATGAATTTCTTCAGTTACAAAGTTGCACAGAATTCCGACATTCTCCCGTACATCCGACAGAATCCCGGCTTGTTCGGGCGCCAGGAAGAACTCCGGCTGTGGTCGAGGAGCTGATTCTCCTTCCTCTTCTCTTTTTATTCTCTTCATCTTCTCTTCTTCTTCTCTTCCCTTCTCTTCTTCTTGCTTGGGTCCCCTCTCATGAGAAATGAGGGGTCTATTTATAGTTTTTCTGGAGTGGCATGGCTTGTAAATAGGTGTGAGATCAGGGACAAATAGGGAGTGGTCAAATGGATGGTTGATATTGAATCCCTTGATCGTGCACCGTTCGTTAGACATTTGAGGGTTTTAATGATGTCAGAATTCGACGATCTTAGGCTCGTTGGATTCGTCTCGTCAAGACATTCGATTTGACTATAAGCTCGTTAAATTCAGAGACCGTTTGATAACTCAAATTGCGGTTTGAACTTTCCAACAGCACTTCGGGTGCTTGATTTGGGCTCATTTGGGCACGGATTCAGTTGAATTTGGTGCCATCCAGTTCGTATTTTCGAGACACTCAGTTTGACTATAAATTCACTGAAATCGGAGTTCAGATGCTCCCAGATTTAATTTTTGAAGTTTCCTGCTTGATTTTGCCTCGAGATTTGTACCCGATCAAGATAATTTTATGATGACGTATCAAGTATTAAAAATTAGATATGAGTAGATTAAAAGTTAAAACCATAGCTAACCTAAAGATGAAATTAGTAATCTTATCAAGTCCTTCCTTTAAAATCATTAACATTGTATGATGGTCTATAGAAGAAATTGATGTTCAAAATCATTAATTATGCACTCCATAAAAGAAAAGGAACTATAAAATAGTTCTCAAAATAAAAGGAACATAATCAAAAGAAAAAGGTGAGTACATTAAAAAATTAGTATCAGTAAAAGTTTAAGATTGAAAATACAACCTTATATAGAGATTATAAAGGATAAAATGGGAGATCTAATACAATGGACGAAGAACTAATAAAAATAAAATTTTAACTAAAATTATATCTAATCATTAAAACTCAATTATTCACTTTAACAATTAAAAGTTAATGATTAAATCTATAACTTCTTTTTCAATTTGGAATGTAACTAGAATGATTGATTAGTTTAACTATTAGTTTTTTCCAAACTAAAAGTATAGCTTTGTTAATTTTTACTAATTCTAAGCATTGATGTATTATCCTATATTTTAGTAACTTTAGATTATAAATTTTTTATTTTGATTAATCACTTAATCAGAATTACAAAAAATTTATTTGCTTAAGGACAATTAAGAATTTAAGATGGGGAGGATTTGATGAGTATAAATATTGTAATATTTTATACGTTAAATTGCTAGTGAAATCATTTTATTTTAATTATATTTATGCAAACAAATGTAGGAAATGTGCAAAAAATTTTAGGTATGGAACAACACCACGATGTAGGACACGACACTGCCGCGGTGACATCATTGACACCTTCGGAGTGCCCAATATGGACATGGCGGTGTGCAATCTCTGTTTAATAGTGTCATAGTGTCGGAGGAGTCAGTCTTGCAAAGCCTAGTCTCTGTCTAGACAGCACGCGGCGCCAATTTTCAGCACTAGTACTAAGCCAAGGGAGTGCCACGTGGATGCAACAGCACTCAACCGTTAGTAGCGCTTCAGTGTGACAGTTGAAATCATTCAAGACACGATCTGCTAGCAAAGCAACACATCTATTCACTAAATAAACAATAAACATATTTCTCTAATTTTTTTGTTATTGTTAGGCATATAAAGTTAAATTTCTCTAATAGGAACAAATCTTTTTAAAGACATCTACTAATCCTCGATTTTTAAAATCATTATCTCTCATTTTTTATATAAATATTGTATATGCTTATGTTAAATGATAAATTGAAAGAAAAACACACATAATGAAAAAATATATTTTGCATTGATAGAACAAAGCTCTTTTAAAACTATTTAGAGTGATATTAAATTTTGACATAAAATTTTAAAATAGTTTATAATTAAAATAAAATTCATTTATCTTCAGACATCAGTTTTTACAATATACTTTATCATTAGCCATTCAACTCATTAATGATCAAGGCTATTAATCAAGTCCATTCTAACGTTTATAAATACTGATAATTATAAAGTATGAAAAATATTAGTATATTTATAAAATACACGTGAGACTTTCATGTGAATATATAAATTTGCGTATAAACACTCCCAAAAATATAATGTTTTCGCAGTGGTTAGTAGCGACGGTTTGAAAATGCCGCTACAGCATGGTATAGGCAAAAGTTTTAACGGTTGCTAAAACCACACCTATGACATATGGAAATCCTGCCTTAACTCAGTCTGCCTGCGCACCCCAAATCCCACCCTAACTCATCTTGCTTGTGCATCGTTTGACCGACATCTTCCTTCTTTCTTTTGCGCTTCGTCTGTCTGACCAAGAGAGCCATTCCATGAGCATCTGCAACAGACTCGCTCCTCCCAACGCCAAATCAACTGCCTCCACCACTATCGAATATGTTGTCATCGTCGAATTTATCATCGCCATTCATCAGCTAGAATTTTAAATTGATTTTATCATGTAACTCCATTTCTATAAAGAGAAGCATGAATGCAAAGTTGAAAATATCTTATCATGAAAATCAATTGCAAATTGTTAAAGATAAATCAAATATGTGCCTCTTTCAAATCATTAAAAAAAAAATCAATTTTGCAGCAGTTTTAACCACTGTTATTGAACCATTGTCCAGTGTTGCATCGATTAAAATTGCTTCCCAATTTTGCAGGTGTTAAAATTACTACCCAATTTTGCAGGAGTAATTGCCCAAATTTACAGGTGACTGAATGCAGAATTATAGCAGTTAAAACTGCTGCCAAAACTAATGCTACTAAAAATAGGTTCAAATACATTGGTTCATTGAGCACTACGGAAGTCGTTTCCAAATACGACTGATGTGTAGCAGTTTGTAAACCACTATTGCAAAGAAGATAGTAGGTGTTTTAACCGCTATTGTAGGCCAAAAACATTGTTGCGAAAGCATGATTTAGTAGTAGTGAGAGCTTAATGAAGAATAATGACAACAAATATAACATTATTTATTGGGGGGTAGAGTAGGGTATTATTTATTGATTATTTAGAGTGTCTTATATGCTTAGAAATATTTTTTATTTTTTATTACTCCATACATGTTGATTTTCTTCCTCAGCTCAATATTTGCAAGATGGGCATTACTCACGTATATGCGAGGATTGTACCCAAGAACTTAATAATGCTTTGCGAGATTTTATTTGTTTCTTCCTATATTTTTAGCGTTATAAATTAGGAATGTAAATGAGACAAGTTGAGTTCGATTCAACTTTTTCTTGAACCTGAGTTTGATTAATTTATCGAGTTCAAGCTCAAATTTGAATTTAATTATATGAGTTAAAGTTAGGTCATGAGCCAACTCAATTATTATGAAAGTGAAAACATGATTTTGATGCATACTGATACGTCGTCATAAAATTATCTTGAACTGACACGAATCTCGAGGCAAATGCTAGGTGGAAACTTCAAAAATTAAATCCAGAAGCACCAAAACTCCAATTTCAGCGAGCCTACAGTCAAACTGAGCGTCTCGGAAATACGAACCCAACGACACCAAGTTCAACCCAATCCGAGCCCAAATGAGTCCGAATCAAGGACCCAAAGCAATGTTGGAAGGTTCAAACCGCAATTTGAGTTACCAAACGGTCTCCGATTTTAACGAGCTTATACTTGAATCGAGCGGCTCGACGAGACAAATCCAATGAGCCCAAGATCACCGAATTCCAACATCAATAAGGCCTCCAAATGTCCAATGAACGGTACACGATCGAAGGGTTCAATATCGGCCGTCCATTCGAACCACTCCCTATTCGCCCATGATCTCACATCTATTTACGAGCCACGCCACTCCAGAAAAACTATAAATAGAGTTCTCATTCTACACAAAGGGGACTCAAGTGAAGAGACAGAAGAAGAAGAGAAAAAGGAGGAGAAGGATGAAGCTCCTCCTCGACCACCGCCGGAGCTCTTCCCGCCGCCTTAAGACGCCGGAACTCTGTCGGATTTTTGCGAGAATGCCAGAATTCTGTCTAACTTCCATGGGATGTGGAAATTTTTCCCAATTTACAGCAGAGTTCCCTCCTGAAGCCGAAACTCCGCCCAAGTGAAGCCAGATTTCTTCTCTGCCACCAACAGACGTCGGACTTCTACCCGACGTCGGACCTTCACTCTTCGCCAAGTTTCTACCCGACGCCGGACTTCTACCGGTTATCGGACTTCACTGGACGTCTATGCGAAGATGGATTTCTTTCCATTGATGGACTTCTACCTAACGTTGTCCTTCTGATCTTCGTCGTCAGACTATAGTCTTCTGATCTCCGTCGCCGCCGACTACGGTTCTCCTGACTCACGTCGCCCGCCGACTACAGTCTTTCTGACGTCAGTTGCCCGCCGACTATGGTACTCCTGACTTACGTCGCCCGTCGACTACAATCTTTTAGACCTCCGTCGCTAGTCGACTACGGTCCTCCTGACTTACGTCGCCCACCGACTATAAGCCTTCCGACCTCCATCACCAGTCGACTATGGTCCTCCTGACTTACGTCGCCCGTCGACTACAGTCTTTCCGACATCCGTCGCCAGCCGACTACGGTCATCCTGACTTATGTCGCCCGCCGACCACAGTCTTTCCGACATCCGTCGCCCGCCTACTACGGTTCTCCTGACTCACGTTGCCCGCCGACTACAGTCTTTCCGACCTCTGTCGCCCGCCGACTACGGTCCTCCTGACTTACATCGCCCGCCGACTACGGTCCTCCCTACCAAACGAACATGTCAATAGTGATTCTTTGTATTCATATCATGTAATGTACTCTATAAAATGTACATCAAGCTAAGGCCTTCTCCCAAGGAAGTGCCTCATTTGTAATCGACTGCAATACTAGTGGATTCATTCAAATTGGGCTAGGCCCCGTGGTTTTTCCCCCTTTTTAGGGGTTTTCCACGTAAAAATCTTGGTGTCTCATAAATGCTAGACCCTCTCTCTTATCTGATTGCGTGCCGGATTTTCGTACAATGCTAAGACGATAAACTTTATATTTCTCTACCGCCGCGAATACTCCTGGACGCAACACATACATATGTTAAGGTAAAATGATATAATAATGTAAATTTAGAAGAAAAATTATTAAGAATAATTTGGTAGAAGAAAATGATATATAATTTTTAAATATCTTTAAGAACATTTTACTTAAACAAATAAATACTAATATATACAATTTAAACTTATTTGATATTAATATTTTTTTAAAAGAAACGACTTTCGACCTAAGGAGTCTAGTCAAGCTTGTTTCAATTTTAACTCGTTAGTTTATGAAGCTCTGCTCACGGGTGCTTTATCGTCCTGATTATACATCAGCTAACGAGTCAGCTCACACCGTTATTAGAAATCCTTATATATTCTCTCTTTATATTTTCGCTTTTACAAAAAGTTTTTTTATTTTATTTTAACTTGAGCCAATTAAAGGTAAACTCACAAACACATCACATACGTAATCTTTGAACTTAAGCCTTGTTAGTTAGTACCCAAAGGTCATATCCAACAAATCAAAACGAGCTGCATACTTTTACAAAAAGTAAACATACTGTAAGTTACTTAATAAATTGATATTTGTTTGGAGCTTTGACTATCAACTTAGAGGTCTTGAATTTCAAGCTTGTGCATGTGTTGTATGTGAATTGGCATACATTTTCTAAGAGAAAACAAAAATAAAAAATTAGGTTAAGCTGAAATTAACTAATTAGATTAAGCCTCTGCATCTTCAGATCGGCTCGACCCGTTTACATTCTTAGACCCGATCCAACCCCATCCGTGGATCCAAGGTTCCGACCTTGCCGCTTCGCTCGCCGTCGAATTCTAATAAATCGGCGATACTTGAAAGTAATAAATCGGCGATCCGGAAAAACGTTTTTTAAATCGTATAAATTGGACGGGGGGGCGTGAGGTGGTTTGCAGCTAGAAAAAGCTACGAGGACTTAAGAGAGAGAAACTGATGCGGTAGAGGGGAGAGAAGCAACCTCCCCATTTTTTCCGAATTCTTTTAGCAGAGGAAACAGACCATTGTCGCAGTGGAGAGAGAAGGAGAAAGAGAGAGGACGCGAAGAAGAATCGATCGCAATTCTTGTCATTTAACACCTCGCCCACTTGCCGAAATCAGTTCTGAAATAAATTGAACTCGTCCGTGAGGCCCGCTCGCAGATTTATTCTCCTTGTAAGATCGATAAGGAGGCGGAGTTCTGGGCGTCGGAGCGGTGATCGTAGCTTCTGCGAGTTAGCCGGGAGTGGCAGAGGTACTGCGGGGAATCGCTTTCATTTCAGGGCTGTAATTTCCCATACGGATTACGTGGAGCTTTAGGTTTTGCTTCTAGCGAATCAGGGTTTAGGTTCCGTCGCGGCTCCGCGGATCTGGGGTCCGTTAATTTTGTGGTCATTTGTTTCTGTTTTATGAGGTCCTGGATAGATTTAATACTTTTCTGAGGGATTAAGGGGTTTGCTTAGGATTCGATGGACCTCTGATAATATTTTTTTGAATCGCAGCATTTTCTTGTTGGATTCATATTATTGTGCCGATTAAAGCAACACCTGACAAAATGCAGGTTCTTGAGGTTCTTTTTTTTACCCTAGAATGTACTACTGTTGAATGTTGAATCTGGGAATACAAGTTGAGAGCTAAGGCCCCTATTGCTTTTTTTTTTTGGTACCTTGATTTGTTTTTCTGCTTTTTCTTTTTAGAAGTTGTGCTGTTTGAGTTCTGCGTTAAGGCTTATTTTTACATGGATGAAGATTTTGCGCTTGATCTATTTAAAAGTTATTTTTAATAGGAAGTACTAGTACGTTTCTTTCTGAATTTTTCCCTCCCGCGTTCTTTTAAATGTTGAACATTGTAAGTGTATAACGCTATATTGATCTCTGCTCCCCTCTGGAATAATCTGTGGATGAAAGGATAAATTTTCCTCAATTATTTTGACATTCATTCTTGTAGTATGCCGTTTAGTTGTTTCCAGATTTAAAATTTGCTGATCACATGTTGTACGGTTTGGGTTTTGCAGGTTATGTCTTCAACAGTCTGAATCACTTAAGGTCCTTCCAGCTGAAGAGAATGTCATGTTAGTACATCACTCTTATTCTTAACTACACTTGCTTCTTGCAAGAAAGAAGTTTTCTGCATGGTTTCTTTTCTTTCTTAGAACGTTCTATTTGTTGCCTTGTTCGCAGTGTACCACAGCGAAGGGCTTGAAGGATCCTTTTCTCAAGACGAGAGGAGAGAGCGGAGGTCTGATGTTGAAAACTCGGAGGATGAGAGAAGGAGAACAAAGATCGGATCCCTGAAAAAAAAAGCATTGAACGCCTCCTCAAAATTTACGCATTCTCTTAAGAAAAGAGGAAAGAGAAAAGTTGATTCCAGGGCTGCCTCAGTTTCAATTGAGGACTTCAGGGATGAGAAAGAAGAGCGTTCCGTTTGTGCATTTAGGCAAGAACTCATTGCTAGAGATTTGTTACCGGAGAAGCATGATGACTATCATACACTACTCAGGTTTTCTTTGATTGTCTTCTATTCTGTTTATTTTATCACCATCAATGCTACATGTTGGTTTCATTCAACATGACAAATCGTCTTCAGCGACGAGTGTTTTTTTATTTTTTAAGACTTTTCAAATTCTGAAGCCTCGCTTATGAAAAATGCAGGTTTCTAAAAGCTAGAAAATTTGATTTGGCCAAAACAACTCAGATGTGGCATGAGATGCTTCGCTGGAGAAAAGAATTCGGAACTGACACAATAACGGAGGTAAACTTGCCATTACTTGTCCTGCAACGCTTATAATTAACTTAACTAGGTTTTAAATAAATTATGGATGGCCTCAGTTCCTAATAAATAAATGATGCACTTTTTCTTTTTTTTTTTGAGACTTTTGAGCTAATTAAGGCTTCGTTGGGATGACTTTTGAGCTAATTTTAATTTTTCTACTAAAAAGCTGCTTTAAGAAGCAACAAGAAAGTCATCCCAAACGAAACCTAAGTCAAACTCACACACATCACACATACGTAAGTTTTGGACTTAAGACATTTTGGATGGTTGCCAAAGCTTCCAATCAACATACTAAGATGAGCTGCACAAATATCTTACTTTTATAAGAACATTTAATATGTATCACTGGTCTTTCCATAATTAATATTAAGATTTGTAATAAGTTTTGAATAAACTTAGTGTGTTGGGATTCATCTATTTTTCAAATTAGATGAACTTTTCGTAGTAGCCACTGGGGTTATGTTTAATATGTTTTCCAAGATAAATTTTTTACAGTTGTTTATGATTAATTGCATGATTCTTTCTTATTTCACTTGGATTTTTTTTGTTTTCTGAAATTGGCAATGCTTCAACCGAAGCTTTTTATAAGCTATGATAACGTTTATATAATCAAAATATCCTTACTTTTAATGGACCCAAAATGATTATCTAATAATTGTTATAGTTCTTCTAGATGCTTCCGTCATTCTTTATTACCTTGGAAATTTTATTTGGCAAAGTTAAACTAAAACATAAACAAAGTTGTGATATTCATTCCATGGGAATATGCATTAAGTTTTGAAATGATGTCTCATTTTAAGGCTTTGTTTGGGAGTACAATGGACCCCATGCAGGTCCAATGTGAGGGAAAAGCTGCCTTTCCCACGCATGAGATGCAATGGGTCTGAAGGCTTCCCTCTTGTGCACGGGTTGTTTGGGGCCAGTGTGTGCTTCTTTCCCAAACAGAGCCTAAGGGTTATGTATACCCTTTCTTGTACTCTTTTTTTTTTTTTAAATTTTATTTGAACTTTCCCTGTCCTGGTTCTACCGTTTTATCTGCAGGATTAACACTCTTGTATGATTTGTTTAAATTCCAAGGACTTTGAATTTGAGGAGTTAGGCGAAGTACTGCACTACTATCCTCAAGGGTATCATGGAGTTGACAAAGAGGGCAGGCCAGTGTATATTGAGAGGCTTGGAAAAATTGAGCCAAGCAAGCTAATGCATATCACCACTTTGGATCGATACCTAAAATATCACGTGCAGGAATTCGAGAAAGCATTTCTTGAAAAGTTTCCTGCTTGTTCAATTGCAGCGAAAAGACACATTAACACAACAACAACTATATTAGATGTACATGGTGTGGTATGTTTGTGAATTCCTCGAATTATTTTATTGGTAATATGCTGCTGCAACAAGTAATCCTCTTAACCTTCGATATTATCTGATTGTTATTGCAAGGGTTGGAAGCATTGGAGCAAAACAGTGAGAGACCTTGTGATGAGCATTCAGAAAATAGATGGTGATTTCTATCCTGAGGTAGCTTATATATGGAGAAGTAGATATTTCTTTTTTATTTATTGTTTTTGAATAACCTAATGATTGTTATTTGATTGTTTGCATGCGCAGACATTGCATCAGATGTTCATTGTGAATGCTGGCTCAGGATTCAAGCTCATCTGGAACACAGTAAAGGGTTTTCTTGACCCAAAAACTACTGCGAAGATACATGTATGTTTCTAGTTGGATGTCAGAGTTGTCTTCCTTGATTTTTACTGTTTGAATGATGCCTTAGTTATTTTCTTTAATATGCTTACAGTTACTTGGATCAAAATATCAGAATAGATTACTTGAAGCAATTGATGCTAGGTTTGTCTTTACCTGCATTTAGCACAAAGTGCCTCCCAAGTCATTTTAACATCCATATTAATCTGAAGTTTCTTTATATACCAGCCAACTTCCTGATTTCTTTGGAGGTTTGTGCACTTGTTCGGATGCAGGAGGCTGCCTTGGGTCCAATAAAGGACCTTGGAATGATCCTTTTATCATGAAGGTCACCTACAATATGCATGTTTGGCTAGTTTTATTATTAGATTAACTTACAGAATCTTCTTTTAAAATTTAGTTATACTCAATAATAATCAAGCTATGATAAGTAAAAACGGTTAAAAAGTAATCAAATTTTCTCCCTTTCCTTCAAATTTGTAGCTTGCTCGTAATGTCCATGTATCTTTTGTGAGGCAAATCAGACATGCATCCGATGGAAAGCCAATAGGAAAACCTTGCATACCACTGCGGCCATTGAAGGCAAGAAATTTTATACCCTTTCTTGGTTTTAATTGTATGCTTCAACCATCTTTTAGTTCTCTTAATTAAATTGATTTCAATATCAGGCAAGATGCAGTGACACTTCTACTGCTGAATCAGGATCAGATGCTGATGATATTGGTTCTCCTGTTGCATCTCGAAATGCTGAGTATGCCCGGCTTGCTCCAGTTCATGAAGAAGTGAGCTTCTCTTTAGTATTTACATTCTACTTTGGAAGTTATTACTCGTGTTTTTATGCCAAGCATAGTCAACTATTACATCTATTGAAAAGTTTTGGTTGTACTGCATTTAATAGCTGTATTGGCACTCATATGAAATATGTAACATTTCAGGGGTAAGATTTTAACTTACATTGAGAATGCATTGGTCTTTGATAATGTAAAATTTATACCATATAGCAACAATGATATGGAAATAAATTTAGCAACGGAGCACTGTTGAATTGGAAGTTGAAGGCCAATGCTGGTTTTTTTCAGCAGCAGTGATGAATCTGTTGTTTAGATTGTTTTAAATTTATTACTTGCGGTCTTGCTAATATATCACAAGGAAGCTTAAGTTACATTTGAAGGAGGGTGGAAGTGTTTTAGCATTTCTTACTTAATAAACAATTTATGGAGGTAAAATCTTGATTTTAAACTTTCATTTCATCGGTTCCTGTTGAGATTGTGAAGCCTGAAGTTTAAACATATTTAGGTAGGGATACCGTTTTATATGTTGTTTAGTTTACTTTTTTATGATGGTCAAAATCACTGTGTGAAATGTTGATAAGCATTATACTAAGACTTAGCTGCAGGTTTCCTTTAATCAATACCGAAACAAGCAATTATACACTAGGCGTCGTGCATAGGATCATTGTCTTTCTCATGACAGCTTTTCAGGCATAAGATGCATGATTGCAAGGTTACTGCAGCATTATTATTGTCATAACCGTTTGCACTTGTTATCTGTATTGCTTGGCAGTTCCTTTGACATTTTTGAACGTTATATTTTTATTTCCAATGTTATGTTCATAAGTTTCTCAGCATTGTATTTTTTTTTTCTCTCGCTATATGTACCAATAAAGAGTCGCAAATTTTTAGAGTTTCAACAAAAGTTATGCCCCTTTAAGCTGATTGAATTTTGGCTCTTAACATTTGGTGTAGACGTTGCACAAGACAATTTTAAGCAATACCAAAACAGTGCAATATTCTTAATTTTATGAATAACCATTGTGCCAGCTCCAGCACAGCAAAGTAGCCTTTTTAATAGGAGTTACTGCATTACTGGATATTACATGCTGTGATAAATAGTTAGTTTAATTTGTGAATAAATAGTTAATGAAATGGCTAGTAAATATTTGTACTGATGTTAAATCTGTTCTGTTTTGTATCTGGTTCAGGTTAGAGCAAACGATTCAAGTTCATATTACAGCTGTGATGACCATTTTGTTGTGGTTAATAATGCTGCTGACAATGTTCATGATGGGTCGGGATTTTCTAGAGCCTCAAATAGAGGAGTGGGTGACCAAATACATCCCTATGGTAAGACAACGCCAAATTGGAATTAATTAATATTATCCACTTCCTTCCATTTCCTCAAAAAGTAAAAATAAAAAATTCCATGGAATAGCATTCAAAATTGGATAAAAATGGAAAGGTGAACTATCATCTGTGCCTCCCTGATGAAGCTAGTTGGGGCTAATAGCTAAATGAACGTCTGTTCAGAGTAATTACTACTCTGTCATCACTGCGCTTATCAAAATGTAATATCATTTAAAAAAAATAGTGTCATCAGCATGCCATATTTTCCCAACGAATGAAAGAATTGTAATCTCCATCCATTAGATATAATATAGTATTTTCTTTCTTGGATAAAGGTTTTGCATAATAATGCGATATCAATTTCTTATATGCTAAGGACATTGTCGGCATGAGGTTATACTAGATCATGGTTAAGAATTGTGTCAAACTAATACACAATAATAATGTATTGGAATGCTTTTACTCTTATATTATCTTGTGTGTTTTCTCTTTCTGTCCAATAATTTGAGACTGCCGCAAATTATTGTGCTATGTTATGTGGTCTTATGGTATTTTTGTATCTTGTGCAATGGCTACAGCCATTACGATGCTTTTTATCCGATTATCTTTTGTAGTTTAGTAAGACAGATTCTATAGACTGATCTGCACTTTATTGTAACAATTTTACTTAAATGTTCTCTATGTCATCTTAGTGTGCAAGTGCATAAATTGCTTCTTCTTTCCAATATCTGTTACATTGCCTTCCCCGACTACAGCCTTTAGTCACTATTGACCTTCATATATAGTGCATTTTATAATAATTTATTTGTTTTATTAATGTTGACAATCTCATGATTCTACTTGTCAATGCTATAAAATAATCAAACCATATATTCTGAGAGAGGGTGGCTCAGACCTAGTCGGCATAAATCTGAGGAAAAAACTTAAATTGTGTGCCAACAGAGCTAGCTAACTTGCTTGGTTTTTACATGCTGTTTGTAACCTTCAGTTTCTTGTGATATAGAAAATGGCCTTGTTTTATCATTTCGCCATCTCTCATACATGAAGTTAGAAGTAAAATGAGTTGTTACTCATGTTTTCAGGTTATTTAGGCCTTGAAAGGCTAAATGAAGAATCAATTCAAGGAATCCTAAGATATTTTGCAAAGGCCTTGATGATGTTCTTTATCAAGCTTCTCTCGGTCTTTCACGCCTTCATTATAAAACAAAGCCGGAGGGTTGAGGCAGTTCACCCTTCAGATACTGTGGCCTCTCAGGCTGGAGATAATCATGAAGTTGTCGAGGATATTAAAGAAGAACATGTAAATCCTTGCTTAGAACGAATTCAGAGGCTTGAAGAAATGTTCAGTGAGATAAAAAGAAAACCCCCTGAAATTCCTGCAGAGAAAGAGCGAGTACTTATGGAATCTTGGTGCAGAATCAAATCCATTGAGTTTGACCTTGAGAAGACCAAGAGAGTAAGTTTCTGCATCCATATTGAAGCGTTCATCTTATGATTGAATTGACTGCTGCGCGTGCACTTTTTCAGAAGTGAGGAATTTCTTTAACTCTTTCTATGAGCATAATCAAACAGTTTCTTTTAAATACCCGATAGCTAAAGTACAGCAACTATTACGATTCTAACAGAAAACATTTTTCACAATTATATATACTTATCATTTGGCAGGTTATCAGGCTCCAACCAAAGCATGAAACTTTATCTAGCCTCTTCAATCTTCCACCATGACTCTTAGCTAAACTGCTTAAAGCACCATAAAGATCTTAGCTGTTAAAACTAAAGCCTAATCTACCTAGTATTTACTCTTAACATTTGGCTTATAAGTTGCTTTCTGTTAAATCAGTTGTATGCTTATTTAATTTCAGGTTCTCCACGCCACTGTTATGAAGCAAATAGAGATTTCTGAGACATTAGATGTTGTGCAGGAGTCCAGTGGTAGGGTAAGTAATCTTCTCAAAATCCACAATCAATTCCTGCTTTAGTTGGTGGTATAATAACTTAAATTACCACCTTCTGGAGCAATATCAATGATTTGTCTTCCTCTATGTTATGCAGAAAAGATCTTTTTGCCGATGAAATAAAGAACAGAGTTTGGAGTAGCTGTGCATGAATTAGGAGCCAGAATGTTGTAATTAGCAAGGAGAAAAATGCATGCATGCCGAAGCATTCTTCTAGCCATAGCAACTCCTTTCCTTTTTTTGTCCAATTTTTGTGAATGTTTTGATCTATTCACAACTTTCCACCCAGGGAGATGTATCTGGCTTCAAATTTTAATTTGTGTTCACAGAAAGTGTTAGGTTTAGATCAGCAAAAATTGAACAAAACCACGCGAGATTTCTGTTAATACAAAAGTAGTTCTTTGATCTCCTTCAGCTTCTCTTTGTAAGTTATTTTATTTTCAAAACGGATTAATAGATGTCTTAGAATTGCTAGGACGAGAAGCTTGTTATACCCATTCTTCTCATTTTCGCCTTTTTAACTAAATAGAGATAAAGAACTACGAAAGTTTTATTGAAACAAGTTGGCCTAAAGACTAAAGGAGAAGCCAATGATGAGCATACGGAAAATGGTTTATTACATACTTGTAAAACATCTATCCAGCCCTTTCTCCATTCTGATTTGTTCAGTCAGGTTGGGGTAAATCTATTAGTTATTCATATTAAACATTTTGTTAAGATGCAGTTGCTTGCATTTTGGCTCCAGACCTCTTCGCTTCAACTAAGTAATATGATTACTCACAAATATCCAGAACACTAGGAGAGATTATTCTGTGCGGACACCGGATGCAGCTTACTGTTAATAGGCCAATCAGGTGCAGCCACGTCATCCAGTATCGAGCAGTACTGAGCCGCGATACTGAGTAGGGGTGATGTGGCACATTTTCATTGGATTTTGGACGGCGATCGGCGTCCGCACAGAATAAATCATCGAAGCTCAAGCAATCCATACAAGGCGCTTAGCTTTTATCATCTACAAAAGTTATGAAAAATGGATTCTCTTCCTGATTGCCTAGACAAAGTAAGACCATCCAAGGGGAAGGTAAAAATTGTCTAAGATGGCTTCAAATCATTATCCGGACATCAATAAAAAAGAAAGTACCTTGCAGCTATTGCTAGGAGAGACTTAATAGCTGCTTTAGGCTTTGTTTACTATAGTTTTTTTATTTTTATTTAAAATAATTTTTTTGTATAAAAAGACTAGTCAAGGGAAGCAATTTCTTCCCTCTCATCAGCAATCCCCTAAATGTCTCCAAAAAGAAGTATAAAAATTTCTTGTACTAAAAAATTGCTTTAAGAAACATTATGAAAGTCTTTCTAAACGAAACCTTATGTGGGCTCCAAAAATTCCCATCCATACGCCCCCGGCCTCTCCGCATCATATCTTTTTTTTTTTATTGTTTATGTGACGGCAAAGAGTTTTAACTAGCTTAGATTCCGAGTGAATTTTTAGAAGGTAGATTGGGTTTTAAATAAGACACTACGCAGAGATTTTCGCCCTCATTTTGTAATAACTTTTTTATTTGAGTTCCGATTTTCTATGGGTGTTCCGCTACTACGGCCTTTCTTATGGCTTGTTGAGTAGACGGAGCTGCCAGCGATCCGGACATATTTGGGCATGTTGGATCCGATCTTTTATATCCATTCGAACCTTAAGCTTCAGACTGTTGAAAGACTTCAAGCTTCTTTGGCTCAATTTTGTAGGAGTGTGTGCCACAAAAGTCTCTTTCTTGACTTTTGAGTCTTTGTTCATTGGAGAAGGTCATGTCTCTAGCTTTTGAAAGATAACCTGCATATATTCTTAAAAAAGAAATCGTTGTATTCTTTAGCGCAAAAGAATATTTGAATTGATAATTTTAAATATTTATTCGGGGATCTCGGCATGCAGCGCGATGTCGACCCGAATAAATATTTAAAATGTCCCCTGTCTCACAGGGATATTCTAGAATAGAATAAATTTGGAATTTTGAGATTTTAAATATTCATTTAGGGATCTCAGCGTGTAGCACGATGTCGACCCAAATAAATATTTAAAATGCCCCCTGTCTCGTAGGGATATTTCAAAGTAGAATAAATTTGAGATTTAATATTTTAAATATTCAGTTGGGGATTTCGTTGTGTAACACGATGTCAATCCAAATGAATATTTAAAAATGCCCTCTATCTTGTAGGGGCATTTTGGATAGACTTTGTATCTTTGAGATTTTAAATATTTGTTTGGGGAACTCGGCATACGGCGTGATTTCGACCTGAATAAATATTTAAAATATCCCCAGTGATGGGGGATTTTGAAATGCATTCTTGCTATATAAGAGAATTTCAAAATATAGATGTAAACATGCATTGATAACTATGCACATAAAACTTTGGTCATTATAAAGTATATCAATCATGAAATTTTTATGCATCATACTTTTTTAAATGTCGACCGTTGATAGGCGGCATGGGTCTCTAACCATTCAGATCAATCAACTGATATGCTCCTCCTTGGTACACCTTCTCGATGATGAATGAGCCTTCCCAATTGGATATAAATTTGTCATCGATTTTTCAGTGTTGGATGATTGGTATTCTTAGCACCAGGACCAATTCCCCTTCTTGAAATGTTCGATGGCGCACCATCCGATCAAAGGATTTTATCATTTTTCCTCGATAGATTTCTAGGTTTTATTGAGCTCGTAACCTGAGTTTATCAAGTGCGTCGAGCTCTTCCATTATAAGGTGGGCTTTTTGCTCTTAAGTAAGATCATTCTTGATTGCTACCCGAAGTGACGGTAGCTCAATCTCCAACGATAATACAGCTTCAGCATCGAACACTAGAGAGTAAGGAGTGGCTTTGGTTGACGTTTTGTATGTTGTACAATATGCCCATAGCGCTTTAGCCATCTTTGTATGCCACTCTCTTTTGTTCTCGGTGAGAATCTTCTTCAATAATTTCACCAACGTCTTGTTGAAAGCTTATGTCAATCCATTTGCCCTTGAATTGTATATGGATGAATATCGCCAATCGATTTTGTGTCGATTAGCGAACTTATAAATTTTTGTACTTTTAAAGGTTGTACCATTGTCTGAGATTATGAGGCGTGGTACACCAAATCTGTAAACAACATTGTGGGTGAAAAAGTTGATCACATGCTATGATGTGACCTCTCTGAATGGAGCTTCTTCTGCCCACTTGGAGAAGTTGTCTGTTGCTACCAGAATAAAGCGATGTCCCGCTGAAGACGGCAGATCTATCGGCCCAATTATGTTAGTGCCCCAACATTCAAATGGCCAAAATGTTATTGCTGGGTGCAGCGGATTTGGAGGCTGATGTATAACATCACTGTGGATTTGACACTCGTGGCACCACTTAGCATGATCAATACAATCTCTGACCATGGTCGGCCAATAGTAACCCATTCTCTTAATTTTAACGACCATTTTTGGACCTGACTAATGTGCTCTGTAAAGCCTTTCGTTGACTCCTATCACCACTTTATCAGCTTCTTTGGTTCCTAGGCACCTTAGCCACATTTGATCAAAAGCTCTCCTGTATAAAGTGTTATTAACAAATGCATAACGCAACGCTCTTTTTCAAATTTGTGCGGCAATGGAATTTTCTATCGGAAGTTTGTTTTCCTTGAAGTAGTCAATTAATAGTTGCCTCCAATCATTTTTTATTTCAATATCCAAACAATGCCCCCACGATTCTAAAGCTTGACTAGCTTTACGTCTCTTGGCCACATTATACTCCTATGTATAATTCTCCATAACGATCTAATGGAGGGATTGAGGGTCAACTAGCATTTTATCTCGCTGGATTGAATCTGGTATTTCTTCTACCCTCGGGAATTATAATATAACAGGCTCTAACACCTTACAAGTGTAAACTCCGATGAATATAGGCCTCTCCTCGTTGATGTTCGCCATTTCTTTGGCTAATTTAGCCAAACAATCTGCTTTAGCATTCTGTCCTCGAGGAACTCGAGCTATTTCAACATTTGGTACTTGCTTCAGAAGCTCGAGGGCTCACCGATGGTAATGGGCCAATTCAACTTTGCCAACCTTGTAGATACCAAGGACCTGATTTATCACGAGCTGAGAATCACCAAATGTTTGGAGATGTTGGATTCTGACATCGTCGCAATCTCTAGCCCTGCTAATAGAGCTTCATACTCGGCTTCGTTGTTGGTCCGAGATTCAGTCAAACTGAATGAGAACCTCATTATGCCTCCCTCAGGTGCTACGAAAATAAGACTAATGCCGGCTCGGGCTCTTGCAATATTTGGAGGTCTAATAGGTTTAATCGACAATGCACCGTCAAAGTACATCTCCCAAAATAGTAGTTTTCTATCTTCCTCGACCTGCATGATTTGCTCATCGGAAAAATCATCGTTAAGTGGAGAGTCTGCTGGGATCGGATGTGCAGTAAGAAAATCTGCCAAGGCTTAACCTTTCACCGCCTTTAATGGCATGTATGTGATATCAAACTGCAATAATAATACCGCCCACCGGGCCAGGCGACCTGTCAACGCTGGTCTTGTCATCAAGAACTTCAGCGGATCGATCTTTGATATCAGGGTAATTTTGTGGGATAACATGTAGTGGCAGTGTTTTTGAACCGCAAAAATCAGCGCCAGAAAATGCTTTTCATTAGGAGAATAATGACTTTCTTCTCCGATCAACCTCCAATTGATGTAGTAGAGTGTGTTTTTTTTTTCCTTCTTCATTATGCTGGGCCAATAGTGCTCCAAGGGACTCTTTTAGAGCTACTGTGTACAGTATAAGAGGCTTCCCTGGAATCGGCGCTGCTAGAATGGGAGGATTCAATAAGTATTTCTTGATACTATCAAACGCTTCCTAGCACTCTTCATCCCATTTAAAGCGAACATCTTTCTTCATCAACTTCGAGAATGGTTGGCACCTGCCCGAAAGATTTGATATAAATCTCCGGATGAAAGCTAGTTGCCCTTGTAGTGAGCGAAGCTGTCGAAGGTTCTTTGGAGGTGGTATCTTCATGATTGTCTTGATCTTGTTGGGGTCGACTTCGATACCTCGAAGACGGACAATGTACCCCAAAATTTGCCAAAAGAAACTCCAAAAGCACACTTGAGGGGATTCATCTTTAGATCATACTTTCTGATCCTTTCAAATACAATCCTCAAGTCATTTAGGTGATCTCTTCGATCCATGCTCTTGACAACAAGGTCGTCCACATAGCACTCGACCTTTTGATGTATCAACTCATCAAATATATGCGTCATCACACGTTGATAGGTGGAACCGGCGTTCTTCAGACCAAAGGGCATGACTGCGTAGCAAAAAATGCCGATGGGCGTCCTGAATGATGTGTATTTTTCATCTTCATGTGCCATTTTGATTTGATTGTAGCCTGATGATCCATCCTTAAATTAGAACATATTATAGTTGGAAGTGTTGTCCACCAGGAGTTTGGATACGGGGAGTGAAAAATCATCTTTTGGGTACACCTTATTGAGATCCCGAAAATCGTTACAATACGAATCTGCTCATTCTTCTTCTTTACAGGGACAATATTGGCAATCCAGTAGGCATATTTTCTTCGCGGATAAAGCCTGCCTCTATAAGCTTCTTTGTTTCAACAATCACTTGTTCTTCAATCTCTAATCTCATTCTTCTTGGAGCTTGCTTGATGTGAGCTACATCCGATTTGATTGCTAACTTGTGAACTGCTACATCAGGGGATAAGCCGGGCATCTCAGCATATGTCCAGACAAAGTAGTCCTTGAATTCACAGAGGAGTCTTTTATTTCTTCTATTTGTTCTTCGGCAAGGAGGAAACTAATGAAGGTTGGGCGAGGGTCTTCCTCGGTTCCCAGGTTGACTTCTTTTAGCTCATCCATAGTGGATGCCTGTCCACCATCTTCAAGCTCTTTTGGTGCAGGTTTGGCTTCTACGGGTTGATCATCATAATCATCAGTTTCGTATATCTCTTCAGCACCACCATCATCGGATTCAATTTCCATGCATGTGATTGCCCGACAAGTCTCTTTCCTGAGGAATTTTTGCTTGATGAATCCAATACCTTTATATGCATCTGTATCTTTCCATCATAGTAGACGCGGATTCCTTCTATACAATAGGTCCAAGCTTGTACGAAGTTGTCGTTTAGTAGTAGGAATATTAATTTGCTTTCGTAGCATTCTTTGAATATTTTTGGTATTGAACCTAGGTAACCTCGTAGGAAATAATTCCTCGAAGTCGAGGAGCATACAACACCAGTCATTATTCTCCTCTTCGCACACTCCCGTGGAATATAACACATTCTTTGGCACAGTCCCATTTTAAGGGGAGGTAGATAGAGGGTGGCGAGTTCTTCAACTTTATGCACCTCGCGCAGAATGATTTACTTGAAGTCTTGTAAGGAAACACGGGTGGCTACGAATATATTATCTGAAATTGATAGACTGTATATTCTTCTAGATAACACATTCTGCACCATGTTCATATAAATAGAGTCGTAGTCATAATCATTATTTGAAAATTCAACATACATACTCCATTCGTCCATGGACTGGCATAATCTTCGAGATTTGACAGGAGTAACTTCGTCATCATCCGTATCACTCCCAAGATGATGTAAATATTTATTTTCTTTGGGAATGGTCGGTGCTTTGGGAAGAGTCGGCATTGCCTTCTTTCTCCCCTCCTGCTTCTTCTCACCTTCCCGTTCAGGTCGCTTTGTAGCTTTTGAGTTTGATGCTCTAGCTTCGAGAGAGATCGAAGACTTTTGTTTCTTTGGCATGAAGTACCGTGCATCTTCATAAATTGTTGCTTCATGAACTGTGAAGGGTTGGATATTACTAGAGATCCTGAACTCTTCTCCTTCTCTAAGATATTTCATACACTAGTGTAATGTTGACGGGACAACACCATATTCATGTAATCAGGGATGACCTAATAGTGTCTTAAATAAAGTATCCGCATCAATCATATGGAATTTAGCTTCTGTGTGGAGCTCTCCAAATACAAGAGGGAGCATGAATGATCCAAGGATTTTCTACCCTTTTTCATTAAAACCATGCGCCATCAGCTTATCTGACCTGAGGTGTTCCACATCAAGGCAGAGGGATCTCAGTGCTTTCAAGCTTATCAGCTTCACTGAGGATCCAGGATTGATCAGGATTCGACTGATGATCATCTTATCATTCTCTGAAGTAACATACAGAGGACGATTATGATCTGCAGTCTCAAGCATCATATCTTCTTCGGAGAAGGTGATGAACAGCTCATTATGAGCTTGTAGAACCTCAGTAAAATTATGTTCAGCAAAATACGCTTTGTATTTTTCTGGATCTTTGAGAGCCTGAATCAGAGTCTCCCGAAGGTCTTTAGACATTACCAACGCATCGTATATGCTGAGTTGTGCTGGGATTTTTCTCAGATGGGGTAAGATATTATAATCTATCCCATTAGTTGAAGTCTTCTTTTTCTTAGAATCTTCAAGGATAATATCATCGTTGATAACTATCTCTTTCTCTTTATCCTTATTGGAGACCCCTTTCTTCGGTGGAGGCGGTAGTATCTTACCGCTTCTTAACTGCACTTGAGCAATCTCCTCCAGTTCAAAGTCATTTAATGGAGCATTTTCTTCAGAATCAGCCATTGTTGTGTCTAGAGACTCGTCTGCTGATTCAGAATCACCACACAGGTTTACATGTCCCATCCGAGATGCTATGCTAGGGTCTAATTCATCTTCCTCTGGAAAATGTAAGCCCTCCTCCGAACTGTAATTCATTGGTAACACTATCATACAGGATTCAGAGGGTACTTCTTCGGTGTATTCTTCTTTTGTCAAGGTACTCGGCGCTACCGAGATGACCCGACATACTTCTATTGGAAGAGAATTTTCATCATCTTCTTTGGCTTAATCTATCTTAAGCTCTGTCATAAAGTCAGCGAGCTTGATAGGTTGCCTCACAGTCTGGTAGTATTCATCCAAACTGTTGATAACTCTCTAAATTGCAGTCATTTTCTCTTTGGGCTTCTTCAGTTTAGTCTTCTTCTTGGATGATTTCACACTCCCAGACTTCGAAGTGCTCGCTTGATTGGAAAATTATTTTAAAGTAGAAGCTCGTGTCATAGGTAGATCTTTTAAGTTTAGCAGTGGCTCAATAAGAGACTTTCACTTTATACCTGAAACTCCTTCAAGTTGTTTCAACATTTTCACAGTCTTTTTGGAGACTGCCATCTCCCACTACTCATCTTGAACTTGCTTCTTTTCTTTTCTTCTTTCTTAAACCAGGGGTACGAATAAGGATGTGACTACCTGTGTTGATTCTTTTCTAGGATGAGATAACACATTGTCGGACAATGTGAGTTTCCCTTTTTGATATTTTCTTTCAAGCCAATCCTTGAAGATGTAGTAATCTTCAATAGGATGGCTTAATACCCGATGATATGGGAAATAATTTGGGTCTCCAATGTGCTTCGACTCTTCAGGTCTCTTGCATTTAGGTAGTTCTAAACCCAATTTCAACACTTGTCGAAATACTTTGGCGACACTCTCCCTCTTGAATGAATATTCTTTATTCATTTTATCTTTGAGGGATTGGAACGTTTTATCATCAGTTCCTATTGCCTGTCTCTGGCATTCTCCTCTACCTTGATAAGTTCATGGCTTATCATTGCCCCCGAGTATCAGCTTCGGCTGGGGGTGAGGGTTGTAGGCATGTTTGGACTTTTCTTCATACTGCATTGGTTGCTTGCCCTTATCTATATTATAAATCATATGCCTTTCTCTATCAGCTCTAGAGAAAAATGTAGAGTTGGCATCACCCCTTCTAGCACCCGGGGCTTTAGCCTTCTTGGGCTTATCATAGTGATTTTCTGATCTGGACAAATGCAATTTCTCAAATTTATCCACTCTGTCAAGCAAGTCTTGAAATGTGTTGATTGTAGCCATGCACAGGAAGGGTTGCATCTTGTCATCAATGTTTCTCATTAATAATTACACGACGTGTTATTCTTCAAGTTACTGCTCACATTTCATGCTTAGATTACGCCAGCGAGTTATGTATTTCGATACTGGCTCCTCTTTCTTCCACTTATCTAAAGCGAGATCGACGATCGTGATCTTCTTGGTCGCATTAGCGAATCTCTTCATAAATATGGCCTCCAATTCTGCAAAGATCTTTATAGAGTCATTTGGTAACTCGGCATACCATTCGAATGTAGTTGCTGTCAAATTGTTAACAAATTTTCGGAAGAGTAGGGCATCATTTCCCCTTGTATTCCAGCAGGTGGTCTTGAACTGCGCCAGGTGCTGTCGGGGATTGTTAGTGCCATTGTAGGTGTGAAATTTTGGAACTTAATACCCCTTAAGGTACTGCACTTAGTCGTATTCAGCGGGATACGGACGACCCTTGCCAACTAATTTTTCTGCTTGATCAATGGCTATGATAGCCTTGATCCTCTCTGTAATTATCCCATCAACCTGTGCAGCCATTACAGGCTCGAAGGTGCTGGCAATATTTTGAGGAGTATGTTTGCGAGTTATATTCTGAGCCTCATGAACATTCTCAGGAGTGCCTCGTACTCCTGAGACTTGAGGCATTTGATGATTCGGAGGATCAGCTAAAGGATTAGGCATGGTGCCACCGGCAACAATTCTTTGTATCATCTGCATCATTGCTACCATTTGGGTCATCATCTCAATCATCTTTTCATTTAGTTGAGAGATCTCCCTATCCTTGGCCCTCATCTATCACCTCATCTGTCTTCTCATGTTAGCGAGCGTGGTGCCTTGGTCATCAAATGGATTCTCCTCAATATCTTCTATTTCTTGCTCTCGAGGGGAGCGATCACCTCCGCCAACAACGGAACCAGTCTCTTGTTGGCATACTTGTCTTGGTTGTGGCTGTCAATCGCCATCATCTTCGCCATCATCATGGCAAACATCCTCGATAGCACATGTATGTCTTACTATATAGACGACTTCGAGGTTCATAATATATTCCATTTCTTCTTCCAAATTTTCTTTCATAAATTCATCAATATTCTCATCAAAAATTTCCTCTATATTTTCTTCAATAATCTCTTCTATATTTTCTTCGAGATTCTCTTCTATATTTTCTTCTAGATTTTCTTCCCCTTCGATATATTCATCTCCATCTTTCATATCTTCTCCTCCTTTTTTTCTCCTTCTAGTACTCGGATCTTCGAGCGGCGACGCCACTGAATCTCTGGTTCTTGATTAGGCAAGGAGATTTCTTCAATCAGTGGGCTGCGATCAAAGTTGGACACTTCTTTCGGAGGGATTGGGGAATGACAGGATCCCCTGGAGGATTCTCCAAGGTGTCGACCATCAGGAGGGATTTTATTGTAGGTTTTCTTTTGGACCCATCTTTGACGTTGTTTGTAGGTGGGGGCGGATCTCCAGGAAGCCATACCGGATGTCACGCCCAGATTTATTTCTCTTCTTTTTTCTTCTTCTCTGCGAGGCTTTGGCCTCCAGATTTCCTTTCCCTTCCACCGGGACCTTTCGACGGCAGATCCCTGAATCCGAGGTTCAGGTGTCATGCCCCGATGTTCACCGCGTAGAGCTTGTCGTCGATATCTTCTTTGTTCAGCTATCATAACAGATGATAGCCTTTCCCTTGGAGGGGTTCTTCTGGCCTCAATAACTAGCGGCCTCTAAAACTGCTTCTTCATCAGTCCCCTCTCTTTGATTGTCTTCAATACTCGATGTACTCGGGCTAACAATCGTCCAGGTTCTCTAGTCTTTTGAGGGGTTGGTGCTTCTGGTCGATGCTCCCAGAATGACTTTTTAAATTCACCAGAAGGACTATTTCTTTTCACTCACTTGAGGTTGGTAAACCTGTTCTGGGTGGGAATATTGGCCTCAAGTTCTTGGGCTGGCAGGTTTGATGGGTGCACAAGCACCGATTGCTGCTGAGCTCGGAGCTCAGCATTCAACTTTCTCCTCTACCTCCTTGTTAATTTTCCTTCAGATGAGAAAGCTTCAGCATTATTCTTCTCGGGTGCTGATAACCCGGTTGACAGAGTTGTGGTATTTACAGCCACCATAAAAATCCTTCCTCCAGCTACAACTCTCTTGGTGGTCAGGGCTTCTAATTGTGACAATTGTTCAAACACAAAAATCCTCCTATGAGGATTTGGGCCATTCACAGGAATGGCAGCACTCCTTGCAGCGATTATCGGTAAGTCAACGCTACCAAATTGGATGGTAGCTCCGACGTTTCCAATGTTGATCAGAGCATTTGCCAACTGAATGCTGGCTCCACCGCCTAGTTGAACAGTAAAAGAAGTGTTCTGTAGATCCATCTGTATAAGTAAAAGGCAAGGGTTAGTAATCAGAATATGAAACATCACCCCACACTTTCAAAATATAAAGAACATGGATTGATGTAGCTGCTACTATAGCACTGAGACGACTAGCCAAAGATGGAAAGAGAAACCAATCCCCAACAGAGTCGCCAGAAATATGTGGGCTCCAAAAATTCGGCCCCGACCTCCCCGTCGCGCGAGTGTTGATTTTCTGCTTTTTGTTTTGAGCGAAGGGAGTTTTAACGGATTAAGTTCCAAGGTAAATTTTGGAAGGCATATGGGTTTGTAGATAAGACACTACCCAGAGATTTCACCTTCATTTTTCGAGGACTTTATGATCTGAGTTCTGGTTTCTTATATGTGGAAGCCCCTATAGTTAATTACCCCTCCCGATCACGAGAGAGAACTTTTGATTAAGGCTAGTCGTTAATAAGATACATAGAGATACGTATTATCTGACATATAGTAGCAGCATGAATTTAGATTTGAAAATTGTATGGAAGAATTTGAAGATTTTGAAGATTTTGATATTTAAAATAGAAATTTCATCATTTTGCACTTATAACGGATGGTGGGGGAATGGATGATAGACCCGATCAAGATCCCATGGTTCCGTCATCCCGAGCCATCGTGGTCCCTGGTCTACTTAGTCAGAGGAGGTAGTCGACCCAACCTGACAGAAGGATCCTTGTCGGCAGTCATGGGTTACTTCATCTAAGGGGACCTTATAGACCTGGGTTTGATATTTTCCTAAGGGGACAAATTTGAATCCACCTTAGCTACTAGAGGGCTTTGTGCCCTATCGATCATATCCTATCGATTCATATCTCAAGAATTTGATGCCACTAAGGAATGTATTGGCTCTAGCCATAACTGCTATCTGTGGTGCCATTTGGCGGCAAAATCACTCGATTCAGAGGGTCCCGGGTCATTAGCGTTTATCTTGCGGTGCCATTTGGCAGCAAACTGCCGGTTAGAGACGTTCTTATTGGCAGGAGATTGCTTGAGAATGAATCCTAGTAATATTTCGACTAGGTATTTGGCTCTATGTGAGCTTAAGTAGTTTTCAACTTGTCCACCCCGGCAAACTGTTGCGGAGGGCAGATGGATTTTGCTCCAAGCATTTGATGATTGGGTTTCAAATTTTAAATATTTTTTTAGATTTTGGAATTTATGGAATTTGGATTTTGAATGAACTTTTGGGAGACATTTGAAAATGCCTGAAATTGACCCGTCCGGTTGAGATCTTCAATCAATGTGGCCATCATCGGGGTGTTTGAGATTATTTTCATTTAAAGCTTAAACGTTGTCGACCCTATCTGTTTGAATAGTTGATATTCCAGACTACGAAAACTTCAATTCAAATTCAACATGAGATATTTTGTTTAATTGATGTTTGTCTTTTCTTTGAATTAAGTTTGAAAGGGAGTGATTGTAATTGAGTGAATAAAATCTCACACACACAAATAAGGAGATCTTGAAATTCTATACTGATCGTACAGGACGATATTTATCGTACTGGACGATCTGTCAGTTATCTCCTATAGAGCACTTGGAACGAATAGGAACTTGCTTTGAAAAATTTTCTAAGTCCTATTCGTCCAGGACGAAATTTATTATCGTCCCAGGCGATGGGTTCTCTGTAAAATTTTCGTCCAGACGAATTTTACCATCGTACGAGGCGACCAGTCCTCTGGAAAATTTTCGTCCAGACGAAAATAAATATCGTACAGGACGATCAGCTCTCTGGAAATTTTTCGTCCAGACGAAAACAAATTATCGTCCGCGGCGATTGGTTCTCTGGAAAATTTTCGTCCAGACGAAATAAATAATCGTCCAGGACGATCGGCTCTCTGGAAAATTTTCGTCCAGACGATCACATTTTCGTTCAAACGATAAACCGACTTAGAACAGTTTTCAGCAGTTTCTAGAACCGACCTTGTAATAACCGTTCGTACTGGACGAACCAAGTTCGTACAGGACGATCAGCTGTACGAAGTCAGTTCGTACACATATACAAATTGGGTCGTTTCAGATCGTTTAAGTAAAATCGTCCAGGACGATCCAGGATCGTACAGGACGATCCACTGCGTACAGAATTGAAAAATTTGCAGTTTTTGGGCGGTTTCACTTGTCTTTTATATAAATAGTCCAAATTAGACTGCCACCCAATCTTTTTGTCATTTGATCTTCGTGCCTCTTGAGAGAATAGCCAAGGAGAGAGTGGAAGAGAGCATTCAAAGGAGGATTCCTACCACTGGAGCGAGAAGGCTTCACTTGGATTGCTAAGGTAAGAGTCTCTACTTGTGAAATTGGATTTCTTCACTCTTTTTCTTTCTTCCTTCTAGATTCTTGTGAGAAGATCATTCAAGAAGGTCCGGTTCTCTGCCGACACTTGGAGAGTGTGAACAGACGAGGGTTCTCTGCCGACACTTGGAGAGTGTGAACAGACGAGGGTTCTCTGCCCACACTAGGAGAGTGTGAAAGGAAGAAGGTTCTCTGCCTACACTTGGAGAGTGTGAACAGCCGTAGGGTTCTCTGCCCACACTAGGAGAGTGTGAAAGGACGACGGTTCTCTGCCGCACCGGGTAGTGGTGAAAAGAGTGTTTTGTACAGGCTTCTCCGCCTTGCTGTGGGTGCTAAAGGAGAGTCACTTTGTGGTATTAGTGCAAATACTCAGAGGGTGCCTCTGAGGAGTGGATGTAGGTCTGGTTATAGACCGAACCACTATAAATCTGGTGTCATTTACTTTATAGCTTTTACGTTTCCGCACTTTAAATTTCAGTTTTAATAACTCTGTGGTTGAAAAACATTTTTTCTACTAACTTTAAAAGAAAATTTTATTTCGGTTCAACTTTATTATTAAGAGGGTTTAAAATTTTAAAAACTACCAATTCACCCCCCTCTTGGTAGCCTTGGGACATTTACTTAGGCTTAACAACCTAATTACTGGACTCAACAAGTGGTATCAGAGCAGAGTTTCAAAATCATAAGTTTGAACTACTTTTTGATTAACGTAGATGGCTACATTTGGAAACCGAAACACACCTGAGGGTTACTCTATCACTAGACCTCCACTGTTTGACAATATTCCTTTTGATTTTTGGAAAACACGCATGTCTACTTTCTTACAGTCACTTGATTATCGCATGTGGATGCTAGTCCAGGAAGGTTACACAAAACCAACTAGATTAGTTGATGGAATTAGGGTAGATACACCCTATGCAGATTGGACTATAGAAGAACGTGACTTAGCACAATTAAATGCGAAATGTTTAAATAGTTTCTTTTGTGCTTTAAAATCTGAAGACTACATGCGAGTTTCCACTTGTAAAAGCGGAAAAGACATATGGGATAGACTTTGTATTACTTATGAAGGGACAAATGAGGTTAAGCAATCAAGACTCAATATCTTGTTACATGACTACGAATTATTTCGCATGAAACCTAATGAATCTATATCTGACATGTACACAAGATTCACTCAAATTGTCACCTCTTTGCATGCACTTGGTAGGGAATTAACTAATGCTGAAATGGTTAATAAGATTCTTCGTTGTTTACCTACTGCATACGATGCTAAAATTACTGCAATTACAGAGTCAAAAGATCTGAACATTTATTCTATTGACAATCTTCTTGGTTCACTCATTGCTTACGAGCAAGGAGTAAGTCAAAGAAAGATTGATGCAGGTGAACCAAGAAAGGACAAGAATCTTGCATTAAATGTGGAAGAGTCAGAAAGTGAACACTCACAACCTGAGGATGAAGACGATATAGCACTGATGACTAGACAATTCAGAAGCTTTTTAAAGAGGAAGCAGAAGAGACGCCAGCAATGGAATAGAGGTAAGTATAACAAAAATGGCAGGGTTTCTAATGAAGTGATTTGTTATGAATGCAGGAAACCAGGTCATATAAAAAAACTGATGTCCAAAACTTAAAGCCACTCCTAGCAAGGAGAAGGTAGAGGAGAAACCAATGGTAAAGAAGGGCAAGAAGAAGTTTCAAAAGGCTTTTTGGGCGGACTCAGCTTCAGACTCATCTGAGACTGAAAACGAAGAAGAAGTCACCAACCTTTGCTTGATGGCAGATAAAGCTGAACAATCAGATCAAGAAGAGGTATGTGATTTAACCTATGATGAACTGTTTGAAGTTTCTGAACACATGCATGATGCATATAGGAAAACTAAAAAGATGCATTCTAGTTTAGTTTTAGAATTGGAAGAGCTTAATAAGGAACACGAAATCCTTAGGAAAGATCATGCTTTAATTGATAGCAACCACATGAAACTACTTGATGAATATGATGACTTGAATAAAAATTTTGAAAATTTAAAATCATCCTATGCTGAACTTGAAAAAGAATTTAAGAAATTTAAGGATGAATCTGAGCACAAGACATATAGAATCAATTATACAAATCGAATCTTGAAGGAAATGAATTCATTTTACAAACTTACTATAAGAGCTCTCGAGGATAATAGGAACCCCCCTAAACTTGAAGATTTTACAAATCCTAAATATTATCCTAAATTCATGAAATCCCTTAGAAGACAATCATATGAAAGAAAACATAGGAATATTTTTCCTAATGTTAAATGTAACAATTGTGGATTTTTGGGACATATATCTCACACCTGCACTTTAAAGATGAAACCTAATTTGGTGTGGAGAACTAAGATGCATAAACCTAGACATATCACACATGCATCTGATTATAAATTTCATAAAGGTGAACCCAAACTAGTTTGGGTTCCCAGGTCTAACATTTGAGAATTTTGCAGGTATACTCTCACACAAGACCTCGTGAGAGTATATGGTACCTGGACAGCGGATGTTCTAAGCACATGACTGGAGATACTGCTCAATTCATAACGCTGGAAACCAGGAGTGGAGGCAAGGTTACACTTGGAGATAATACCACAAAGAAGGTGGTTGGATCAGGTATGATTGGAAATTTGAAAAACTTTTTCATAGATAATGTTTTATTAGTTGAAGGCTTAAAACATAATTTGCTTAGCATAAGTCAGCTATGTGATAAGGGCTATAATGTAAAATTTTTACCTACTAGCTGCATAATTAGCCTAAATGGGAAAATTGTTTTAAATGGAAAAAGGGTGAACAATGTCTACATGCTAGATTTAAATTGTATTCAATCTCCTACTGCTTTTTGTTTGAAAACTGTTTCTGATGAATCATGGCTTTGGCATAGGAGACTTTGTCATTCTAGTATGAAAAATCTTAGAAGAATTACCCAAAAGAATTTGGTTAGAGGAATACCTAAACTAGACTTTACTAAGGACCACTTATGTGATGCATGTCAATTAGGAAAACAAGTGAAGTCCTCTTTTAAGTCCAATAAAGATCTTAGGACCAGTAAACCTTTAGAAATTCTTCACATGGATCTTTTTGGACCTGTAAGCACGGTTAGTCTAGGAGGAAAGGTATATGGATTTGTAATAGTAGATGATTTTTCAAGATTCACCTGGGGTTAAATTTCTTTTTTCATAAGAGTGAATCATTTGAGGAATTCAGAAATTTTTCAACTTGGATACAAAGAAAACTAGGATGTGAAATAATTTCTATACAAAGTGATCATGGAGGAGAATTTGAAAATGAAAGATTTGAAGATTTCTGTAAAGAAAAGGGGATTGATCACAATTTTTTCTGCACCTAGAACTCCTCAACAAAATGGAGTAGTTGAAAGAAAGAACAGAACATTAATAGAAGCCGCCCGAGCAATGTTAGCAGAATACTCTCTTCCTAGATATTTTTGGGCTGAGGCGGTTAGCACTGCATGCTATGTTCTGAATAGGGTAAATGTGAGATCAAATTTGAATAAAACACCCTATGAATTGGTAAAAGGTAGAACACCAAATTTGTCTCATTTACATGTATTTGGTTGCAAGGTGTTCATACATAATAATGGAAAATCTGCCTTAGGAAAATTTGATCCAAAATCAGATGAAGGAATTTTTGTTGGATATTCAAGTGTTGGAAAATCTTATAGAGTATTCAACAAAAGAACTTTAGTCATTGAAGAAACCACACATGTTGTTTTTGATGAAAATGGAAACATGGAAGAGCCAAAAGTTGTTGAAGAAGAAATTGAAGAAAACTCCCAAAAGATTGATAGATTAAATTTGGAAGAAAAATGTGGAAGAAAATATAGAAAGAGAAGACCCTTTGCCTAGAGATTTGAGATTTTCTAAAAATCACCCAAAGGAATTAATTATAGGTGAACCAAGTGAGGGTGTTAGAACTAGGCGTGGATTAAACAAGGAAGTCAATCATTCAGCCTTTATTTCAACTATTGAACCCACTAACATTGATCAAGCACTTTTAGATGAATTTTGGATATTGGCCATGCAAGAAGAGTTAAATCAATTTGTAAGAAATAAAGTTTGGGAACTAACTACAAGGCCAAAAGATCAAAGTGTTGTTGGAACCAAGTGGGTGTTCAAAAATAAAATGAATGACTCAGGAGTAGTCATTAGAAATAAGGCTAGATTAGTAGCTAAGGGGTATAATCAAATTGAAGGAATTGATTTTGAGGAAACTTTTGCCCCTGTAGCTAGACTTGAAGCAATTAGGGTTTTACTAGCCTTTGCCTGTTTTAAAGGTTTTAAATTGTTTCAAATGGATGTTAAAAGTGCCTTTTTTTAAATGGAGTAATTGAAGAAGATGTTTTTGTAGAACAACCTCCAGGTTTTGAAAATTCTAAATTTCCAAATCATGTTTTCAAATTAAAAAAGGCATTATATGGATTGAAACAGGCACCTAGGGCTTGGTATGAGAGGTTAAGCACCTTCCTACTTGAAAGATCTTTTGAAAAAGGAAGTGTGGATACAACTCTCTTTTTAAGAAAAATTGGAAAGGATATACTTATTGTTCAAATTTATGTGGATGACATCATCTTTGGATCTTCAAATAAACATCTTTGTGATGATTTTTCTAAAACAATGAGTAATGAATTCGAAATGAGTCTAATGGGAGATTTAAATTACTTTCTAGGATTTAGCATTAAGCAACTTGAGGAAGGTACTTTTCTTAGTCAAAACAAATATATTAAGGACATCCTCAAAAAATATGAAAATGGACAATGCTAAACCTGTTAGTACACCAATGAGTTCTTCAGTTCAGTTGGATAAGGACCTTAAGGGAAAATCTGTTGATCAAAAGAAATTTAGAGGGATAATTGGATCTTTACTTTACTTGACTGCTAGCCGACCAGATATTATGTTTAGTGTTTGCCTATGTGCTAGATTTCAATCAGATCCAAAAGAATCACATTTGACAGCAGTAAAAAGGATTTTAAGATATCTACTAGGAACTCAAAACTTAGGAATTTGGTATCCTAAGTTTAGCTCTTCATTTGAAATTATTGGTTACTCAGATTCTGACTTTGCAGGCTGTAGAGTGGATAGGAAAAGCACTTCTGGAACATGTCAATTCATTGGAAATTCATTAGTTTCATGGTCTAGTAGAAAACAAAATTCAGTGGCACTATCTACTGCAGAAGCAGAATACATTGCATTAGGAAGTTGTGTGGCACAAGTACTTTGGTTAAAACAACAGTTGATTGACTTAGGATTAACTATAGGCACTATTCCAATTTATTGTGACAATACTAGTGCTATTTGTATTTCAAAAAATCCTATTCAACATTCTAGAACCAAACACATCGATATAAGGCATCATTTCATAAGGGATCACGTATCCAAAGGAGAAATTGAACTCATACATGTTTCAACTGAAAATCAACTTGCAGACATTTTTACAAAACCTTTAGCCTTTGATACCTTCAGTACTTTAAGAACAAGGCTTGGTGTTATTGATTTGAATGCTTAACTAAAATGTCTTTGCAACATTGATACTTGTTGTGTTTTGTTTTTGTAATTTTGTGAATTTTGTGTTTTTAATGAATTGTTTTTTGGATTTATGATTTTGTTTTATGTTTTCTGTGTTTCTGATTGTTTTTTGTGATTTTGTTAATTTAAAAATTTAAAAAAATCAAAATTAATTTTTTTGGAGGAAATCGTCCAGGACGAAATATTTTCGTACGGGACGATGTGTAAAGGAACAGTTTGCGAAAATTTAAACCTTTGTAGAGCAGTTTTTTATTGGATCGTCTGTACGATCTGTGATCGTCCAGGACGAATTTTTTTTTCTCTCTCAAACGTCGGGACGATTGAATGCAGCGGTTGAGTGGATAAGACAGTTTTTAAATACGAACTTCGTCTGTACGAAATTTTAGTTCGTCCAGACGAACATGTGTCGATTCATTGTAGGGGACGGTTTTCAAGAGTCATTAAAACGAAATACTTTTCGATCGTCTGTACGAAATTTTTTTTTCGTCTGTACGATTGGTCAAGTCAAAAAGCCTGTACGAAGGGACGCATCGTAAGTTGTGTTGAATACGAAAAGCCGTTACATTTTGGACGAATTGGATCGTCTGTACGAACTTACTTCGTCCAGACGAACTATTATGTTTCGTCCAGGACGAATATTTTCGTCCAGGACGAAAGTATCGTTTTCCTTTAAATATGAAGGCTTTTCAAACTTGACAATCACACTTTCAAATTTCTTTTTCAATCCCTTTCAACATCAAATCAACAATGGCCTCCTCTAGCAAAAGACAAAAGGTTTTGGTGAAGAAACCAAACAGGAATGCCCCAGACAACTTTCTTTCCAAGGCAAATGAGGAATCTTTTCCTCGTTTTGCCTCCGCAAAAATCACTCCGTCTCGCATTCTTATCCAAACAGAGTTGAAATTTCGGGTATTGCACCTCTTCGCCTCAACCCAATTTCAGTTCATTCTTTCTCTCGTCCACTTCTACAATAAACAAACCTACCATTACTTTCTAGCCAACATGAGTTTCAATTCTGACCACTCTATCATTAGTTCTTTTGTTTTTAAGAAAAAAGTTGAGATCACCAAGCACGATCTTGGTGCATTTTTAAACTTAAGAACTGAGGGATATAGAGCCCACACCCTAATGTCAGAAACCTCCTTCAAATGGTTTGAAATCAATAGGATAATTAGAGAAAATGCGATTGACAATCATGTTGCTAGAGTCTCAGGTATGACCCAAGATGCCCGAATCATCCAGCATATCCTTAGATCCTCAATTATTCCTAAAGCTGGTGATAGGATTAACATCACACTCCTCTCCTTTCTTGTCTAACTTTTTTAATCATGTCAAGACATCCTATTGATGAAGCCCAACTCATCATAGATCATATCTATGGGCTTTCAGAAATAGGACATGCTGATCAGAAGAGGAAGAAGAACATTTCATTAGGGCACTTAATTACTTATATTTTGGAGAAGAAGTACAATATAGTGCATCCTGATGAGGAATATGAAGAGCCAGTTTACTATAACAACACATCATTCAGACTGCTCTTCAAGGAGGAAAAAGAAAAAGGGAAAGCACATGACAGTGCTTCAGAAGAAGAAGAAGAAGAAGGAGTGCAAGCTTCTGCTTCTCAATCAGATTACCAGAATCTGATTGAGAGATTTGATAGACTAGAGACTCACATTGATCAAAGGTTTGATCAATTTGATGCTCAACTTACTCAGCAGCAACATGACATTGGTATCATTAAAGATGAAGTTCATGAAATTAATACCAATGTAATGTTGATGGCCTCCTACTTCAACCTCTTTGGCGGCATACCTCCTCCTCCTCCAGAACAGTAGAAATTTTTTTTGTGTGTCTGTTGTTTTGTTTTTATCTTATATGTGTTATTGTGATTGTTTTTATGTTTTTAAGTTCAATTTTTATGTAATCTTTTCTTTTCAATGAAAGTTTGTTTTTGTTAGATTTGTTTTGAAATGTGGCTAATATTTATGAATTTCATTAGTATTTTTTTTAATCTACATAGTGCTTAAATTCGATTGTAATTTGAGATTATCTATATTAGAAAATCTAGACTTTCTAAATTTATAATTTGTTTATAACTTGTTGTACTTAGAACTTTTAAATTCATGTCTATTCATTTAGACTACATAAAAGTTAATATTGTTATTGCAATTTTGATGTTTTCTTAGTTTGTATTTCTATGCTCAAATGATATTTATGCACCTAGAAAAATTTGAAATTTTAGATTATAGATTTTGGAAAGAATTGGTCAAATTACTCTTGAACAGTGTACAACAAATGTACAAAAATCAAAAGGGATTCACAAAAATTTGCAAAATGGAAAAGAGGCACAAAATAAGCCCAACCAAAGAAAAATGCACAAAAATGTGCTACAAAACTTTGAAAAGATGTGCAAAGCACCACATGAGGTAATTCTCTTCTTTCCAAATTCGTTCAATCTCTTAATTCAAGTTGATCTAATGTTCATTCATATTCTCTTGAACTTTGAAATATAGAATTTTTTTTTTCTGATCTGACTTGTAATGATTTTCAATAATCAAAATGTCTAAATTGAATCATGTCTTTGAAAAAATTCTTCTTACTTACAATGTTATATCATTTCATAAATTTTATGAATTTCTATGATTGACCTAATATCTTTAGTTTAAAATTACATACCCTATGTCAATCACCATTTAGATTAAATTTTAACAATGAATTTCATATAATTATTTACATTTCTTGTCTTTTTCTTCTTAACTTTTTGTTGCTGTCAAAAAGGGGGAGAAATTATTAGTTTGTGTATGTTTGTGTTTTCTCTTTTTTTTTAGTTGTTCTATTTGCAAGTTTGTGTTAAAATTTTTTTTAAAAAAAAAAAAAAAAAAAAAAAAATATTGTTCTTTAATGCCTCCTTATTTTAATGTACTCATAAATTCAGGGGGAGTTTAGGAGATAAAAGATGTGTTTTAACTTGAAACCATACTAATAATAATTGTTTTGCCATCATCAAAAAGGGGGAGATTGTTTGAATAGTTGCTATTTGAATGAGTTATATTTATGCAACTTATGTAGTTTTGATGATTCCAAACATTATTGTTCAAATGTATAGTTATCTCCTAACAATGTCAGAAGATTTGCACTTGCTCTTGTGTGTACTAACATTTCAGGAAAATCAGACTCCAGACTACGAAAACTTCAATTCAAATTCAACATGAGATATTTTGTTTAATTGATGTTTGTCTTTTCTTTGAATTAAGTTTGAAAGGGAGTGATTGTAATTGAGTGAATAAAATCTCACACACACACAAATAAGGAGATCTTGAAATTCTATACTGATCGTACAGGACGATATTTATCGTACTGGACGATCTGTCAGTTATCTCCTATAGAGCACTTGGAACGAATAGGAACTTGCTTTGAAAAATTTTCTAAGTCCTATTCGTCCAGGACGAAATTTATTATCGTCCCAGGCGATGGGTTCTCTGTAAAATTTTCGTCCAGACGAATTTTACCATCGTACGAGGCGACCAGTCCTCTGGAAAATTTTCGTCCAGACGAAAATAAATATCGTACAGGACGATCAGCTCTCTGGAAATTTTTCGTCCAGACGAAAACAAATTATCGTCCGCGGCGATTGGTTCTCTGGAAAATTTTCGTCCAGACGAAATAAATAATCGTCCAGGACGATCGGCTCTCTGGAAAATTTTCGTCCAGACGATCACATTTTCGTTCAAACGATAAACCGACTTAGAACAGTTTTCAGCAGTTTCTAGAACCGACCTTGTAATAACCGTTCGTACTGGACGAACCAAGTTCGTACAGGACGATCAGCTGTACGAAGTCAGTTCGTACACATATACAAATTGGGTCGTTTCAGATCGTTTAAGTAAAATCGTCCAGGACGATCCAGGATCGTACAGGACGATCCACTGCGTACAGAATTGAAAAATTTGCAGTTTTTGGGCGGTTTCACTTGTCTTTTATATAAATAGTCCAAATTAGACTGCCACCCAATCTTTTTGTCATTTGATCTTCGTGCCTCTTGAGAGAATAGCCAAGGAGAGAGTGGAAGAGAGCATTCAAAGGAGGATTCCTACCACTGGAGCGAGAAGGCTTCACTTGGATTGCTAAGGTAAGAGTCTCTACTTGTGAAATTGGATTTCTTCACTCTTTTTCTTTCTTTCCTTCTAGATTCTTGTGAGAAGATCATTCAAGAAGGTCCGGTTCTCTGCCGACACTTGGAGAGTGTGAACAGACGAGGGTTCTCTGCCGACACTTGGAGAGTGTGAACAGACGAGGGTTCTCTGCCCACACTAGGAGAGTGTGAAAGGAAGAAGGTTCTCTGCCTACACTTGGAGAGTGTGAACAGCCGTAGGGTTCTCTGCCCACACTAGGAGAGTGTGAAAGGACGACGGTTCTCTGCCCGCACCGGGTAGTGGTGAAAAGAGTGTTTTGTACAGGCTTCTCCGCCTTGCTGTGGGTGCTAAAGGAGAGTCACTTTGTGGTATTAGTGCAATACTCAGAGGGTGCCTCTGAGGAGTGGATGTAGGTCTGGTTATAGACCGAACCACTATAAATCTGGTGTCATTTACTTTATAGCTTTTACGTTTCCGCACTTTAAATTTCAGTTTTAATAACTCTGTGGTTGAAAAACATTTTTCTACTAACTACTCAACACTATCAACTTGCTGATAGTAGATCGGGTTTCATATGCTTTATGCTTTTGTTAGTGAATTCTCAGTGTTATAGGCCTTGAAGGCCTAATATGAATGTATTAAGACAAATATACCGGTCGCTGCAACCATATATTTGTTCAATGGTTCAAACCCTGTCGACTCTTATTGATCTGTATAAGAGGATCAGGTTCGAACCTGAATTCACTTATTGACCCACGTAGTATCCCTATACATCACGTGTGTTCCGACAACACGCTTGCCGGGACCCATGCGGGTATTTGATTATATTTACCCCTTTTGTGTACCTATGTGTATACAAACAATGGTGCACGTGCGAGGGTACTTTGAAAATTTTTGTAGACGTCTTCTGTCCGCTTGCATAGAAGTTGCAGATCCGGTGATATGGCGTTGTAGTTGTGGACGCCTTATGTCTGCTTGTATGAATATTTCATATTCGGTGGCGTGGCGTTGTAGTTGTGGACGCCTTCTATCTGCTTGTATGAATGTTGCAGATCCGGTGGCGTATCGTAGCAGCTTCGAAATTGAGTTGTTCGCTGCTTTACACAGGTAGACTGTTGTGCACTATGATTGCTTTCTGCATATGGATCGTAGTGCACTAACGAGTCTCCTGCTTTTGGTTACAGAAGCTCATAAGAACTTGTATTCTTTATGCATTCTGCTGTGATTTTGGTCTTTATAAGACAGCCACTATTGTTGGAGGTAGATGTATTCATCCTTAGACAAAAGTTGACTATAGGATACTGCATTTACTGAAGTCTTTATGCATCTACCCATCAGTGGCATGTGGCACATACAATTATCTTTGTAGAGAGAGATCATATGTGTTGCAGATCTTTTATTCTTGCTTGTAGAAGACTGATGTATTTGACTGATGCTGAGTGTTTATTGACTGTATGGATGATTTAGCATCCACTACTCATTAATCTTTATCACCTATGAGTGGACTACTACATGAGTGAGAAATTTCTTTTGTATTTGCTTGTAGTCAGCATGGTGGACTTGCATCGTTGATTGTAAAACATTGTTGCATTCATTATACATTGAATCCTTCTGCATATTATTAATTTTCTTGTATGCTTTGGCTAGCAAGTTGTCATATTCATATATATGCATTTCATTGTCTTTCATGGACACTCATAAGTCTCCTATAGTTACTTATAAAAGGACAGTTGTATACATTTGCAAGACAACTAACACCGCTTGTGGGGAGGATGTTACGTCATCCACAATCCATCACTACTTATAAGCAAGTAGAGTTTGTTAGTATCTTACTACCCTTGGAAGTAACTCATGTCTTGCATGATAAGTTTTCTCGTCAACATGTGCTCATAGTCAAACTGCATATACTTTCTAATCATTGTCATTTTTGTATGATTTGCTTAAAAATGACATTGGGTTCCTTGTTTGCATATCTTTTTTAGCATTCTTAAGAATTCTTGCATGTATATGCAAAACATATGCACATTAAGCTGTTGTTGATAGTAGGCAAATTATCTTCCTTGCAATTCCTTCACTTTGCTTGTATATATATTGTATTCATTGTTATGATTGATGATAAGTCATTATGCTTGTTCATTGCATGTCAAATCCTCTTGTATAAGTTCAAACTCAATTCAAGTCCAGTGTAGGTTCAAACTCAAGTTCTTGCTCAAATTGTTCAAGTCAACTCCTTTGTTGTCTTTTGAGTTCAAGATCATATTCTAAACCCAAGTCTTCGTAGTGATTCATTTACAAGTCCAAGCCTTGTCGGCTTAATGTTCAAATCAAGTTCTTCATCATTTGAGTTCAAGTCCAAGTGTTATCAACTTGGTTCAAGTTCTGAGTTTAGTTCCAAATGGTCAACTTGTATCTTGAATCCAAGTTTTTATTGAAGTCCTTGTGATTTATTTAAGCTTGGATTTGTTTTAGATTTTTGCTTTATTACATTAAAGTTCACAAGTCCAAGTCCACCATTGTTCTTTTGAGTTCAAAGGTTCACATGCTGAGTCCAAGTTCGATCGTCCTTTGAGTTCAATCAAGTCCAAGTGAAGCATTGCGTTCACCCGAAATTTCGGCAGCCTTCTGGCGTCTCCCCTGTTTAGGGGAAAACTACAGAAAACTAGGCCTTTCCCACCACGCTAAGAAAAGCGTGTATGATAGGTGCCCTCTTTCGATTAAAAATAACTAATTATATTTAAATCTAAATAATTATGATTAATTTAAGCAGAATTTGATAAAGAGAAATCTCAAATCTCGACAAACAGAATTTATGCAATAATATAGTAGGATTAGAATAAGATTAACATAGAATTTGAGCAGGTTTAGGAAACTGTTGAGTCTTTGAGTAGAGTTAAATCTTTTATTTCCTTTCCTTCTGTTGTTTGGAGGATTTACGAGTTTCAGCCAAAGAAACGCGTGAAATGGAGTCACCTTCACAGCAGATGAGCTCCAGTTGTTGTTTCAAATCAAAATGTAGGGACTTCCAAATGGAACAGGGAGGGAACAACGTCGGAGGGAGGCGGCGTCGGAGCTAGGGCAAGGTCGGTTCTCTCTTCCTCTTTCTCTCTCTCTCTCTCTCTCTCTCTCTCTCTCTCTCTCTCTCTCTCTCTGGATCAGGGCTCACAATTGGGAGCAGGAGTCGTCTACAAGAGCCGTAAAGCTGGAGAGGGATTGCGGCTGGGGTTTGTCTACAAGAGCCGTAAAGATATCCGCGTTCCAAAAATTTATTTCCTTATTTTATAGAAATAAAATAAGGTTTATTTTAATATGGAGTTCCCATATAGGGGCTTGATTACATCTTAGGAGAGGTACTTCTAAGAAAACTCTCAATTAAAACCTTGATTTCATACCCTTTGAATACAAAGTAGAAGACAAGGAAAGAGGTAGAAAATCTTTCAAGTAGAAAGCTCAACGTTGAACAATTATTAGCGAGTCAAAAGAGGAAAAGTAAGAGGTGCCATATTCTGAGAACCTCAAAGGCAACCTTAGTCTGCCCTATGTTAGGCTTTACATTTTATGAGAGAATTTTTTTATGTTTGAGTTGGCATTTTATTAGAAATTTGGGATTATATGCTTGGAGGGTGAAGAGTTAAGATTTGAAAATATTTCTCAGAACCTAAATCTAAATTGGGTACTACAAAGTAGTGGCCCGAACCTATCTAAAGAAATGTAAATATGGACTTACCCCAGTCTTGATTCGGGAGCCAACTAACCACCTATGCACTTTAAAACCATGTGTCCGATCTTTTTATGAAAGATGGGTAGAGACGTTATTTAAGTTTTGAGGGATTTGGGGCTGACAACTAAGACGACTCCTAATTGGCCCCTTAACTTATATATGGTAAATGATGTATGAGAGCAAAATGCAATTAAAATTTTAGATTTTTATAATTTATATCTAATGCAATGCATGTTAATTTACTCGAATACATAAAATATTTATGAAGCAATTTTAAAATTAGGCTTAAAAAAAACATTTTTTCTTAGAGATTGCACAACATCCCTTTAATAGAATTTTACCCTAATAAGTCGGGTGGTCTGCCAGAACTCGCAGGTAAGGAGGTGTCTAACAAGGAAGAGAAAGAAATAATATGCATAAATGCTCACTCTTGGTGGTCCCAAGCTTACTTCTTAGCTCATTAGAATTTTTATGTGAGCTTAAAAATTTTATTAGAGTTTCAAGTATAAAAATTTTATTTGTATTCTCACAAAAACTTCGATCATATTCAAGCTAAAATAAAACACGACATACAAGAAAAACCTTGAAAAATAAGCAATTTCTATTGCACAACTAATGTAAACAATCAAATTAAATTATCCAAAATATAATTTCCAAGGTCTATATGGAAAGTGCCACTTTGCTAAAAAGTAAAGTGGTTGGGTATCACTGACAATAAACCTGGATTCTAATCCTAAGACTAACAGAAGTGATTTTGAAATGAGATATATTTTCTTCTCTTTACTTCTTCATCTTCTCTCCAAAGCATTCTTTCCTTCTGCGAGCTCCTTCGATTCGCTTGGTCTGGATATCCAAATGAAAAGAAACTCATCCTTGATGGGGTACTTTTTTTCCCATTAAATATTAAAATCATCCTAATTTGACTTTCTAAATGAAGAGAACATTTCTCTAAGGGATATTCTATTCACTTTGGATTCTATGTTGAATGTGATATCCCACTTTCAACTCACTTTCACATTACAAATCTTTTAAATAAATTTACTTTACATCTTAGATAAAAAAAAAATCTCGACCACCTGTAAGGTTATCCTAAGTAGTTTTAATAAAATCATTCCAAGCAGTTATTTTTTTTGCATTGAAATTTAAATTCACCAGTCACACTTGTCCATGCTCTTTTAATTTTAAAGGGGGCTTAGCATTTTGTACCTATAGAAAACTTATATCAATTTAGGATTTTAATTTGCCCCTTTTGATTTAGCGTTGAACGAGCATGACCTCATACATAAAATTCTATGAGCATCCAGATCGTTCATAACCTAGAGGTAATCTATCATCCATAGCATAAATACTTAGATTGAAAGAGTAAGTACATAAATAAACATATCAACCATTACAATCAACACACAGTAAAAACAACGAGAAAGCCCATCACATAGCAATAAGAAAGTAAATGCAGGCCTAACCTAAAGCTAGAGTTGGTTGTCCTAATAAATAAATTTAAGTGTGCACAGTATGTTATATGGTTTGGATATATCCTAGGTTTTTTTAATTGAAGTTTTCTAATTGATTGGATTTAATTTGTTAAAGGTCAAGGGAATTTTATGCTCAAATTTAAATATTAATGTCTTTAATATTTTTAGAGCTTCATTTTAAGTTGAGTTTTAATTGTTAAAGTCAATTAATAAGATTTGGTTATGGTTTAATTGATAGAATTTAAATATTTTATGCATTGGGTTTAGATTATTATTAGTTTATTGGAAGCTTTTAATTATTTATTAATTATGGTTAAGATTAGATTAAGAATGCATACTAATTCTAAGATAAAATGTAACTAGATTTTCTATGTTTAATATTTCTCTCCTAAAGGGTGCATGCATCATAAGTTTAAATTTTCTAAGACTCAATCATTAATTTTTACAGGAGTTATTACTTGTGTTCAAACACAAGGTGGTTTGACCAAGTATTTCCCTATTTCGGTTGGGTTACATCAAGGATCAGCCTTAAGCCCATATCTTTTTTCTTTAGTCATGGATGTTCTCACTAGACATTTGTAAGATGATGTACCTTGGTGTATGCTTTTTGCTGATGATATTCTTTTTGTTGATAAGACTAGAGAGGGAGTTGAAAGTAAACAAGAATTATAGAGGTCAACATTAGAGACTAAAGGTTTTCGCTTGAGTAGATCTTTAGTCTTCGCTTGAGTAGATCTAAAATGGAATATATGGAGTGTAATTTTAGTATTAATAGACCTAATGAGGGGATTGTGACTTTGAGCGATCAAGTCATTAATAAGAGTGCATGTTTAAGATATCTTAGATCTATTGTTCAGAGTGATAATGAAATAGATGGGGATATTATCAGCAGAATTCAAGTTGGATGGTTGAAGTGAAGGAATGCATCGGGCTTGTTGTGTGATAGAAAAGCACCCCTCAAACTTAAGGGAAAATTCTATAAGATGATAGTGAGACCTGCAATGCTTTATGGTGCTGAATGTTGGCCATTAAAAGAGAAGCATAAGTGTGGCATAGATGAGGATGCTCAGGTGGATGAGTGGCTTTACCCTTGGAGATAGGATACGAAATAAGCATATGCATGAAAAGGTTGGAGTAGCTTCAGTAGAAGATAAGATTAGAGAGAGTCGCCTTAGATGGTTTGTTCACATAAAACGACAGCCTTCCAATGACCCAATTAGAAGAGTAGAGGTATTAGATTTGACTTATTTTAAGAAAGGTAGAGGCAGACCTAAAAAGGCTTGGTTAGAAAATATTAGGAATGACCTTTCTTTATTAGATTTAAACGAGAATTTGACCTTTAATAAGACACAATGGACAAAAAATATTCATGTAGTCAATCCCACGTAGTGGGATAAAGGCTTGATGATTAAAGGAATTTTGAGCTTAATAGATAATTAGATTGAAAGGTTTATTGAGATTTGAGTTAATTAATTTATTTCAAAGTTGATGTCGGCTTGTCTTTAGTGAAATGATAACTAACGAGATTAGTATCAATTAGTAAAGCCAATGTATGAAATAATTGAGTATAGTGATTCGAATGTAGTTTTAACATGAATATAGGAGTTTGAAAGATCTTTGAATGAGGTTTAGTATGAAATGAAGAATTTAAATTTGATTTTGATAAGCCCATAGTATTCTTTCTAGTCCAAGAGGAAGGATTCACCAAATGGGCATGTACAACTAACTCAACAAACAAGAAGGCTTCTTTTAAGAAAAGAGGGGAACCTATGAAATAGATTGTATCTAATCTTGAAAGGTTTAAATTTTAAGTTTTATTAAGATGGTTTCACGAGGGTGTTCTCCAACTTTACCGGATGATCATAAGTAAATGAAGCATAAGTGTGGGGACTCACACCTAATCTCAGAGGATCGGATAATCATATGAAAAGGATGCCTAAGTGCAGAGACTCACACCTAACCATAGAGGATCAGATTTAAGATTTAAAATTTACACTAGGATGGTACCACGAGGGCTGTTCTCCAACATTAGTTAATGATTATGTGGAAAGGATGCCTATGTATGGGGACTCACACGTAACCTCATAGGACCGAATGATCATATGGAAAGGAAGCCTAAATGTGGGGAATCACACCTAACCATAGAGGATCATATTTAAAATTTAAAATTTACACTAGGAAGGTGCCATGAGGGGCATTCTCCAATACTAGAAGATGAGCGTGAGGAAAGGATGCCTAAGTGTGGGACTCACACCTAACCTCAGAGGTTTGGATGATCATATAGAAAAGAATCCTAAATGTGGGGACTCACACCTAACCATAGAGGATTAGATTTAAGATTTAAAATTTACACTAGGATGGTTCCATGACGGGCATTCTCTAACACTAACGGATAATCCTTAGGAATGGATTCTTAAGTGTGGGGACTCGCACCTAAACTTAGAGGGCTGGATGATCATATGGAAAAGAAGCATAAGTGTGGGGACTCACATCTAACCATAGATAATCAGATTTAAGATTTAAAATTTATACTAGGACGGTGTCACGAGAGGCATTCTTCGACACTAGCGGGTAATCGTGAGATAGCCTACCTAAACCTATAAGGATTTTGGCAAAAATTATCTAACCCAATTTAATTCTAATCCTAAGGAAATGAAGCATGGGTACTCACACCTATCCTTAAAAAACTAGAGAATTTCTTTAAGGTTTTCAATGACTAACCTAGCTAGAAAACACGGGGACTCTCATCAAACTAGGGGAATTGGCCAAGAAGATGGTCTACCTAAACTTCTAAGGATTCTGGCAAAAGTTATCTAACCCAATTTAATTATAATCCTAAAGAAAGGAAGCAGGGGACTCACACCTATCCTTAAAAGACTAGGGAATTTATTTTAGATTTTCAATGACTAACCTAGCTAGAAAGCATGGGGACTCACATCTAACCAAGAGAACTAGCTAAGGAGATAGCCTAGCTAAACCTCTAAGAATTTTGGTAAAATCTATCTAATTTGATTTAATCATAATCCTAAGGAAAGGAAGAACAGGGACTCACACCTATCCTTAAAAGGCTAGAGAAATTTTAATTTTAATATAAATTGGATTTGAAGTTTGAATTTTGAATGAGTTTGATTTGGTTTGAGAATAATTGAAATTTTGATTTCACATAGAGATATGAAATTGGAAGATTGAGTCTTGAAATTCTTTGGATTAAAAATTTGTTTTCTCTTCCATTATAAATGATCTTTATAACATACAAATATTTCACTGTGGATTATATTTTTATATCATATCATCATGTGTGAAGAAAAAAAAAAGGAAAAAGAGGGTGAGTAGTTTGATTATCTTTGATAAGTAAAAGTTTATCAAAGTGTCTCAACCACTCGAGGAGGAATACCATATTTTAATTAAAGATCCATTATGTAATTGAATTTGTCTTGAGTAACTAAAAATAATAATATGAATTTTTTAGAGTCTTTATTTGCAAGTTCTAAGAAAACTAAATGCAATATGATAAAATTTTCTTAGAAAAATTTTAACTTTTGAATGAGTTGTTGTAGAACAAGGAGCATATTTGAGCATCCTTTATAGTGAAAGCACCAAGGAATATCATATACTCACAATGATTGAGAAAATGTTGATTTTTATCAAAAAATGATAACTTTATTTTTCATTTGATAATTTTCTTATAATATTTAAGAGTGATCACTCAAGTTTTAATCATCTTAACCCAATGAAAATGATAGGTGGGAAAAGATTCAAAAACTCAACGAAGGATGGTTTGACTCCCTCTAAACTAACTAGTTTGAAAATGACCAAAATGAGTTTTAGTCAAAAGCCAAAACTTAACAACTTTCTTTGAAGAAAATTATAGTTTCAAATATTTTAAATTTCAATGCTATGGAAAGACTCTTTAAAGGGGATAGAGTTTTATAGACTCTAACATCCGATTCTAATTTATGATAAATTGAAGATATACCTTGAATTGAATTTTATAACTATTTGACGAAGCCATCATAGACTTTATCGGGAATATAATCCTTCCAATTCTAACATCTAAGATTAGTCAATCATGGACCAGGTCAAATTGTAACTTGATTTTGGTTTGAAGTTTGGCAAAGATTCAAATAAAGATATTATCGATATCACTAAGGATAGGACCCCTCATGTTCTAACATCTTAGTGCAGTTAATTATAGATTTAAATTTTAACATGATATCTACCCAAGATTGGATGTATAGTGCCATATGGTAGCACCCATATAGAGGAAGAAGGATGATTAGATATAGGAAAGTGAGGACTAACCTTCCAAGTTGGTATGACACCCCAAGCTAAGGTGTTATGGTTTCATCATTTTAGGTTAAAGGTATGCTTAGTATACTTATTCATGTTGCAATTTGAGGATTCTTTTTATCAACCACATGTTATATCACCAATGGGCACCTCATAAACCAAAGGTATGGACCTAGTCTAGACTAATATCTTAGAATTACACTCAACTACCATATGAGGGAGAAACTCAATTTGGATTTACAATATAATATGGTGGTATAAGCCAAGGATGATAAAGCTACCTTGGCTATAAGGCCTAAGGGTAAGAAAGGAGGGTTTTTTTCTCTATGTAGCGTAGATGACACCAAATAGGGCTTCTAACATGATTGTGTAGAATAAAAAATGCTCGAAAATTTTCTTAATGTGTTAAAGAAGATGCGATGAATATAAAACAAATTGGAAATCTCAATGTGGTTGATAAGATGGGGTAGATATAGATATCTTCTCAATGTGGTAGATAATACATCCAAAGAGTAAAACTTATAGGTTGATCATTTGGGATGGAACAAGCCTTGACATCTTCTCAATATAATATACGAGATGTTGAAATGAAACTTAAAATTTGATTTTGTATGACCAAGAAAGCCCAATTTTCATTTCAATATAATAGAGAAGATATTGAGAATATAATAGAGATGATGAATATCTCATCAATGTAGTCTAGGAGATGCAAGAGGTATGGAATGATGTAAAACGATGTAAAGATAAATGGAAGGTAGGACTTATAGGTTGATTGTGTGGAATCAAGCAAGCTTGAATATCTTCTCAATATAATAAAGAAGATGTACTTAGTAGGACTTACAACTTGGTCATGCATGACCAAGAAAATTAAACTATCTACTTAATGTGGTATAGAAGATAGAAGTCTAGACTTACATCTTGCATGGACAATGAATGCCATCTCATTTACCAAGTTGCTTGTGAAAGTGTTGGGTGAGTAACTCCTAAAGAGGGAGGAGATGTACTCATCATAAACTAACTATATAAAGAAGAGGCCTATGTGGTAGAGCCAATGTCTAGGTTCTATCCTCAGGTATATATATGCTACACTATATATAGACTCATAAGGGCATGACATGATGGACGTTAGTAAGGTTAGATGTTGAACTTGTCTATGTTTATATGACAAATTTGTATTTAGCGTGATGAGCCCATATGCTCAATCTCAATCATTGCTCCAATTGAAATCATAGATCATGTCTTAAATGGGGTCTAATCTATAAAAAATTGACGAGTCTTCCTATAACCTACTCATCTCTGTAGCTACTAACCCATATAGTGTGGATATTTCATAGAGCAGTCAATGAAATAATAAAACCAATATAAATAAAAGAAAACATACACAAAAGAGTGTAAATCCCTAATTTGCTTATATTTCTTGGGTTGTTTACCTATAATTCCTTGCAAGATGTCAGATAGCACAATAATTGATAATATCATATATGCGCATATAGGTACATAATAATGATATCAAATGATATACAATAATCTCTAACCACAACCTTTAGAATAAAATTAAGTGCAAACAAGCATAATAAAATAACATTAATAAAGTGAATTTTGTATGGTCATAATTCTTGGAACTTATGTGAATGTTATGACATGACATAAGTGGTTTTTTTTCTATATAATTATAAAACATTTTTTCTAGTAACATTTTAACATCATTTTGATACTATATAATCAAAAGAAAAATAAATTTTTTAATATGAACAAAGTATTTTTAAATTAGGGATTGATGCTTTCTTTGAATGACACATGAATCATCTCTCATCATCTTCACTTGACTAGTTTTCTTCATCAACAATGAACTCCAAAAATTAGATATATTATTTTTTTTTACTATTTCTAAATAGCATGAAATCAAATAATGAAAAAAAAAATTATAAACACATTCGGATACAATCAACAAAATAATTTTCATAAAAAATGAAATGAAAATTCTTAAATATATATAATACATTTATAGATAAGATATCATTTCAGAAAATTATTTATTATAAAAAATATAATAAAAGTAGATATATGATTTTTGTGGTATATTATACTACATATCATGTTTTTAACATTAATTAAAAATATAATTTATATCACTAATCAATTTTTGAATTAATAAAAAATAAATTTTAATATTAGGATTTTTTTTTTTCTTTCTCATTGTGCTGCTTGCGAGTGATATAAATGACAACTGTTAAATAGTGTTTTTATGTTCTCCACGATAATATAATTAATGCTCAACAGCACATAGCCCGACAACCATGAGACGTCCGCTGAAACAACGCCAAAATTATCAGCCGTCCGATCAAACTCACCCATGTTCCCGACAGTTCCGAAGATCAGGCCTTTTACGCGTCTTCTTCTCGTCTCCTTCGTTTCTGAGCTGAGCATCGTGGGAGAATCCGCCAAATTCGGCGAAACATTGTTTGAAGAACCTCTAATTTCTGTATCTCTTTTCTCCTCTTCGGATATAGGCAAAATTTTGAACATTTATTAGCGAGAGAGCAAAGGGAGCAAATAAAACAGAGATGGATTTGATGAGGGTTTTCTTCCTGCAAGCCGCCGCTGTCGTGCTCCTCACAGATCTCATTGCAGCGGATCCTTTCATCTCCGGTGTGGATATCTACTAATTAGAACTTTTTTTTTCTTTTTTCTTTTCAAATTTGTTTATTTCGTGGGCTGATTGATTCTTTGATTCGGATTGAATATGATAGGTGGTGTTCTGCAGGGACATGGATCTATAAGCCGGAATCTCTTGCAGGCCAAACAGAGTAAGACATTCTATATTTTATTTTTCTCTATTAAAGATTATCATCCTGTCAATTTAGTCGCCCCGTTTTTTGGCAAACTTGTTAAACGAAAGAAAGTTTTTCCACAATATCCCAGCTTTCGGTAAATTATCCGGCCATGGTTTTTGGCAATGGATCCTTTGGTGGTTGATTAATGAAAAATAAATGCTTTTAAGACCCAAAGGGCTAAACTTGCAATAGCCCTTGTCAATGCGAATTGGTTTACCGTGGATTGTTTTTGTTAGGGAGAGTGAACCAAGATTCTGATCAACCACTTGAAGTTATCATGGGAGTCACAAGCTCTTGAATTTTGGCTAAATTTTGATAGAAGGTGACCAATATCCATGAGCGCTTCACATGAACACTCGATCTTTAGCCAAAACCTTCGGTTCTGATATCACTTGTTAGGCAGTCTGCACCAAAGTGGACCAGTTGGCTTGACACATCAATTATCAAATTCATTTTTAACCCAAAAGTTTAAATTTATAGGGTGAGGACCAATTACTTAGTATTTGTATACTAGCATATTTTCAATTATCTGATGTGGGAACCCAACACTTTGATGTGCCTTAACAACCATGTCAAATTCAGCCAACCAACTTGACAAGGACAACCATTTGAGTGTGACTTGCGATTGTTTCAATCATAGTAGATCTAAGATGCAATGTTCTTTGTGGAATTGGACATGATATTCTTATAATAGGTTTGAATTTTGTTTGTTCCAGATGCCCTGAATTTTTTCATGGGCTTAGTTGGTTTTGTTGTCATTTTTCCAAATTTTATTTTGCAGATGTCTTGTGTGTGGTATATTTAATTATCTGAAAGTAGACTATTTGTCCACAATTCAATTGGGTGGCCAAGTGACTATCTATAGTCATTTTCACAAGTAATACTTGTTAAAAAAACTTGTCCTGGCTTAGTCAAAGATCAAATTCAATCACAATTTGTTGATAAAATTCTATGGATTTTTGTATACCTCATACTTGATTGGATTAAGCGACCTCGCCTATACTATATAAGGGTTTTAATCATCTGTTTTTGTTTGTAGTTTATCGAGCGGAATCTATTGGTTGAGTACTTAATACTTATCCAACATTAATTTTGAGCATTTAGCTTAAAATTTTAGAAATATTTGATGACATAAATTTTGTACATGTAAAGCGAGCATCACTTCCATGTGAAATTTGCCATCACCACTCTCAAAATCTCTTATGAGGCTAGTCCTTCCAACATAACATGATCCATTACAGATTATGCAGAGTCTACACCCCATTACAATGGTATAATTGTCACATATGAAGCTCTCTAGCTTATTCTGTATGATGGTTTAAAGGAATATACACATAATGTTAATTAATGTTAAAGTGTTCTGCATTTTACTGTTTTCAGAGCAGTGCATGGAAAAAAAATAGGAGCATATAGTCAAGCTTTGACTCTGTCAATGTTTGCCTTTCCCATCATTTTTTTTAATTTTATTTTTTAAACTATTAGGGAAAACAATACTTTCCCACTAAGGGTCAAGATTAAAATATTATTAGAAAAAAATAAAATGTTGAATCGAAATATGGACTCATTGTTGTGCATCATGCTATAGGTTGATTTAAATAACCTAAGCTTAGTAATGATTTCATTGGACCGAAGATCAATGGTGGAATAAAGTCCTTAAACCAAAGTCTTTGATTGATCCTTTTTAATTATACCCGTTGTTGGAGTATGTTGATTTTAGTTTTGGAGTATTGCTTTTATGGTCATGTACTTTACCTTAAATTATTCTCATGATATTTATTAAGAACCCATCCAAAATCCTATAACCACAACATCTTTGGCTGTTTTCACTCAGGTGAATGAATCCTCAATGGGTTCAAGTGATGGCATTAACCCCACAAAAATGATTGACTCAGAATAATTAAGAATTAAGCACAATCTAATAATCACACATGTGCAGAAGCATATCATTGTAGGGATGGCGTCAAAGCTGAATTTATTCTCCCTAGATATGACACCAATTACCTTTGTTCTACCATTTGAACTTGGTGGCCCAAAGATCATGATGGTAGGTATCCATTGTTGGTGTTTTACTTGTGGGCTTAAACTCATCCTCCTCAATGATATAAAGACAAAGGTCTTTAAGGAATAATTTTATCTCTCAAACTTATCTCTCTCTCTCTTTTTATATATACACACATACACAAGCTCTAATGATAATCCATATTAGATATCACACTGGAAGCATAGTCAACATCTTATTTGTCATAGTTAAGATATCTCCACGTTGAAATGCCTTCCCCTTAGCATTTATATATATATATATATATATATATATATATATATATATATATATATATACAAAATAATCTGGCATGGATATTATTGAATATCTATGTTTCACCAATACACCTATTTATGAAGGTGTGCTGTATCCAATACACCGATACACGGATACGCCTCCGATATTCCACCGATACGTGTCGGATATGCCAAAGACGTATCCAATTAAAATACTATTTAATTTCAAAAGGACACGCGTATCCGATACGTGTGTCCGTTGAAAAACAAAAAGAAATCCGAAAAAAAAGACATGTCGTATTTACTTCCGCGGTTGCGAGCAAGATTCTCTCATTTCCGAGATGGATTTGAGTCTCTTGATGATATGAAAATATTAAAAATTATTAATCTTTCACTTTATGAGCATGAATTAGAAGCTATGATATTTATTGAAGATAATATGGAAGTTCAAAGACAAACCAATGAAGAAGATAATTATATCATTCATTCTATTGAATAGTTGAAACTTCATGTGCTATATAATTTATGTTTATGCTTTTGTTGTTGTACTAGACGTTTAACGCGCTTACTTTTATTTTGGTATTATAAGCTACAAGGCTACAAATGATGTTGTTGTCAAAATTTTTTTGTAATTTCAAATATTATGTTTTTGATTGCTTTCTTAATTTTTATGTATGATTTATAAATTATAATGCCGTGTCCGCGCCGTACCCGTATCCTGTATTTTTAAGAATTGACGTGTCCCGTATCCGTATCGTGTCGTATCCGTGTCGCCGTATCCGTATCGATGCAACATAGTTGAATATCATAGAAATGCATGTAACATACTTTTGTATATGCATGCAATAGAAAATTTTATCAACTATAACTGGCAGGCGATGTAATAATCGCTTGCTGATTGAACCTCTTGCAAGTAAACTTATTTATTTATGAGAAAATGCACCAAAGTGTTTTTGAGGCTTTCTGATTAACTCTGGGTGATACCTTGATAACTTTTAATTTCTTTTTTTTCTAGTAGGAAGGTTTGTTCAATCATTACTGTAATATTAGTGTATACAAAATAAAACAAGCTTAAAGATATGACAATTTAGTCATCCTAATTCAAGTTTCAGCAAATGTCAATGTGTGCACAGTGCAGCTCTGAAAGTTATCAGCATATCTATCTATCTATCTATCTATATATAAACTTCACCATAATTCTATTGCAATTATAAACAAGAAAACGAAGGTTTTCATCCATTATACAAGATACATGTGATCATCAGCCAAGTATTAAGTAATAATAGTCCATTCTGTGTGGGACTCGCCTTCACCATTGGTCCTAAGATCGTTCCTGAGACTCATTTTTACTGTAGAAAATTATGTAGAACCAACATTTTGTTACTGCTGTGTGTCGCGAATGAAGCTTTCTTCTGTGTGTTTGTTTTGAAGGAATATCTACATGTAAAGTCTTTCATGTTAAAGATATCCGATTTTACAATTTGTGTTACATTACATGGAGGAAAAATAGGATCATGTATTTGAATGCTTTCATGGATCCTTTTCAAAATATATATGAATCATTTTATATAATAAAGAAAACTAACACAATTGCTTAGTCCTGAACAGAAACCTCATTAAAACTGCACAGGAAAATTTTAAGGCCATAAGTGCTTCATCCTGGTGGCAACATTTCTTGTTTTGGGAATTAAGATGAATATTTATGAAATTGATGAGGTTAAACATCCTTTGCTTGGTTCATCTACAAGATATTTTGGACTTTCATTTTTCTCCTGTCTCCATCTTAATTCAATGTTCTTAATCATTTTTTCATTCTATGATGCTAAAATTATGGAATTATGTTGTGAAAAATAACATATGTTACAAATGATAATCATCGTTTATAAATTTGATGCAGATAAATTAATGATGTTCAATTCAAAGTTCAGAAGTGACCAGCATTTTATTTAACTTGAAGCAGATTATTATATAATCACATCTCATCATGTTTTTTAGGCTAACGCAATAATTCTATCATCCCTCCCAGGTTGCCCTATAAACTTTGAATTCATGAACTACAAAATCATCACAGACAAATGCAAAGGACCCCAATACCTTCCTGGTCCTTGCTGTTCTGCCTTGAAGGAATTTGCATGCCCTTATACAGATCAGCTTAATGATCTCACAAATGACTGTGCTACTACCATGTTCAGCTATATAAATCTCTATGGAAAATATCCTCCTGGTCTTTTTGCTTACGAATGCCGCGAAGGGAAGGAAGGTCTTGACTGTTCGGCTTATCTCAACGGAACAGACCATTCTACAAGCTCAGCCAAAATGATTCGAAGCCTCTCCCCTGTAATAGGTACTGTCTTGGGAGTTACTGTGGCTTTGCTCGTTTATTGGAACTGAAGTTAACTTTACATTTCTTGGAGATTCTCATCATAGCAACAGGTTCTGTATTTCAGATGAGTATTCTTTTAACTCAGTATGAGGGCAATTGTTGGCCTGTCTTCAGACAAATTCCGTTGGTCAAAGCTTTTTTTGTGATGAGGAATGTAATATATGTTGTTGGTATTATTTGTTTAAGTTGTTACTTGGGATTTGTTTCAATGGGATGTTTATGTTATTTTGATGGGTTTTGTAATTTCAATATGCTAAAATCCTTTTGGTACATTGTTAAAAGCTTAATGGTTGTGGAGCGCATCCTTTTGGCAAATTTTATATATTGAGTAACTTTGGAATTTTACTGCATGGAGCAACTTATCTGATGTAAAACATACATGCGAAGATGAGTTACTTGATGAATTTGCATGCTTAATTTTTTTAGAGTACAATAATTATATTCTTAGAGTGATTTTGAACGACAAAATAAAACACAAGGGTGGTAAGACAAGCTTAGGTTAAATCATATGCATAGAAGTTAAGACTGTAAACTTACAATTAATGTGACATTGCATACATGATTGGTTCCAACAAAAATCCCTTTCTTAACAACAAGACTAGTCACTATGTTAGGATCTGCTCAATCAACTTTCTAATTTCTAAGGCATTAGCGGAGAGTAATTAACAAGCTACTTATGAATCGATTAAACCACATAGTGGGTAAACTAGGAAGGTAAGAGATTAGAGAAGAGTTCACCCAAATCTTGGTCTTGGAATTGTGTGACAGCACTTGGAAAGGTCTCCAAGATTGGATAGTCACTTTCTTTGACTGAATCTTCTCTGGACAGCAGTCTTGATCCGGTTTGGAGAGTTAAGACAACAGCTGGAGGATTCCTTAGTAATAGGGAACCACCTCGTAAGCCTTGGACAACAATTACACGTTCCAGATTGTCTGAACATTAGGTCAGGTGTTCTAAACTCTACACAACAACCAAGGAGAGTCTGAGCAGTGATGTGATGAATTCAGGGGCTGGCCTGCATGTATGGAGGTGCATAAATCTGCTAGGCAGCAGTTTAAATGACTCATGGGAAGATCGGACAGCAGCTATGTATTAGTGGGTGTTGTAAACAACCTCTAACAGTATTGGGAATCGTTTGGTAGCAAATTAATCTTGCTGAAATCACAGACCGGCAAGTAGTGACTGCCAAATAAATAAAGGATAACAAGAGATAGGTGGTGGCCAAGGCATGGGAAGATGACACTTGGCTTTGGTGTTAGGGTTTGGGTGGAGGGAAGAGAGGAAGATTAAAATTATCTAAAATTAGGTTCATATTTAGGGCAAGCCGGATCTTGAATCCCTAATTAAGAGCGAGCTTTTAGAGGGAAAGATATTTAAAATTTAAAATCTAAAAGTAAGAGGAAAGGAAATTTAATCCTCCTTAATTGGGGGGTTAATTATGGAAGGCATTGATCAAGATGGGAGGAGGGGTGGGCCGGCCATAGAGGAGGGAGGGAGATGGTGTCTAGATGTGTTGTAAGCGGGCCCCTAAGCAATAATTATTGATTGGGGAATAAATCTGAAATTAATTTTTAGATTGGGGATTAATTGGAAAATTTCCTAAGAGGGGATTACATTAATTGGGCAGATTTTGAATTCAAAATAATTTGAATTTGGAGTAACAATCTTTCCAATTTAATACTAACCCAAAAAGGAAACTAATGAAGGCTAATTGATTGAGGCCAATGGTGGGGTTGAGCCGGCAGGTGGTTGTTTGGGTGGCCGGCTACTTGCAGGTGGTGGGGGATGGGAAGGTGGGTGGTGGAGGGGGAGGGCTGAGCGGCTAGTGGATTGGCCATTGGTAGTCGCCGAGAAAGGGGAGGGGAAGGGCTGAATCCATCGGGTTTGGGAGAATGGGGGATGGTCTGCCGGCAGATAGATGTGGAGAAGGGAAGGGGGAAAGAAGATAAAACACAAACCAAGAGCTCACAGTCATGGGCTGTTGGGTACTTCATTTGCCTTCTCCAAAGGCTTCACCACTCTCTCTAGAACTCACAAAGAGATCCAAAACCAAAAGCTGAAATTTTCTTCTCAATATTCATCATCCTTCAATTTAAGAAAGCTAGCCTATAGATAGGCCTCATGAAAAGAAAAATAACAAAGACTAAAATGTCTTTCGGGCTACAATATCACATGATCACTCCTAAGGGTAAAATGGAAAGAAAAGTAATATAAGATAAACTAGTTCATAAGACATCAATAAAATAAAATAAACTCTAGATTGCAGCCATTGATTTTCTGATGTCCTTATCATTATCTATATTAGGGTGTCAATTATTAATCTGACAACAAAATCTGAGTTTGGATCGACCTATTTAACAAACATATCAGGTTCAATTTTTGACCCGTTTGAAAAATCAGATTGGGTTGGATGTATAGTGAGCTTATACAAATATTGTCACATAAGGTAATGTGTTGAACATTAGTTGATTTATGGATGTGGATGCGGAAATTATTGCCGATCTCTTTTAAGATTGGTATACCAGGGAAGTTCTTTTAGAAAAAAAAGTTGGATTTAAAATTATTCATAGATAACCTTTTTTTTTTTTTGAAGAATTAGGGCATAGGGCCCACACGCATCACATAATGCATTATTTGAACTCAAAACCTATTTGTAGCCAAAGCAGCTAATCAGTAAATTAAGGAGAGCTATATATAACATCAAAATTTTTCTAACAATACTAACAATATTAGTTTAGAAATAATAGTTAGGTTAGGAAGAACGAAAATTTATATTGAAAAGCTTAAGGCAATAAGGATAATTTAATGTTAAAAAAAATTCTTTATAATTTTTTTTTTAAATTGAAGTGTGTTGTTATTATCAGGGGTGTCAATTTCGGGTCACCGGCAAACCTAGAATTGACTTAACACTATTTGGGTCAACCTTAACCCAACCCATTTTTTGCAAACGGATCGATTTTTTAAACCCGAATCCGACCCGCTTCGAGTTCGGACCAACTGAACCCGAACCGCATAGTGAGTCCCCTTCGTTGTTCCCTCCCAGCTCCTTGGACAACGCTCTCTTCGCATGACCCGTCGGGTTCGGATCAGAAGTAACAACATTTTGATCGGAAGCATCGAAGCAATGACGGGAGTTCACTCGCAGCCTCATCGACAGATTCATTGCTATTCAACTTCGCTCCTTGGATGACATTCTCTTCCCGTTGGATCGGATGTTACAACATTTTGATTGGAAGCACCAAAGCAATGACGGGAGTTCACTCGCAGCCTCGCCGGCGCCTTCGTTGGTGTTCGACTTCACACCTTGGAGGCTTGGACAACGTTCTCTTCCTGTTGGATCGGAAGTTACAACATTTTGATCTAAAGCAAAGACGTGATTTTGCTCGCTGTGAAGAACTTTTCGCCTCACTGGCTCCTTCGTTGTTGTTCGACTTCGCTCCTTGGATGACGTTCTCTTCTCATCAGATCGGAAGTTACAACATTTTGATAGGAAGCAACGATGGGATTTCGCTCGCTTTGACAAACTTTCCGCCTTGCTGGCTCCTTCGTTGTATTTTGACTTCGCTCCCTGGACGACATCCCTTCCGGTCGAATCAGAAGTTAACATTTTGATAGGAAGAAAAGTAACCACGGGAGTTTGCTCGCTGTGAAGGCTAAAGAACTTTCTCCTTTTCGTGTGCTTCTTCGGCCAAATGCTATAAATACATCAATCCGGGTTAATTCCGAGTCATTCTCGGCTTGCCAGGACAACCCGAACCCAACTTGGAATTTGAAATGGATCAAAAATTAGGACAAGAACTCGAGCCGTTCCGAGGTCGGGTTGATCAGAACCCAAAATTTTTGTGTCTAGTTCGAGTCAGGTTTTCATGTCGTGTCCAATATTGACACCCCTAATTATTATAGATACGTCATCACAAAATTAGCTTGATCAGGCACGAATCTCGAGGCAAAAACTAGTTGGAGACTTCAAAAATTAAATCCGGGAGCATCCAAACTCCGATTTCAACGAGCTTACAGTCAAACTGAGCGTCTCGGAAATACGAACCCAACAACACCAAGATCGACCCAATCCGAGCCCAGATAAGTCCGAATCAAGAGTTCAAAGCACAGTTGGAAGGTTCAAACCGCAATTTGAGTTACCAAACGGTCTCCGATTTTGACGAGCTTATACTCGAATCGAACGGCTCGACGAGACGAATTCAACGAGCCCAAGATCACTAAATTCCGACATCATTAAGGCCTCCAAATGTCCAACGAACGGTGCACGATCGTAGGATTCAATATCGGCCGTCCATTTGACCACTCCCTATTCGCCCTTGATCTCACACCTATTTACGGACCATGCCACTCCAGAAAATCTATAAATAGAGCCCTCATTCTTCACAAGAGAGCATCTAAGCAAGAGAGAGAAGAAGAGAAGGAAGGAGTTCCTCCTCGACAGCCGCCGGACCACCGCCGGACCACCGCAGAACCTCGCCGGACCACCGCCGGAATCTCGCCGGACCACCGCAGGAATCTTGTCGGACCACCGCCGGACCACCGCAGGAACCTCGCCGGACCACCACAGGACTTCGCCGGACCACCACCTTAAGGCCCGACGTTCAGTCCCTACTTCCTGCCAAAGACCCGACGTCTTGTTCAAGGCCCAACATTCAGCCCCTACGTTCTGCTGAAGACCCGACGTCCTACTCAGGGCCCGACATTCGGTCCCTACGTCCTACCGAGGACTCGACGTCTTACTTAAGTAATTAATTGTAATCTGTTCCCCCCTGGAGGTGATCCAGTCCTTTGTAACCAATTCAAAATCTAGTGGAATCATTTTCAACTGGGCTAGGCCTCGTGGTTTTTTCCCTTTTTAGGGTTTTCCACGTAAAAAATCTTGTGTTCTCTGTGTGTGCTAGTTATACGTACAACGCTAAGACGTAGAATCAAATCTCTATCGCCGCGTAATTTCTAGCCCGCAACAATTATCATCATGTTGGGAGTCATCATCATCAAGATAAAATTATGGAGAAATTTCATTCGTTTATACTCATTTTTTATTTAAGAAAAGTAATAATTATCATTACAGATTGGAAGATTATATTATTTTTATTTAAATTGATAGTGGCAAAATTTTATGCATCTTAAAAGCATTTACATGGTCCTATATTTTTTTCAAATAGATTTCGCAAATTTGTCCAGGCATGGTAACAAGTATAGGATGTTCTCACCTCTCTCTCTCTCTCTCTCTCTCTCTCTCTCTCTCTCTCTCTCTCCATTCAATAAAGATTTCAATGCAAGAAAGGAATGTGCAACAGAGTTGACTATTATCATATTATATATATATATATATATATATATATATATATATATATATATATATATATATATATATATATATATATATATATATATATATATATGAAAAGAATTCGTCATCATCATCAAAATTGAGAAAATTTTGTTATTTTTATTTTAATTGAATGAGGCATAATTTTATGTATCATAAAAGCAACTATAGTTCCCATTATTATTTGACATGTAATTATGGTTTATATTTCACTTGTTATGGCTTCAACACGATTCAACCTACTTCAGTATAGTTGATTGTATTGGGTTAGGTTATGTTAGTGTAACCTCAGTCTTATCAAAGTAACGATTTGTAAGAGTTAAGAGTTAAAATATAAGAAAAGCCATATAAATGGTCATTAGATAAGCAAAGGTAATTTGAAGATAGCCTAAGGTTATTCTTATGTTATCTCTATATTAAGTTGAGTCTTGCATATATCAAATAGGTGAAAGTGCTGATAAGTCATTAATCCCCAAGATTAGAGGGAGAAAATGGAAAAATTCTAATTAGGATGTGACTATGTTGAGCATAGCGGGAGCTATAGTGTTAGATTATATAATCCAATTTTGCTAGTCTGGTAGTCTACTGATGGGTGATGCTCATAATAGATAGTACACTTCGAGAGGAAGCTGAGCACTAGTGGTTAAGCTACATAAGTGAGAATTTTTAAAGTAGGACAAATGTTGAGATTTCTTGGGAGGAGTTTTATAAGACCTTTAAAGATTGGTTTGTGCTATCATTAGCTAGGCAACAGATGCAAGAGGCTTCTGTAAGATGGGTTCAAGGGAATAAGATAATGATGCAGTATAAGATAGAGTTTAATTTTCTCACAAAGTTATGCTCTATAGTTAGTTAGCACTTCTAAGTATAACTATTATCATTTCTTGAGAAGATTGAGAAATAGCTTGAGGCATCCATTGGTTCCATTTCACATAAAAGATTTTGTTTATTTTCTTGAAAGAGTAATATTGATGGACATATCTCTCAAAGATGATGTAATAAATAATAATAAAATTAGCATAATAATATGACAATCTAACAGTAAAAGCTTCATAATTCTAAGAATTTAGACTCATAATTATATGAAAATCTAACTAAACAATTTTCTCTCAATTTTTCTAATATAATTTTATATTAATATCACACCTGTTTTTAGTTTACATATCACATATTATCTCTTAATATACTTAAATCATTAAAAATGTAACTAAATTTAAATGATGAATATAATTACATAATAGAATTAAATTATTAAACATACAATTTAATTATATTATATTTAAGAATATCTAATAATTTAATTATAATTAATTTATATATTTAATTATAGTGATAATAAATGAGATTTATCGAAATGAACTTAATTGTAATTTAAAAATGTAGTCAAATACCACGCTAAAATTTTTTTCATTAAAAATAGAGCTAATTAACCCCACCTGTCCAACGGCATTGAATGCCTCCGCCACTCAAATCAGCACCAGGTATGTGACAACCAAAACACTGTCGACATTCTAACCATTGCCACTGCACCTTCTCATCGACGCATCCCTTCCAACACCCCAGTGACGACCATTAAAATAGTCGAGAGAAGTAATCCAATTTCTTGCTTCTGAAGTAAACTAAGATTAGGGTGTCAATTCGGGTCAGCGGGTTTGGTTCGGGTCGAACTCGAATTGACCCGGCTTTAAATGGGTCAACCTGAACCCGATGGATTTTTTAAACGAGTCGACTTTTCAACCTGGACCCGACCCGCGCGGGTTGCCGGGTTGACATGACCCGACCTAGAGCAGCGGCAGCGGTAGCACGCGTCGCAGGCAGAGCCCGGGAGCAGCGGAAGCATGCGTTGCCGCTTCGGGTTCGACCGTTCGGGACGCATTGCGCCACTGTAGAGTTGGGATGCACGTGCGCGACACGCATCGTTGTCGCCGCTTAGGGTTTGGGACGCGCAGCGCCGGCAACGGAGTCGGGACTCGGGACGCACATGTGCGGGATGGTTCGCCTCTTCAGGTTCGCCGGTTTGGGACGCAAACCGCACAGGCGCGCACGCACGAGACTCGACGGTCTCGCCTCTTCAGGTTCGCCGGTTCGGTGTCGCCGCTTAGGGTTTGGGACGCGAACCGTACATGCATCGATGAAACTTGACAGCTAACATTTCGGGCAGGGCGGGCATCAAACCGGGCAGAGGATTTTCGGGTCAATTTCGAGTTGCCGGGTCAACCTGAACCCGACCCGTTTTTTGAAACGGGTCATTTTATTGAACCCGAACCCAACCTGTTTCACAAACGGGTCGACCCGAACCCGATTTTTTTTGGGTCGGGTTCGGGTCGGGTTTCAGGTTGTGTAAAAAATTGACACCCCTAACTAAGACCCATTTCCCAACCCATGATCGATCAAGGAGAGACATGTCTTCATTGCCTTTTTAATCAGTGTCCAAGTCCACCATTTCTCCACCCAAATTGCAATTACCAGCCCTCCAAGCATTCCGTTCAACTATGATAGAAGTCAAATAAAAATTTGCATCTAGAAGAACTAAAGCCATCATGAATCCAGCTCGAGGTCGATTTATATTGCCATGCTCATCATCGTTGGAAGCCATACGATCGCGAATGTTGGATAACTTAGTCTCCATAAAGAGAATTAGGTGGTAGGCTTGATGTTAAAAAAGGCCATAGATAGCAAGATTATTGAGAGATATTAGTGAAAGATCTTTGAGTAGTGGTAATCGAAGATTTTCTGGGAGGTAGTGTAGAGGAGCCCATAGAGAGTACAATGCTTTAGTTAGATATGCTCTAGCATAGCTCAGAGTCTATAACTTGACCCAACACAGGGAGAATGTGGCTTAAGATGTTATGAAATGTATCAATTTTATTTTTATGCAATCTTATTGAGTTTTCTTTGATTTTGGAGCAAGTAATTCTTTATGTCCAAATAATATCTGGATTGTTTATGTTCTCTTCTTATTCCTTTATTATTTGTTTTGTAAAATCTCTTACTTACTAGAGACTATTTGATTTATAGTCAAGTTTTTATCTATGAGATTGAGATCTCAAATAAGAAGTTTGAGTTTAAGTTGATTTTGTTACCTTTAATGAAATTTGATGTTATTTTAGATATGAATTAGTTAAGTAAGTATAGGGTTCATATCAATTATTATCAGAAGAGGGTGGCACTGTTTGTTGGTGGGTGATATTCTAATTCAAAGGTGCCATAGGTATGTTATCCTCTATGATATGTGCTCTACAAGTTGATAAGTTTAGAAGAAATGGAGTTTTATATTTCTTGTCTTGGTGATATATGGGAGTAAAATTTTTGGTGTTGTTAAAGAAGCTGGTGAGTTTACCTCATGAGAGAGAGGTAGACTTTTGAAGTAGTGTCGAGTACCTCTACTATGGCGAAAGCTCCATATAGAATGACACCTATGGAATTATAAGAATTGAAGGCTCAATTGTATGAGTTATTAGATAAAAGTTTTATTAATCCTAGTGTTTCTCCTAAGGTGCACTTGTATTGCTTGTGAGAAAAAAATTATGGCACGATGTAGATGTATATATATTGATTATAGAGAATTTAATAAGGTGGATATCAAGAACAAGTATATGTTGGACAAAATTGATGATTTATCTGATAAGTTGTAAGGTGCATCTATATTTTCATAAATAGACTTAAGATCTAGTAATAACTAATTGAGGGTAAAGGCGTAAGATGTGAAAAATATAGCCTTTAGTACTTGTTATAGCCATTATGAGCTTTTAGTTATGCCTTTTGGTGTGACGAATACTACTTGTATTCATGGATTTGATGAACTAGGTATTCAAGGAATATCCAAATCATCAATTTATTATTGTTTTTATTGATGACACATTGATATGTTCAAGGATTGTAGATGATCACTTAACTAATTTGAGGTTAGCATTAGAAACTTTTAGGTGCATCAATTGTTTGTTGAGGTTTTAAAGTGTGAATTTTAGTTGAGATTTATAGCATTTTTTGGCCATGTGGTGAGTAGTGATAAAATATTTATAGATCCCTAAAAGTTGCAAGTAGTAGGTGATTGGCCAAGCCTAACTTTAGTGTTAGAGATTCATGATTTTCCTGACATTGTAGGTTAATGTTTATTAGAGATTTTTTAGAGTTGAATTAAAATCTAGTGTCATTTGACTAAACACTAGATTATGCTTAGAAATCAAGTGTTTTTTTTTAAACTTTGATTCTTGTTCTGAATATTCCATATGTTTTTTATAATTTTTAGGTGTTTAATGATTCTTATTTAAGAGGTTTGGGGTGGGTATTTCCATAGCATGAGAAGGTTATATCACATGCTTCTAGTAAATTGAAGCTACATGAGAACATTTAACCTACTTATAATTTGGAATTGGTAGTGATTGTTTTTGCATTAAAGATTTGGAGGTATTATTTGTATGGGGGTGATATGTGAAATTTATATTGATCATCAGAGTTTAAAATATATCCTTACTTATCAGGAGCTAAATCCGAGATAGAGAAGCTGGTTAGCGCTAATTAAAAATTATGACCTCTGCTTATTTATTAACCCGATAATGCTAATATGGTAGATATAATATGAGAAAACTTTGATTCGGGAGATGAAAAAGTTAGAATTGGAAGTTGTAATCCTATTTGGAGTGAGTATAGGAGTTTTCTTATAGATGATTATTTAGCCATCTTTGCAAGAGAGAATTAAGGTGGTTTGGAGATTGTATGATGAGTATGCATCTTTTGTTGACCAAATTTAGTCTAAAAGATTAGTCGAATTACATGTGAATGATCATGGAATTTTGATATGTGGGAATAGACTTTGGATTGCTTTGAGTGATGGTCTAATGAGTGAGATATTGCATGAAGTTCATTATTATGGATAAACCATCCAACTAAGTAGTAGCATGATGTACCATGATCTGCAGTTGATATTTTGGCGACCTATGTTAAAATGTGATGTGGCTGAGTTTGTTTTAATATGTGAGGCCTGTTAGATTGTGAAAGCTAAATATTAGAGACCAAGTAATTTATTACGATCTTTATGTATTTGAGATTAGAAATGGGAAGAAGTCACAACAAAATTTGCTATGAGATTTTCTACGTCTATGCATAGTCATGATGCAGTATGAGTAATGGTTGATAGGCTAATAGAGTCTTTGCATTTTCTCCCCATGAGGCAAGTAGATTTAGTTGAGAAATTATCACAACTGTATATATGTGAGATTGTTAGATTACATGGAATTCCACAATTTATCATTTATGATAAGGATGATAGATTTACTTCTAGATTATGAAAATGTATTCAACTCGTCTTTTAACTGACAGCTTGATGGTCAATATGAGATGACCATTCAAATGCTTGAATAATTGTTGAGACCACGTGTTCTTAATTTTGTCTGAAGTTGGGAGGATCATAATCCTTTAGTTAAATTTGTTTATAATAATAGTTTTCAAAGTTGACCTCAATTTTAAAGTAAGCTTTGCAATTCTCGCAGACCTAATTTTAGAAATGAGTCAAACTCTTTCGATCAAACAAACTCGACCCAAGTCATCTTTAAATTAATTTAATTCGAACCAAACCAAAATCCCTCAAAAGTGAACTGAATCAACCCGAATTAATATAATCAGTTCAGCCAATTCTTGATTTGGACCATCCAAAACTTCCCAAATCAAGTTTAATCTGATCCAACGGTTATAATTAAAAGAACATGTCGTTAACCTGGGTATGCCGCTTTTACAGTCCTCTGCGGCTAACAACCGCTCGAAGCATTGAGGGGTATTGGTAGATTAATCTAAGCCGTTGATTTGAATAAAAGTAGGGGCAGAATGGTCTTTGTAGCAGCTGAATCAACTAGGTCCAACCGAACGAATAGAGCAGCGTGTGGACAGAGAAGGCGCTTTTGGCTTGGGCAAATGAAGTGCTGCAGACTTCTTCACTTTGAAATCGAGCTGCTACAAACCCACTATGCCGCCTTTCCTGGCTTCTTCTTGCTCGGAGCTCCTCGAGATCCTCACGAAGTCCGACGTCTCTTCAGGAAAAGCGAAGATTCACTTGCCTCACCCTCATAGGATCTTTCAGGTTCGACCAGCCCCCTCTTCCCGATCACCGGTGATGATTGGAAGACGAGCGAGGGGCGGTCCTCTTGGAGGAGGATCTATACGGCCGGCTCAAATCCCTCCAGCGACAGCTTGAAATCAACATCCAGAAAGAGTCCGTCAAGGATGAGCTTAAGAACTTCAAACGGGAGCTACTTCGAGCGCAGCAGGAGGCCAAGCGATTCTGATTGATGAAACTCGTCAGTCGCCAGTTCATGGAGATGGTTGATCAATACACCGGCATCGTAGGTTCTAGCTCTGAATCAAGCTTCTATATTCAGATTCTCAGCACCATTAGCCATGAGCTGCTTAAGCAGTCTACTTCTGTTACTCCCCACCGAATCCTCTGTCTTAACTGGCATCATTCCTAGATTGATAAGGGCTTTCCCCCATCTTCACTTGACTCGGTTGTAGATGCAGAAAGGAATTTTAAGAATGATAAAGTTACTAATCCCAGCCCCATCAACTCGCCAGAATGTATGGATGTTGAGCAGCTAATGCAGGGGGACTATATCACAAAGGGAAGACGAGCTTAAATTGCTCAATTGGACTTTATTAAAGGTCCATGTTGATGAAAAGCTGACTGGAGACAAAGCAATGGAAGATTTGTATAAATATACGCCACATTGAATTAGTGACAGCTTCATGTAAAGATTTACTTATATCAGCAACAGCTTCTGTTCATTGATTTGAAAAGGTTCATATTATAAATGATATCTCAAATAATATTTAAATTTCATTGATTCTTTAATCTATTGTTTGCACACATAATGGTTTCATACATCACTTAATGCTAATACATGTATCTTTCTGTCATTTGCGAGGTACATATGAGATCATTTGTAAAGCAAAGCCAACAAAGAAGCTCGAAAATGGTAAGTGTTTGTTGCTTCAAATGAGTCTATTTTACTTGCTTTCAGTTCAACTACCTCTCTAACCTCGATTTTCTCTTCTAGTTTTCTTGTGTCTATCGAAAAATCTACTGGACAAAGCTCTTGTGAAGTAAGTTTTTTAAAACTTAGGAGTCATATATCTTTTAAGTCATTACTGTACATGAATAATGATCCCCAAGCCTTAGGTCTCCGTAGAAACAACAAATTTACTCTTTGACTCAATAACCCATCATGACTTTGATGCGCACTCATTAATCTTAGCTTTATGACATGTATATTTGATTATTTTGACTTGGTTTCATTTCTATGTAGATCGTAGGTAGGAGACTTTTAAATATTTAAGGATTTGCTTTCATATATATCCTAGACTATAATTCCAATAATTGTGAGTGCACACGCGATAATGTTGAATCATCAAATAAGAATTTGAATGAAATATTCTTTTATGTTCAAACAGATTAAAACCAAAATCTAAGTAAACTAAATTTAGTTTGACTCATAATAGTTAAATACAAACTCTAAGTAAAATTTGAAGGAAAGGCATACCCATTGTTATGGAATTACATTAAAGTTTAAAATAATAACATCCAAGTTCAATTTCAAGTAGCAACACGTGTAGGCATCTTAAACATAATTTAAAAATGAAAATTAATGTAAAATTAGTAAACATTAAGACATGAACACTCAAATAAACAACAATAACCAAATTCAAATCAAGTTATCAAACACAAAATTAAATTGGAATAAAATTCAATATAAAAGCTATAATGAAACATACATAAAGCAACAACAACAACAACAACAACAACAACAACAACAATAATAATAATAATAATAATAATAATAATAATAATAATAATAATAATAATAATAATAATAGTAAAAAATAAACCAACATAATAAGAGACATAGATAGAGGGAGAGAGAGTTAATTATAAACATGATAATAGAATAATAGATAACTAGAATATTGAGAAAATTCATTAAAAACACAAGAAATTAAAAAATCCCAAACTATTTTTGATAAATAAATAAACATATAACAAACAATAAACAAAAGAAATATTTCTTTTTGTTTTTATCCTCAAATTAAATAATTATACAAATGACTTATAAATTAGAGAATTTATTAAAAAATTAAAAAGCAGAAAAATATGAAATAAATTTCCATTGACTCCTAAAATTTATAAAGAACAATAACTTACATCGATTCAAATAAATTGCTTTTTTTTTTTCATAAATTCACAAAATGGAAATGAAAATTAAATAAATTTATAAAATTAATTAAGAATGGAATAAATTTGGAATTAAAAATCAAACTCAAAATAAAATTAAATTAAACATAATTAATCTTAAATGAACTTTCCTAAAATCCATCCAACACATTCTAAATCAATTCTTAATTAATAAAAAATGACTTATGCTTTTATTCAATCTTCTCAGATGCAATAACTGCATTTTGTGTGTGCGTTAAGACTTATTAGTACATAGAGTCTTTTGTATAATCAACACTAATGTCTAATATTATTCTTAAGAACATAAAATTATAACTCAAAGCATAATAGGTTGACACTCGCACAAGTTTGTTTTTTAGGACAACCAATTCTAGCTTTAGGTTAGGTGCGCTATTGTGACGATGTACTTCTATCAATATGTTTGTTAATCAAATAATTTAAATGATCTTGGTGGATTTGTGTAAATGATTTGGATGATTGATTGCCTTCGTGCTTGTGTTGTTGTATTTTTGTGATGTATGTTTATATTTATTTGAGATAGGGTCAACTTGGATGTTTTATTGCAAACCATATTTTTAATTATTGATCATGTTTATGTAGAGCTGTAAAACGAGGCTAAATAATCAAAGATTAAAATTAATTAAAATTTATGCATGTGCTTATGCTGCTCAACCCCCTAATTATTAAAAGTATGGCTAATAAATAAGTTGCTCAATTGTTGAACACGTATCCTAGTTATTTTGCAATGTGATTTGATTTGAATATTTGATTATGAATTACTTTACTAACTTGTAGGGAGTATAGTGGCTTTTTCTCCTTTACCATGTATAAAAATAATGTGAAATTTAAATGAAGTTCTTTATCATAAAAGGGAAAGAGACCAAAAGAATGAACTTTTTATATGCAAATTCTTTTGGAAACCTTTTAAAAATACCATCATTGAAGAATGTGAAGGATTTTATTTAAAAGACTTACATTAATTCTACAAGTAGAATTTGTATTATAATTTAAGAACATTATCGAGACTGCCTTTATAAATAATGGTTGTAATTAAGTAGAGCTTGCCACATTGAACATTTCGTATACCTTGCTCTACTGCTTTTCATATATTGGTGGTTGGTTGAACGTTATATTTAATATTGATTGTGCCTTCTAAAGTATATGCTTTTTCTAAGTTTCTTTTTTGCATGTGCTTTTGCATGGATTCTTGCTAGGCTCTTAAGAAATAAAAAAAAAAAATTCGCATAACAAAAAAAATTAAGGTTAAATAACATAGAAAGATTATTATCAAAGAACATAAATTAGGTTTCAACTGGGATTATATTACATATTCTACTTTCGTGGTTAGGCACCTTCCCGCTTGTTAGTTTGGGTAGAACACCTGACTTATTAGAGTGTATTTCTATCTCAAGAAAGGCCTGCTCTATAGGATAAAATATACTTTTAAAGCCTTTTTAAAATTTCATATCATCCTAGTTTTGCATAAGTAGATAAGCATACATTGCAATTATAAACCAATTATATTTAGTTTTTAGTGCATAACTACCATTTATAAGTTTGAGACCATTTAGGATTTTGAGATGTCCATCCCAAATTTCTAATTAAATAATAGTTTAACATGTGTTACATTTACACAAGATCGACCATCATGATTTTAAGATTAATTGGTGATTTAGTTGAATATTTCACTCCTAGCGAAATGTAAGTCCAAAAGAGTCAAAATTTTCTTACTTCATTAGAACATGTTTGAACCACTACCTTGTAGTATCCAACTTAGTTCTATGTTTTGAGGTTGATTGCATATCATAAGTCCTCACCCTTTGAGTATTTCATTGATCTTGTGATTAAGAATATTAGTTTTTAATTTCTTATAAAATGTTAACTGATAAAAATATTTTAATATCAAAATCATAAAGCTCAACCATAGGATAATTTGAGATACTTCTAAGCTTGCCAGAATTGTGTATCTCCTACCCCTTCTTCTTTGACTCTTAAAAAATAAAATATTCCAAGTTTGAACCTAGCCCTCTTGAAAATTTTAAAATTTAACAATCCTTGATTGTAACTTTAAAAATCATGAATTTGATTGTCACACCTTAATCAAAAGTTTTCTTAAGGGACATTTGTCTCATAAATGTAATTAACTATAAGGGTTTTCCCTTATAGGGAATAAGTGTCATGGCCCAAGATCAAATTCTGAAAGAATTATCTATTATATTCTTTGATTAGACTATCAGAGATTATAATTTTTTTAATTAAATAAAACCAACAAAAATAACTATAAATCATATTCATCAAAATATATAATTATATTCATTCATCATGATATATAACTATATTTATTCATCAAAATTCAATTTATATCAGTTTATCTATCTCTAAACTCCTGACAATAAAAAATAAAATAAAATACATAAAATAAAATAAAAACTAAAGATTTTGATTTATCTCACTTCACTGGTTAATAACCTCTTCTTGCAAATATATAAAAACTATAGAGTGAGAAAACAATTTAGCTAGTTTTTAGAACCTACAACTAAAATCAGTACAAAAAAAAATATGAACAATATACATGCAGTCATTCAATCCAAAATAATGTAATCATAAAACCATAAGAACATGTAATAGTCGAAATGAACTAAATCATGTCATATGAGTAGTCAATATGTACAGTGTCTTTTCATATGAAAAATATAAATTAATATAAGCATTGTAATTCATAACCAATCAGTAGATTCTGTTCTGTCATCTACTAAACCTTTATGTTACAAGATATTTCATATATATTTCACCTTTTAGATAAATCAATATACATGTTATTAAATAAATATTTATTATGCTACATCTATCATATGCATGTATTTCATATTCTAATCATTTGCAATTTATCAATCATATAAGCTATATATGTAGTGTCATATGTCCATATAAGTATGCATGTCGAATACCCTATCAATTTCATGTAGAATGTTTTTCATGTATTTCTATTTTATGTAATACATCATGTATTTCATATATTTCATGTGTATTATATGCATGTTACATTATATCATGTTACTTATATAATTTATCATGCGTGCTCATGTCAGATGCATATCCAAGTACTATAAGCAAGTTAGGACATTAGATTGTATGTGATATTTTTTCTATAGCCTCCTATATACCAACCCTACAAGAATTAGTACCAATTATATTAATCTTGTTTTCAAGAATTATTCTCATATTATATATCACAAGTAAGATGGCTTTCAAGTAAGAAGTTTTCTCTTCTTATCTGCCGGTGTATCATATCTGACGATGGATGGAAGTTTGGCGTCGAATAGAAGTTAGATGAAAGTTTGGCGATGTACAGAAGTTTGGCGATGGATGAAAATCTGACGATGGACGGAAGTTTAACGTCGGGCAGAAGTCTAGCGACACACAAAAGTCTGGAGATGGACGAAAGTTCGATATCGAGTAGAAGTTTGACGATAGTCTAGCAACGGGTAAAAGTCCGGTGATGGACGGAAGTTCAGCGTCAGACAAAAGTCCGACAAAAGTTCAATGATGGGTAGAAGTCCAGCAATGGGCGAAAGTTTAGCAATGGACGGAAGTTTGGCTTTAGTCGGTGGTCAGGCAGAATTCTAGAGAAAGTCCGATGATGGTCAGTGGCCAGGAGGTGGTTGAGGTGGAGCTTGGTGCATGAGAAATCTTTGACTTCTCTTCCTCTCCTCTCTTCTTTCCCTCCTTGCTTCCATGATTGGTCCCCCCCCCCCCTTTCATGAGAAATGAGCGACCTATTTATAATTTTCTTAGATTGGCATAATCAATAAATAAGAGAAAGATCAAGGCTGTATACGGAGTGGTTTGAATGGACGGCCGATATTGATCCCCTTTGATCATGGACAGTTTATCAAGTATTTGAGTGCATTAATAATCTTAGAATTCAACGATATGGTCTCATTGCATTTGGATCATTGAGCCGCTCGATTTGACAATAAGCATGTCACGTTTGAAAGTCGTTTGATCATCAAAATTATGGCTTAAACCTTACAAAGGTGCTTTGAGTCTTCGATTTGTATCAAATTGGTCTCGGATTGAGTCAAATTTAAGTTTGTTGGGTTCATCTTTCGAGACGTTTAGTTAGACTATAAATTTGTTGAAATCGGAGTTTGTATGATCTCCAATTTAATTCTGAAAGTTTTCTACTCGATTTTGCCTCGAGATTCGTGCCCTATCAAAATAATTTTTTTATGTTATAACAATTGTAAAATTATACGAGTTGAAGATTGTTTGATCACTCAAGTAGTGTGTGATGTTTGTAATTATACTTTTGAATATTGAGTTTAGGATCATTTGGATTCATGTAAGACACATTTGATGTTATTGGGTATGCCACTCAAATGTTCTTTTGGTTGGTATAATCTATTTTATTATAATTTTTTGATCAATTATGATTTTTTTTGGAGAATTTACTCAATCAGAATACATTAAACTATAATTTTAACATACTGGCCGAATAAAAAATCCTTAAAAATTGACATTATTTCATTTTTCTTCAGTTAAACACTTATCCTCATTTTTCAGTTGAATCTCAAAATTAACTTACGGAACTTTCTTAATGTCGTCTTCTTCAAGAAAATAAATAAATAAATAAATTATTAGATAATACATAACAAATTTATTACAATTATTTAAATCATATTAATAATCCTTCACCCTAAGACGCAGAGAGAAAAACAAAATGAAGAAACAAATTTTGTATTCAACATACTAAAAAACAGCCATCGTACAGACCATTAACGTCCATCATTGAACACAAACACATACACAAAAAAAGTACTGGGATTCTAATGAAACACTTCTTCCACCGGCTCATTAAGGTCAAAATCGTGAAAAACCACTTCCGCCGCCGCCGCTGCCGCCGCAGCTAGTGTCGCCTGTGACCTCGCATTGCTCCCCGGACGGCAAAGCGGAGGCCCTGTATAATGCGCACGTTTATGTCCACCCAAAGCCTGTCCAGAATTGAAAACCTTATCGCACTTATCACATTGATGAATCTCCATCTCCGCCGAGCCAACCACACTAGCACTCATTTCTTCATTGCTATTTTCTCTATTCCACTGGCCGACACTATGCTCTGCTAAAGCTAGTAGTGAAGGCGCCACCTTCTTGCAGATTTTTCTCTGATAATGTTTGATAGATTGATTTGACGTAACCTCCTTCACGTTCTTCCTCTGCTTATTTAGCTTTGCGCAAACCCACCTCAGTTTGCTCCGCTTTGCGTCATCGATGTCTGCTTCCAATTTTGACCTTTTCATCCCCATGAGAATGCAGGCTGCTATGAACTCTTCGGAGATCGTAGCTTTTCTCAAAGGTAAAAGAGAGGCTTTTCGGGCTACATTTGTGCTTTTCCGATGAATTCTTAAATGTCCAAACAGGGCTTTTGTAGATGAAAATGACATGCTACATTCGCTGCAACGAATCCCGGTTGATGATGAAGAAGCGTTCATTTCTTGTTGTTTCTTCTGAAGGGGCTTGAACATAATCTTCAAGGAGATCTCTTTCTGCTTCTCAAATGCCAGCGCCGGCACCGGCGACGAAACCTGCAGTGACTGTGTCTCCATCGCATGCAGGGCTGTGAGAATCCTTCTGCTCGTATATCTAATTACTGGAGGATTAGACAGAGTGAGTGAATGAACTCAAACTTCACTGTTCGTCTTCTTTTATAGATGAATTTAATCTTTAGAATATATTTGGAGATCTTTGGAATATATTTGGAAACGAAATCTAAACAGAATCCTATTCAATTTAAAAATTAAATAAATCTAGTTTTAAGTCCGGTAATATTCTAAAATTAGACCGTTAACTTAAATTTTGAATTTCGTTTAGGATTTAGGGTGTCCGCATAGGATTTTTTTTTTTTAAAGAAAATCTGATAAAATCCAGGTTATATTTTTCGTTGGATGAACTAATTTCGTAGGATGAAAATTTTGTGCACGTTTAGGGTTTAGTATTATTAAGATTATTTCTAAGTATAAGTGGACTTCGCAATTTCAAGAAATTCTAATAGCAATAGACATTAACAATTGAGGAATATTAATAATATTATTAAATCATCGGAAAGAATTTTCTGTGGTACGAGATAGACCAATTTGTTCGGTTGCTTCCCGTGGCCGTTTTCGTGGGAGGGGCCGTAGAAGAAGATGATCCTGGTGTTTTATGCTTTTTTCCTTTTTGCTTGGGGTTGCCTTACTACTAGGTTTTTGTTGTGTTTTTTTTGGGGGCTATGATGTGGCCAGGGCTCGTACCCCCTGTCGTCGAGCTGGTGGCAACCTTTAGTGTTGGTCGTTGAGTTTGATTGTTTTGTGGGAGCTGACTTCACCTGATTGGATGGTCCGTGATAGGTTTCGGGGGTGCTGGAAGCCTCGGCCGTGCACTAAGCCCAATTTAGGTTGTTATCTGCCTTGGTCTTTTTATTTTTGTGTCTTCAGCTGTTGTAACCGTTTCCTGATTTTTAATAAAAGTTCTTTTTACAAAAAAATAAATAAAATAAAAAAAAATAAAAATAAAAAAAAAACTAAATCATGTCTTAGCATGTCACATTTGAAAGCCGCTTGATCATCAAAATTATGGTTTGAACCTTCCAAAGGTGCTTTGAGTCTTCGATTTGGATCAAATTGTTTTCGGATTGAGTCGAATTTAAGTTTGTTTGGTTCGTCTTTTTGAGACGTTTAGTTAGACTATAAATTTGCTGAAATCGAAGTTTGATTATCTCCAATTAAGAATTTTTTTTGGAGAATTTAGTAAATCAAAATACATTAAACTATAATTTTAACATACTGACCGAATAAAAAAACCTTAAAAATTGACATCATTTCATTTTTCTTCATTTAAACTCTTATCCTCATTTTTCAACAGTCGAATCTCAAAATTAACTTTACGGAACTCTCTTAATGTCGTCTTCTTCAAGAATAACATATTTAAAAATTATTAGATAATATCATAAAAAAATTATTACAATTATTTAAATCATATTAATAATTCGTATAAAAATATTCTAAATTTGTGCGCTCACCTGTACTTCGATTTTCTTAACAGAATAATTGGAAAGTGTCAGGCTTTTGATCCTTCACCACAATCGCAGAGAGAACAAAAAAAATGAAGAAAGAAATTATTTTTTATTCAACATGCTAAAAAACATCCATCTTACAGACGTAGTAATTACCATTAACGGCCATCATTGAACAGAAACACACAAACAAAATGTGCTCAAATTCTAAACCCTAAACACTTCTTCCACCGGCTCATTAAGGTCAAAATCGTGAAAAACCACTTCCGCCGTCGCCACCGCAGCCAGTGTCGCCTGTGACCTCGCATTGCTCCCCGGACGGCAAAGCGGAGGCCCTGTATAATGCGCACGTTTATGTCCACCCAAAGCCTGTCCAGAATTGAAAACCTTATCGCACTTATCACATTGATGAATCTCCATCTCCGCCGAGCCAACCACACTAGCACTCATTTCTTCATTGCTATTTTCTCTATTCCACTGGCCGACACTATGCTCTGCTAAAGCTAGTAGTGAAGGCGCCACCTTCTTGCAGATTTTTCTCTGATAATGTTTGATACATTGATTTGACGTAACCTCCTTCACGTTCTTCCTCTGCTTATTTAGCTTTGCGCAAACCCACCTTAGTTTGCTCCGCTTTGCGTCATCGATGTCTGCTTCCAATTTTGACCTTTTCATCCCCATGAGAATGCAGGCTGCTATGAACTCTTCGGAGATCTTAGCTTTTCTCAAAGGTAAAAGAGAGGCTTTTCGGGCTACATTTGTGCTTTTCCGATGAATTCTTAAATGTCCAAACAGGGCTTTTGTAGATGAAAATGACATGCTACATTCGCTACAACGAATCTCGGCTGATGATGATGAAGCGTTCAATTCTTGCTGTTTCTTCTGAAGGGGCTTGAACATAATCTTCAAGGAGATCTCTTTCTGCTTTTCAAATGCCAGCGTCGGCACCGGCGACGAAACTCGCAGTGACTGTGTCTCCATCGCAGGGCTTTGAGAATCCTTCTGCTCGTATCTAATTATGGGAGAATTAGACTAAGTGAGTGAATGAACTCAAACTTCACTGTTCGTCTTCTTTTATAGATGAATTTAATCTTTAGAATATATTTGGAGATCTTTGGAATATATTTGGAAACAAAATCTAAATAGAATCCTATTCAATTTAAAAATTAAATAAATCTAGTTTTAAGTCCGGTAATATTCTAAAATTAGGCCGTTATCTAAAATTTGAATTTCGTTTAGGGTTTAGGGTGTCCGCATAGGATTTTTTTTTTTTTTTTTAAGAAAATCTGATAAAGTCCAGGTTATATTTTTCGTTGGATGAACTAATTTCGTAGGATGAAAATTTTGTGTATGTTTAGGGTTTAGCATTATTAAGATTCTTTCTATGTATAAGTGGACATCGCAATTTTATGAAATTCTGATAGCAATAGACATTAACAAACTTATCTTGATTGGGCACCATTCTCGAGGTAAAATTGAATTGGAAACTTCCGAAATTAAATCTAGAATCATTTGAACTCTAATCTCAGCAAACTTAAAAGTCAAATTGAATGTCTCGAAAATACGAACCCAACGACTCTAAATTCGACTAAAGCCAAGCCCAATAGGTCCAAATCAAAGACCCAAAATACCTTTGGAAAGTTCAAATAATAAATTGGATGACCAAACAATTTCCAAATTTGACATTCTTATAGTCAAATCGAGCGGCTCAATGAGAAAAGTCCAATGAGCCCAAGATTGCCAAATTATGATATCATTAAGGCATTGAATTGCCTAGTAAAAGGTCTACGGTTAAGTGGATCAATATCAATCATCCATTCAAACCACACCCAACATACACTTGATCTCCCTCCTATTTAGTGGCTATGCCATTCTTAAAAAACTATAAATAGACCTCCCCTTCCTCATGGAAAGAGAAGGAAGCAAAGAGGTCAAAGGAAGAGAAAGAAGAGAAGAGAGGAAGAGAAAGATGAGACATCTCTTTCCACCAAGCTCCACCTCGACCACCACCTGGCCACCAACTATCTCTAGATTATCACGGGACTTATTCACGACCACTGATTGTCGTTGGAATTTAGCCCTGCCACCAACCATTGTTGGACTTTCACCTGACTTCCAATTATGGTTGGACTTACATCTGGCCATCGATTATTATTGGACTTCCCCCCGACAATCATCACCAGACTACGGTCTTTTTGACCTCCTCGTCCACCGATTAAGGTTCTTCTGACCTCCGTCATCAGACAACGGTATTTCTGACCACCTTTGCCTGCTAACTATGGACCTTATAATCTCTGTATTCAAACAATGGTTTTTTCGACTTATATTGCCCATCGACTATAATTCTTTCAACCTTCATCACCATACTATAATCTTTCCGACCATCATCGCCTGCCAACTACAATCATTTCAACCTTCATCGCTAGTTTATGGTCTTTCCAACTACCATTTTTCGCCGACTACGGTCCTTTTGACCTCCTTCTGACATACATCGCCAATTGATTCTGTGATACCTTAGCGTTTATTAATATTCTTATATATTATTTACGTTTCTCTTCAATTTACACACTTTAGTTTTTCTTTTTTTTCATTATAATCGGTGGGTGGGGTATCTTATTGTCACCATTAGAATCAATATGATATAACTCAATATTAAAATTTTTAATTAAAATTCACGGCAGACTTTTGAGTGATCAAAAACAATCTTCAACTCGTTATTTTACAGCTCAAAACAAGTGCACATTATTGAGAGGAGTCCAACAAATTATTGATAACTTTATTTTTTTTTTTATTATATATATTATGATAACTTAATTTAACATTTCTTCAAGGCACTTAAATTTCCTTTGGAATAATTTATGATCCGAAGTCAATATGAAAACTTCGATCCAGATGCTTGAGAATTTTAATACATAAGAAAAGTGATACAAACAATTTGTTATATAATGCTACAAGAATTTTCTGAATCTTAGACCATATATGGGACAATATTATTATAAATCATAATGGTGACAACCATCACTTCGAAGAACATTGTCACAAGTATTTTCACCTAATTGATGTTTCCCAACTATTATCTCCGTACTATAGAGATCCTCTACCAAACATCGACAATGCCTGTATTCACCTCATCGCACCCTTGCGGAATTACTTGCTCCCTGTTCGCTCGGCTCAGCAAGTCAGGACGGGTCGACTTGGGGTTGGTTAGGTATGGGTTTAGATTTCAAACTCGTTTGTGTGATCGGATAAGATTCAGGTTGGATCAATTGAGGACAGGTTTGTTTTAGGTTGAATCCGAATCTGGCCTGAAAATTTATTACTTCAAAAATATGGCAACTTTTAATTTATTTACCCGTGTGCAATATTTTTGTATATATTTCTTTTTTTAGGCCAATTACTCTACTCATTAAAAGACATGTCAGCACTATTTTTCAATTATAATTTCTTTCCGATGATTTATTAATATTATTAATATTCCTCAATTGTTAATGTCTATTGCGATCAGAATTTCTTAAAATTGCGATGTCCACTTATACATAGAAAAAATCTTAATAATCCTAAACCTTAAACATACACAAAATTTTCATCCTACGAAATTAGTTCATCCAACGAAAAATATAACCTGGACTTTATCAGATTTTCTTAAAAAATAAAAAAAAATCCTATGCGGACACCCTAAACCCTAAACGAAATTCAAATTTTAGATAACGGTCTAATTTTAGAATATTACCGGACTTAAAACTAGATTTATTTAATTTTTAAATTGAATAGGATTCTGTTTAGATTTCGTTTCCAAATATATTCCAAAGATCTCCAAATATATTCTAAAGATTAAATTCATCTATAAAAGAAGACGAACAGTGAAGTTTGAGTTCATTCACTCACTGTGTCTAATTCTCCCATAATTAGATACGAGCAGAAGGATTCTCAAAGCCCTGTGATGGAGACACAGTCACTGCGAGTTTCGTCGCCGGTGCCGGCGCTGGCATTTGAGAAGCAGAAAGATATCTCCTTGAAGATTATGTTCAAGCCCCTTCAGAAGAAACAGCAAGAAATGAACGCTTCATCATCATCAGCCGGGATTCGTTGTAGCGAATGTAGCATGTCGTTTTCATCTACAAAAGCTCTGTTTGGACATTTAAGAATTCATCGGAAAAGCACAAATGTAGCCCGAAAAGCCTCTCTTTTACCTTTGAGAAAAGCTAAGATCTCCGAAGAGTTCATAGCAGCCTGCATTCTCATGGGGATGAAAAGGTCAAAATTGGAAGCAGACATCGATGACGCAAAGCGGAGCAAACTGAGGTGGGTTTGCGCAAAGCTAAATAAGCAGAGGAAGAACGTGAAGGAGGTTACGTCAAATCAATCTATCAAACATTATCAGAGAAAAATCTGCAAGAAGGTGGCGCCTTCACTACTAGCTTTAGCAGAGCATAGTGTCGGCCAGTGGAATAGAGAAAATAGCAATGAAGAAATGAGTGCTAGTGTGGTTGGCTCGGCGGAGATGGAGATTCATCAATGTGATAAGTGCGATAAGGTTTTCAATTCTGGACAGGCTTTGGGTGGACATAAACGTGCGCATTATACAGGGCCTCCGCTTTGCCGTCCGGGGAGCAATGCGAGGTCACAGGCGACACTGGCTGCGGCGGCGGCCGCGGCTGAAGTGGTTTTTCACGATTTTGACCTTAATGAGCCGGTGGAAGAAGTGTTTCATTAGAATCCCAGTACTTTTTTTGTGTGTGTTTGTGTTCAATGATGGACGTTAATGGTCTGTTCAAGATAAAATTCTTTTTAAAATTACTGCTAATGGTAAGTTTAGCTTCAAAAAGCTTTGGGAGCTCTGCAGACATAAAGAGGAGATTAATCATGTTTATAAAGCTTTGTGGCATAACACTATTCCTATTTCTTACTCTCTTCTTTCTTGGCGGTGCCTTAAAGGATATTTGCCTGTGGATACTAGGTTATGGAATAAAGGGTTTTATATTGTTTCTAAATGTCAGTGCTGTGCTAACATTGAAAGTATTTTTCATATTTTTATCATTAGTACTTTGGCTCAGAAAGTTTGGAATCATTTCAGCACTTTGGCTGGGGTGGATGTGAGTGCGTTTCACGGTGATTTAAAGGATATGTTTGCCTTATGGTTCACTAAAGGTAAAGGTCACATTTTTAATCTTTTACCCATCTTGATTATCTGGAATTTGTGGAAAGCTAGAAATGATTCCAGGCATGAGGGGATCAAAATGCATGAAAACCAGATTATTGCTAATATTAGGAACAAAATGTTACAGTTAATCTCTGTTAATCTGATTTCTTACAAGAATTTTAAACATTGTAATGCTTTAGCTGATTATTTGGGTATCAATGCTGCTGCTGCTAATGTTGAGATGGGGAGAGTGCGGATTGTTTATTGGGTTAAACCCAATTTCCCCTTTGTCAAGTTAAATACTGATGCTTCGGTTGGGTGATGGTAACCCTCACGATTTCTACACTATTAGAAAGATTAAGTCTATGATGAATGATCTTTCTTGTGTCATTTCCCATATTTACCGTGAAGGGAACGCTTGTGCTGATTGGTTAGCTAAATATGGGGCTCAAAGTTCTACTCTTCAAAACCTGTCTGTCATTAATTTGCCTTCTCCTCTTAAAGGCATGATTCAGTTAGATAAAGTTGGATTTCCTTATATTCGACATGGTTAATTTTATTGCTTTATTGCCTGGGACGTTGTTTAGTATTGCCTGGATGTTTCGTTACTGCTATTGGGTGTCCGGCGGCTTTTTGAATCAGGAATGCCATAAGCTTTTTGTTTTTTCTTACATATCTTATTACTGTAACGATGATGAGATGATTCTCTGGGAGGCTTTTATAACCTGTAATGGTATGCTGGTTATGGTCCTCGCGAATAACTGGGCTACGGGAGATAATTTGGATAATAGTATTCAGCCTAAGTTGGATGTTTTGCTGTCCAGGGGGCAATTTCTCATGGACATTACTGTTTCTTCTTTTATTTTTGCTTCTAAGATCATTTTTTGGAGAGCTCTTTGCAGGTGCTATTTTTTCGTGCGGCAAATCATCTACAACTGCAATCACCTCTCGGTTAGTAAGTTTTTATGTGCTTTAAATTTTACTTGTACTCTTTTTTGCAGGAAGTATACGCTGAATGAAAGATCTTTTTACTTCCGGTTTTTGGGTTCTGCTGTCTTGCAGACCAGCTTTTTATTTTGTTTTTATTGTAATAGTAGAAAAAGGATCCACTGGCTCGTAGGTTTTATTTCTCTTTTTGATTGTAGCTCGTATGAGCGTAGAGAGCTGGAGGATCCTTCTAAGGATCCTGTAACCGATTTTTATATTAACGCGTAAGCCCACTGTGGGTTTTAACTAAAAAAAAGGCAAAATCGAGTAGAAAACTTTCAGAATTAAATTGGAGATCATACAAACTCCGATTTCAACAAATTTATAGTCTAACTAAACGTCTCGAAAGATGAACCCAACAAACTTAAATTTTACTCAATCCGAGACCAATTTGATCCAAATCGAAGACTCAAAGCACCTTTGTAAGGTTTAAGCCATAATTTTGATGATCAAACGACTTTCAAACGTGACATGCTTATTGTCAAATCGAGCGGCTCAATGATCCGAATTCAATGAGACCATATCGTTGAATTCTAAGATTATTAATGCACTCAAATACTTGATAAACTATCCATGATCAAAGGGGATCAATATCGGCCGTCCATTCAAACCACTCCGTATACAACCTTGATCTTTTTCTTATTTATTGATCATGCCAATCTAAGAAAATTATAAATAGGTCGCTCATTTCTCATGAAAGGGGGGGACCAATCATGGAAGCAAATAGGGAAAGAAGAGAGGAGAGGAAGAGAAGTCAAAGATTTCTCATGCACCAAGCTCCTCCTCGACCACCTCCTGGCCACTGACTATCATCGAACTTTCTCTAGAATTTTGCCTGACCACCGACTGAAGCCAAACTTCCGTCCATTGCTAAACTTTCACCCATTGCTGGACTTCTACCCATCATTGAACTTTTGTCGGACTTCTGTCTGACGCTGAACTTCCGTCCATCGCCGGACTTTTACCCGTTGCTAGACTATCGTCTAACTTCTACTCGATATCGGACTTTCGTCCATCTCCAGACTTTTGTGTCGCTAGACTTCTGCCCGACGTTAAACTTCCGTCCATCGTCGGATTTTCATCCATCGCCAAACTTCTGTACATCGCCAAACTTTCATCTAACTTCTATTCGACGCCAAACTTCCATCCATCGCCAGATATGATACACCGGCAGATAAGAAGAGAAAACTTCTTACTTGAAAGCCATCTTACTTGTGATATATAATATGAGAATAATTCTTGAAAACAAGATTAATATAATTGGTACTAATTCTTATAGGGTTGGTATATAGGAGGCTATAGAAAAAATATCACATACAATCTAATGTCCTAACTTGCTTATAGTACTTGGATATGCATCTGACATGAGCACGTATGATAAATTATATAAGTAACATGATATAATGTAACATGCATATAATACACATGAAATATATGAAATACATGATGTATTGCATAAAATAGAAATACATGAAAAACATTCTACATGAAATTGATAAGGTATTCGACATGCATACTTATATGGACATATGACACTACATGTATAGCTTATATGATTGATAAACTGCATATGATAAGAATATGAAATACATGCATATGATAGATGTAGCATAATAAATATTTATTTAATAACATGTATATTGATTTATATAAAAGGTAAAATATATATGAAATATCTTGTAACATAAAGGTTTAGTAGATGACAGAACAGAACCTACTGATTGGTTATGAATTACAATGCTTATATTAATTTATATTGTTCATATGAAAAGACACTGTACATATTGACTACTCATATGACATGATTTAGTTCATATCGACTATTACATGTTCTTATAGTTTTATGATTACATTATTTTGGATTGAATGACTGCATGTATATTGCTCATTTTTTTTTGTACTGATTTTAGTTGTAGGTTCTAAAAACTAACTAAATTGTTTTCTCACTCTATAGTTTTTATATATTTTCAAGAAGAGGTTATTAACCAGTGAAGTGAGATAAATCAAAATCTTGAGTTTTTATTTTATTTTATTTTTTATTGTCAGGAGTTTAGAGATAGATAAACTGATATAAATTGAATTTTGATGAATAAATATAGTTATATATCATGATGAATGAATATAATTATATATTTTGATGAATATGATTTATAGTTATTTTTGTTGGTTTTATTTAATTAAAAAAATTATAATCTATGATAGTCTAATCAAAGAATATAATAGATAATTCTTTCAGAATTTGATCTTGAGCCATGACACTTATTCCCTATAAGGGAAAACCCTTATAGTTAATTACATTTATGAGACAAAAGTCCCTTAAGAAAACTTTTGATTAAGGTTATGACAATCAAATTCATGATTTTTAAAGTTTACAATCAAGGATTGTTAAATTTTAAAATTTTCAAGAGGGATAGGTTCAAACTTGGAATATTTTATTTTTTAAGAGTCAAAGAAGGGTAGGAGATACACAATTCTGGCAAGCTTAGAAGTATCTCAAATTATCCTATGGTTGAGCTTTATGATTTTGATATTAAAATATTTTTCTCAGTTAATGTTTTATAAGAAATTAAAAACTAATATTCTTAATCACAAGATCAATGAAATACTCAAATGGTGAGGACTTATGATATGCAATCAACCTCAAAACATAGAACTAAGTTGGATACTACAAGGTAGTGGTTCAAACATGTTCTAATGAAGTAAGAAAATTTTGACTCTTTTGGACTTACATTTGGCTAGGAGTGAAATATTCAACTAAATCACCAAATTAATCTTAAAATCAAGATGTTCGATCTTGTGTAAATGTAACACATGTTAAACTATTATTTAATTAGAAATTTGGGATGGACATCTCAAAATCCTAAATGGTCTCAAACTTATAAATGGTAGTTATGCACTAAAAACTAAATATAATTGGTTTATAATTGCAATGTATGCTTATCTACTTATGCAAAACTAGGATGATATGAAATTTTAAAAAGGCTTTAAAAGTATATTTTATCCTATAGAGCAGGCCTTTCTTGAGATAGAACTACACTCTAATAAGTCAGGTGTTCTACCCAAACTAACAAGTGGGAAGGTACCTAACCACGAAAGTAGAATATGTAATATAATCCCAGTTGAAACCTAATTTATGTTCTTTGATAATAATCTTTCTATGTTATTTAACCTTAATTTTTTTTGTTATGCGAATTTTTTTTTTATTTCTTAAGAGCCTAGCAAGAATCCATGCAAAAGCACATGCAAAAAAGAAACTTAGAAAAAGCATATAGTTTAGAAGGCACAATCAATATTAAATATAACGTTCAACCAACCACCGATATATGAAAAGCAGTAGAGCAAGGTATACGAAATGTTCAATGTGGCAAGCTCTACTTAATTACAACCATTTATAAAGGCAGTCTCGATAATGTTCTTAAATTATAATACAAATTCTACTTGTAGAATTAATGTAAGTCTTTTAAATAAAATTCTTCACATTCTTCAATGATGGTCATTTTTAAAAGGTTTCCAAAAGAATTTGCATATAAAAAGTTCATTCTTTTGGTCTCTTTCCCTTTTATGATAAAGAACTTCATTTAAATTTCACATTATTTTTATACATGGTAAAGGAGAAAAAGCCACTATACTCCCTACAAGTTAGTAAAGTAATTCATAATCAAATATTCAAATCAAATCACATTGCAAAATAACCGGGATACGTGTTCAACAATTGAGCAACTTATTTATTAGCCATGCTTTTAATAATTAGGGGGTTGAGCAGCATAAGCACATGCATAAATTTTAATTAATTTTAATCTTTGATTATTTAGCCTCGTTTTGCAGCTCTACATAAACATGATCAATAATTAAAAATCTGGTTTGCAATAAAACATCCATGTTGACCCTATCTCAAATAAATATAAACGTACATCACAAAAATACAACAACACAAGCACGAAGGCAATCAATCATCCAAATCATTTACACAAATCCACCAAGATCATTTAAATTATTTGATTAACAAACATATTGATAGAAGTACATCGTCACAATAGCGCACCTAACCTAAAGCTAGAATTTGTTGTCCTAAAAAACAAACTAAAGTGTGTGCTAAGATGTGCGAGTGTCAACCTATTATGCTTTGAGTTATAATTTTGTGTTCTTAAGAATAATATTAGACATTAGTGTTGATTATACAAAAGACTCTATGTACTAATAAGTCTTAACGCACACACAAAATGCAGTTATTGCATCTGAGAATATTGAATAAAAGCATAAGTCATTTTTTATTAATTAAGAATTGATTTAGAATGTGTTGGATGGATTTTAGGAAAGTTCATTTAAGATTAATTATGTTTAATTTAATTTTATTTTGAGTTTGATTTTTAATTCCAAATTTATTCCATTCTTAATTAATTTTATAAATTTATTTAATTTTCATTTCCATTTTGTGAATTTATGAAAAAAAAAAGTATTTTATTTGAATCAATGTAAGCTATTGTTCTTTATAAATTTTAGGAGTCAATGGAAATTTATTTCATGTTTTTCTGCTTTTTAATTTTTTAATAAATTCTCTAATTTATAAGTCATTTGTATAATTATTTAATTTGAGGATAAAAAAAAGAAATATTTCTTTAGTTTATTGTTTGTTATATATTTATTTATTTATCAAAAATAGTTTGGGATTTTTTAATTTCTTGTGTTCTTAATGAATTTTCTCAATATTCAAGTTAGCTATTATTCTATTATCATGTTTATAATTAACTCTCTCTCCCTCTATCTATGTCTCTTATTATGTTGGTTTATTTTTTACTATTATTATTATTATTATTATTATTATTATTATTATTATTATTATTATTGTTGTTGTTGTTGTTGTTGTTGTTGTTGTTGTTGCTGCTGCTTTATGTATGTTTCATTATAGCTTTTATATTGAATTTTATTCCAATTTAATTTTGTGTTTGATAACTTGATTTGAATTTGGTTATTGTTATTTATTTGAGTGTTAATGTCTTAATGTTTACTAATTTTACATTAAATTTCATTTTTAAATTATGTTTAAGATACCTACATGTGTTGCTACTTGAAATTGAACTTGGATGTTATTATTTTAAACTTTAATGTAATTCCATAACAATGGGTATGCCTTTCCTTCAAATTTTACTTAGAGTTTGTATTTAATTATTATGAGTCAAACTAAATTTAGTTTATTTAGATTTTGGTTTTAATCTATTTGAACATAAAAGCATATTTCATTCAAATTCTTATTTGATGATTCAACATTATCGCGTGTGCACTCGCAATTATTGGAATTATAGTCTAGGATATATATACAAGCAAATCCTTAAATATTTAAAAGTCTCCTACCTACGATCTACATAGAAATGAAACCAAGTCAAAATAATCATAAAGCTAAGATTAATGAGTGCGCATCAAAGTCATGATGGGTTATTGGGTCAAAGAGTAAATTTGGTGTTTCTACGGAGACCTAAGGCTTGGGGATCATTATTCATGTACAGTAATGACTTAAAAGATATATGACTCCTAAGTTTTAAAAAACTTACTTCACAAGAGCTTTGTCCAGTAGATTTTTCGATAGACACAAGAAAACTAGAAGAGAAAATCGAGGTTAGAGAGGTAGTTGAACTGAAAGCAAGTAAAATAGACTCATTTGAAGCAACAAACACTTACCATTTTCGAGCTCCTTTGTTGGCTTTGCTTTACAAATGATCTCATATGTACCTCGCAAATGACAGAAAGATACATGTATTAGCATTAAGTGATGTATGAAACCATTATGTGTGCAAACAATAGATTAAAGAATCAATGAAATTTAAATATTATTTGAGATATCATTTATAATATGAACCTTTTCAAATCAATGAACAGAAGCTGTTGCTGATATAAGTAAATCTTTACATGAAGCTGTCACTAATTCAATGTGGCGTATATTTATACAAATCTTCCATTGCTTTGTCTCCAGTCAGCTTTTCATCAACATGGACCTTTAATAAAGTCCAATTGAGCAATTTAAGCTCGTCTTCCCTTTGTGATATAGCCCCCCTGCATTAGCTGCTCAACATCCATACATTCTGGCGAGTTGATGGGGCTGGGATTAGTAACTTTATCATTCTTAAAATTCCTTTCTGCATCTACAACCGAGTCAAGTGAAGATGGGGGAAAGCCCTTATCAATCCAGGAATGATGCTTAAGACAGAGGATTCGGTGGGGAGTAACAGAAGTAGACTGCTTAAGCAGCTCATGGCTAATGGTGCGGAGAATCTGAATATAGAAGCTTGATTCAGAGCTAGAACCTACGATGCCGGTGTATTGATCAACCATCTCCATGAACTGGCGACTGACGAGTTTCATCAATCAGAATCGCTTGGCCTCCTGCTGCGCTCGAAGTAGCTCCCGTTTGAAGTTCTTAAGCTCATCCTTGACGGACTCTTTCTGGATGTTGATTTCAAGCTGTCGCTGGAGGGATTTGAGCCGGCCGTATAGATCCTCCTCCAAGAGGACCGCCCCTCGCTCGTCTTCCAATCATCACCGGTGATCGGGAAGAGGGGGCTGGTCGAACCTGAAAGATCCTATGAGGTTGAGGCAAGTGAATCTTCGCTTTCCTGAAGAGACGTCGGACTTCGTGAGGATCTCGAGGAGCTCCGAGCAAGAAGAAGCCAGGAAAGGCGGCATAGTGGGTTTGTAGCAGCTCGATTTCAAAGGGAAGAAGTCTGCAGCACTTCATTTGCCCAAGCCAAAAGCGCCTTCTCTGTCCACACGCTGCTCTATTCGTTCGGTTGGACCTAGTTGATTCAGCTGCTACAAAGACCATTCTGCCCCTACTTTTTTTTATTCAAATCAACGGCTTAGATTAATCTACCAATACCCCTCAATGCTTCGAGCGGTTGTTAGCCGCAGAGGACTGTAAAAGCGGCATACCCAGGTTAACGACATGTTCTTTTAATTATAACCGTTGGATCAGATTAAACTTGATTTGGGAAGTTTTGGATGGTCCAAATCAAGAATTGGCTGAACTGATTATATTAATTCGGGTTGATTCAGTTCACTTTTGAGGGATTTTGGTTTGGTTCGAATTAAATTAATTTAAAGAAGACTTGGATCGAGTTTTTTTGATCGAAAGAGTTTGACTCATTTCTAAAATGCAAAGACTCTATTAGCCTATCAACCATTACTCATACTGCATCATGACTATGCGTAGACGTAGAAAATCTCATAGCAAATTTTATTGTGACTTCTTCCCATTTCTAACCTCAAATACATAAAGATCGTAATAAATTACTTGGTCTCTAATATTTAGCTTTCACAATCTAACAGGCCTCACATATTAAAACAAACTCAGCCACATCACATTTTAACATTGGTCGCCAAAATATCAACTGCAGATCATGGTACATCATGCTACTACTTAGTTGGATGGTTTATCCATAATAATGAACTTCATGCAATATCTCACTCATTAGACCATCACTCAAAGCAATCCAAAGTCTATTCCCATATATCAAAATGCCATGATCATTCACATGTAATCCGACTCTTCTTTTAGACTAAATTTGGTCAAAAAAAGATGCATACTCATCATACAATCTCCAAACCACCTTAATTCTCTCTTGCAAGGATGGCTAAATAATCATCTATAAGAAAACTCCTATACTCACTCCAAATAGGATTACAACTGCCAATTCTAACTTTTTCATCTCTCGAATCAAAGTTTTATCATATTATATCTACCATATTAACATTATCGGGTTAATAAACAAGCTGAGGTCATAATTCTTAATTAGCGCTAACTACCTTCTCTATCTCGAACTTATGAGTGAAGATATACTTTAAACTCTAATTATCAATATAAATTTCACATATCACCCCCATACAAATAATACTTCCAAATCTTTAATGCAAAAACAATCACTACCAATTCCAAATTATGAGTAGGTTAAATGTTCTCATGTAGCTTCAATTTACTAGAAGCATGTGATATAACCTTCTCATGTTATGGCAATACACACCCCAAAGCTCTTAAATAAGCATCATTAAACACCTAAAAATTATCAAAACCATATGGAATTTCAGAACAAAAATCAAAGTTAAAAAAAAAACCCGAGACTTCTAAAAAATGGGTGCATAATCTAGTGTTTAGTCAAATGGCACTAGATTTTAATTCAACTTTAAAAAATCTCTGATAAACATTAACCTACAATGTCAGGAAAATCATGAATCTCTAACACTAAAGTTAGGCTTGGACAATCACCTACTACTTGCAACTTTTAGGGATATATAAATATTTTATCACCGCTCACCACATGGCCAAAAAATGCTATAGATCTCAACTCAAATTCACACTTTATAATCTCAACAAACAACTGATGCACCTGAAAGTTTCTAATGCTAACCTCAAATAAGTCAAGTGATCATCTACAATCCTTGAACATATCAATGTATCATCAATAAAAACAATAATAAATTGATGATTTGGATATTCCTTGAATACCTAGTTCTTCAAATCCATGAATACAAATAGTGTATTCGTCACACCAAAAGGTATAACTAAAAACTCATAATGGCTATAACATGTACTAAAGGCTATATTTTCCACATCTTCCACCTTTACCCTCAATTAGTAATTACTAGATCTTAAGTCTATTTATGAAAATATAGATGCACCTTACAACTTATCAGATACATCATCAATTTTGTCTAACATATACTTGTTCTTGATATCCACCTTATTAAATTCTCTATAATCAATATATATACATCTACATCGTGCCATCATTTTTTTCTCACAAGCAATACATGTGCACCCTAGGAGAAACACTAGGATTAATAAAATGTTTATCTAATAACTCATACAATTGAGCCTTCAATTCTTATAATTCCATAGGTGTCATTCTATATGGAGCTTTCACCATATTAGAGGTACTCAACACTACTTCAAAAGTCTACCTCTCTCTCATGAGGTAAACTCACCAGCTTCTTTAAAAACACCAAAATTTTTACTCCCATATATCACCAAGACAAGAAATATAAAATTCCATTTCTTCTAAACTTATCAACTTGTAGAGCACATATCATAGAGGATAACATACCTATGGCACCTTTGAATTAGAATATCACCTACCAACAAACAGTGCCACCCTCTTTTGATAATAATTGATATGAACCCTATACTTACTTAACTAATTCATATCTAAAATAACATCAAATTTCATTGAAGGTAACAAAATCTACTTAAACTCAACTATCTGATTTGATATCTCAATCTCATAGATATAAACTTGACTAGAAATCAAATAATCTCTAGTAAGTAAGAGATTTTACAAAACAAATAATAAAGGAATTAGAAGAGAACATAAGCAATCCAGATATTATTTGGACATAAAGAATTACTTGCTCCAAAATCAAAGAAAACTCAATAAGATTGCATAAAAATAAAAGTGATACATTTCATAACATCTTAAGCCTTATTCTCCCTGTGTTGGGTCAAGTTATAGACTCTGAGCTATGCTAGAGCATATCTAACTAAAGCATTGTACTCTCTATGGGCTCCTCTACACTACCTCCCAGAAAATCTTCGATTACCACTACTCAAAGATCTCTCACTAATATCTCTCCATAATCTTGCTATCTATGGTCTTTTTTAACATCAAGCCTACCTCCTAATTCTCTTTATGGGCACTAAGTTATCCAAGATTCGCGATCGTATGGCTTCCAACGATGATGAACGTGGCAATAGAAATCGACCCCGAGCTGGATTCATGATGGCTTTAGTTCTTCTACCTATTTGATTAATGACTTATCAGCACTTTCACCTATTTGATATATGCAAGACTCAACTTAACATAAAGATAATGATAATATAAGAATAACCTTAGGCTATTTTCAAACTACCTTTGCTTATCTAATGACCATTCATATGGCTTTTCTTATATTTTAACTCTTAACTCTTACAAATCGTTACTTTGATAAGACTAAGGTTACACTAACATAACCTAACCCAATACAATCAACTATACTGAAGTAGGTTGAAGTTGAAGCCATAACAAGTGAAATATAAATCATAATTACATGTCAAATAATAATGGGAACTATAGTTGCTTTTATGATACATAAAATTATGCCTCATTCAATTAAAATAAAAATAACAAAATTTTCTCAATTTTGGTGATGATGACGAATTCTTTTCATATATATATATATATATATATATATATATATATATATATATATATGATAATAGTCAACTCTTTTTCACATTCTTTTCTTGCATTGAAATAGTCAACTCTTTTACACATTCCTTTCTTGCATTGAAATCTTTATTGAATCGCGAGAGAGAGAGAGAGAGAGAGAGAGAGAGAGAGAGAGAGAGAGAGAGAGAGAGAGAGAGAGAGAGAGAGGTGAGAACATCCTATACTTGTTACCATGCTTGGACAAATTTGCGAAATCTATTTGAAAAAAATATAGGATCATGTAAATGCTTTTAAGAAGCATAAAATTTTGCCACTATCAATTTAAATAAAAATAATATAATCTTCCAATCTATAATGATAATGATTATTTTTCTTAAATAAAAAAAGAGTATAAACGAATGAAATTTCTCCATGATTTTATCTTGATGATGATGACTCCCAACATGATGATAATAATTAGGGGTGTCAATATTGGACATGACATGAAAACCTGACTCGAATCCGACACAAAAATTTCAGGTTCAGATCAACCCGACCTCGGAACGGGTTGAGTTTGTGTCCTAATTTTTGACCCATTTCAAATTCCGAGTTGGGTTCGGGTTGTCCTGACAAGCCGAGAATGACCCGGAATTAACCCTGATCGATGTATTTACAGGATTTGGCCGAAGAAGCACACGAAAAGGAGAAAGTTCTTTAGCCTTCACAGCGAGCGAACTTCCGTGGTTGCTTTTCTTCCTATCAAAATGTTAACTTCCGATTCGACCGGAAGGGATGTCGTCCAAGGAGCGAAGTCAAACAACAACGAAGGAGCCGGCGAGGCGGAAAGTTTTTCAAAGCGAGCGAAATCCCATCATTGCTTCCTATCAAAATGTTGTAACTTCTGATTCGATGGGAAGAGAACGTCATTCAAGGAGCGAAGTCGAACAACAATGAAGGAGCCAGTGAGGCGAAAAGTTCTTCACATCGAGCAAAATCACGTCTTTGCTTCAGATCAAAATGTTGTAACTTCCGATCCAACATAAAGAGAACGTTGTCCAAGCCTCCAAGGAGTGAAGTCGAACACCAACGAAGGCGCCGGCGAGGCTACGAGTGAACTCCCATCATTGCTGTGGTGCTTCCAATCAAAATGTTGTAACATTAGATCCAACAGGAAGAGAAAGTCATCCAAGGAGCGAAGTTGAATAGCAATGAATCCGTCGATTAGGCTGCGAGTGAACTCCCGTCATTGCTTTGATGCTTCCGATCAAAATGTTGTTACTTCCGATCCGACCCCGACGGGTCATGCAAAGAGAACGTTGTCCAAGGAGCTAGGAGGGAACAACGAAGAGGACTCACTACGCAGTTCGGGTTCAGTTGACCGAACCCGAAGCGGGTCGAATTCGGGTTTAAAAAATCGACCCGCTTGCAAAAATGGATTGTGTTAAGGTTGACCCAAATAGTGTTAGGTCAATTATAGATTTGACCCGAACCCAACCGGTGACCTGAAATTGACACCCCTAATAATAACAACACACTTCAATTTAAAAAAAAATTATGAAGAATTTTTTTTTTAACATTAAATTATCCTTATTGCCTTAAGCTTTTCAATATATTTCTTCCTAACGTAACTTTTATTTCTAAACTAATATTGTTAGTATTGTTTGAAAAATTTTGATGTTATATATAGCTCTCTTTAATTTACTGATTAGCTGCTTTGGCTACAAATAGGTTTTGAGTTCAAATAATGCATTATATGATGCGTGTGGGCCCTATGCCCTAATTCTTAAAAAAAAAATTATCTATGAATAATTTCCGCATCCACATCCATAAATCAACGAATGTTCAACACATTACCTTATGTGACAATATTTGTATAAGCTCACTATACATCCAACCCAATCTGATTTTTTAAACGGGTCAAAAATTGAACCTGGTATGTTTGTTAAATAGGTCGATCTAAACTCAGATTTTGTTGTCGGATTAATAATTGACACCCTAATATAGATAATGATGAGGGCATCAAAAAATCAATGGCTATGATTTAGAGTTTATTTTATTTTATTGATGTCTTATGTAGTAGTTTATCTTATATTACTTTTTTTTCATTTTACCCTTAGGAGTGATCATGTGGTATTGTAGCCCGAAAGGCATTTTAGTCTTTGTTATTTTTCTTTTCATGAGGCCTATCTATAGGCTAGCTTTCTTAATTTGAAGGATGATGAATATTGAGAAGAAAATTTCAGCTTTTGGTTTTGGATCTCTTTGTGAGTTCTAGAGAGAGTGGTGAAGCCTTTGGAGAAGGCAAATGAAGTACCCAACAGCCCAAGACTGTGAGCTCTTGGTTTGTGTTTTATCTTCTTTCCCCCTTCCCTTCTGCACATCTATCCGCCGGCAGACCATCCCCCATTCTCCCAAACCCGATGGATTCAGCCCTTCCCCTCCCCTTTCCCGCCGGCTACCTGTAATATCAAAAATCTGCTCCAGGATCGTCCAGGACGATCTGGATCGTCCTGGGACGATCAATTGTAATTTTTGCTCCAGATTTTGCCCAGTTTTGCTCCAGGTGGTTTTTGTACATATCGTCCAGGCCGATTTGGACATCGTCCAGGCCGATCGGCACTATAGAAAATATCAGCCTGAGAATAGTTCTGGAAATCGTCCAGGGCGATCGGGACGATCGAATTTTGGTCTGATCGTCCCGGGACGATCTGGCGATCGGCCGGGCCGATCTGAAGGTTATAAAGCTGAAATCAGTCGTTTTGAAGAGAGAGAAAAATCAAAATAAAAAATAAAAATATCTGAGGAGAGAGAAAGTCGAGAGATTTTGGAGAAAAGTTGATTTTCGGACGACGCGGAGCGTTTTCGTCTGAAGTGACTGTTCAGAATATTGCTGTACGCGAGGTCAGGCACATTCCGCCTTTCTCAATTTTCAGAACCGTCGAGTTTGGCGGTATTTTCTGTCCGAATTTCGTTTCCGTTACTGTTTTTCGTCCGTATCTTTGGATCGGTTCATTTTTTTTCCGCGTAACTTTCTGTATATTGTTGACGTACCGAGTGTGCACATTTTGGTTATTTTTTGAAGATTTTTGTCCTGGTATTTTTGATTCGGCGGAGTTTTTCGTAGACTACATTTTTCTGTGAAATTGTAAATTCTCTGTGCAGTAGAATAAGTGTTCTGGAATGTGATTATCTATATTCTGTGCGAATTTGGTAAATTTTCTTTGTAGGAAATTTTGTGTAAATTCTTTCTACTGCCGTTGTACTGCCCGATTTTTATCTGATTTCTGATTTGTCCGGATTTCTTCTGAATTGAAATGCTATGTGTATAAGCTATAAAAAGGGAGTTATAAGGGGCCTGAATCCTATGAGATTCAGTTAGTGTCTGGGGAAATTTTAGTTGAGCTCAAGTTGGAGAAATTTCTGTTCTGTCCCGGATCCGAGGATTATTCTGGTGCCGTGAGCACATTTAGCACATTTAGCTTAGCTATTAATTATTCAGCGAATTTCTGGTGCCGTGAGCACATGGGAGACATAAGGGTCAGAATCCGTAGTGATTCTGTTTAGTTTAGTTTAGCTATTTAGTTTAGCTATTATATATATCTGATATCTGATTTCCGAATTTGTTCTGTTGATATCTGAGTTACGTATCTGCTCTGTTGATATCTGTTCTGTTGATACGATCTGCAATTCTGATTTCTGATTTTGTTGATGTGATATGTCTTATTCTGTTCTGTTTCTGATTTAATACGACTTCTGTTTCCGTACAATTCTGTTCTGATATTATCTGAATTTCTGATTTCTGTACGATTCTGACTCTGTTGATTTAATCTGTTCTGATTCTGATGTGTATAATTTCTGATTCTGATGTGATCTGTCCGTATCTATTCTGATTTGTTCTGTTTCGTTCTGATATGTCTGATTTGATATCTGTACGATTCTGTTCCGATTTCTGATCTGATTTTTATCAGATGAGTTTGGTTTTGGATTCTGAGAGTTTTGATTGGAGGTTTGTTGCTTTGCTGAGCTGTTGAGCTCACTCTTATTTTCTGGTGGTTTTCAGGTTTTGGGAAAGGGAAGGAAGTCCAGGAATATATTCCAAGTCTGATCAGTATAGGTATTTGTTTGTACTTTTGATTTTTGTACAGTCATGGCTTTTCTGTTCTATCTTTCTTTCTGTTCAAAAGCCATGTACTGTATTTGTAGATGATTGTTTTGAGGAAAAGAAAGAAAAATATAGATGTTTTGTTCCGCTGCATTTGGTGACTTATAGTAGCTCTGTTGTTCTGTGTTTGTGTGTCTGTCGAGTTAATTATTTTGGAAGATTCAGTTCAGAACCAAATTCCAAAGCCAGATCCTGGATAAGAAGGTTCTGTCGCGATCCGGCTCGGGCGGGATCCGTCCCCGTCGGGTCGGGTCGTGACACTACCAATGGCCAACCCACTAGCCGCTCAGCCCTCCCCCTCCACCACCCACCTTCTCATCCCCCACCACCTGCAAGTAGCCGGCCACCCAAACAACCACCCGCCGGCTCAACCCCACCATTAGCCTCAATCAATTAGTCTTCATTAGTTTCCTTTTTGGGTTAGTATTAAATTGGAAAGATTGTTACTCCAAATTCAAATTATTTTGAATTCAAAATCATCCCAATTAATGTAATCCCCTCTTAGGAAACTTCCCAATTAATCCTCAATCTAAAAATTAATGTCAGATTTATTCCCCAATCAATAATTATTGCTTAGGGGCCCGCTTAGAAAGCATCTAGACACCATCTCCCTCCCTCCTCTATGGCCGGCCCACCCCTCCACCCATCTTGATCAATGCCTTCCATAATTGACCACCCAATTAAGGAGGATTAAATTTCCTTCCCTCTTACTTTTAGATTTTAAATTTTAAATATCTTTCCCTCCAAAAGCTCCCTCTTAATTAGGGATTCAAGATCCGGCTTGCCCTAAATATGAACCTAATTTCAGATAATTTTAGTCTTCCTCTCTTCCCTCAACCCAAACCCTAACACCAAAGCCAAGTGTCATATTCCCATGCCTTGGCCACCACCTATCTCTTGTTATCCTTTATTTATTTGGCAGTCACTACTTGCCGGTCTGTGATTTCAGCAAGATTAATTTGCTACCAAACGATTCCCAATACTGTTAGAGGTTGTTTACAACACCCACTAATACATAGCTGCTGTCCGAACTTCCCATGAGTCATTTAAACTGCTGCCTAGCAGATTTATGCACCTCCATACATGCAGGTCAGCCCCTGAATTCATCACATCACTGCTCAGACTCTCCTTGGTTGTTGTGTAGAGTTTAGAACACCTGACCTAATGTTCAGACAATCTGGAACGTGTAATTGTTGTCCAAGGCTTACGAGGTGGTTCCCTATTACTAAGGAATCCTCCAGCTATTGTCTTAACTCTCCAAACCGGATCCAGACTGCTGTCCAGAGAAGATTTAGTCAAAGAAAGTGACTATCCAATCTTGGAGACCTTTCCAAGTAATGTCACACAATTCCAAGACCAAGATTTGGGTGAACTCTTCCCTAATCTCTTACCTTCCTAGTTTACCCACTATGTGGTTTAATCGATTCATAAGTAGCTTGTTAATTACTCTCCGCTAATGCCTTAGAAATTAGAAAGTTGATTGAGCAGATCCTAACATAGTGACTAGTCTTGTTGTTAAGAAAGGGATTTTTGTTGGAACCAATCATGTATGCAATGTCACATTAATTGATCAGTTTACAGTCTTAACTTCTATGCATATGATTTAAACTAAGCTTGTCTTACCACCCTTGTGTTTTATTTTGTCGTTCAAAATCACTCTAAGAATATAATTATTGTACTCTAAAAAAATTAAGCATGCAAATTCATCAAGTAACTCATCTTCGCATGTATGTTTTACATCAGATAAGTTGCTCCATGCAGTAAAATTCCAAAGTTTCTCAATATATAAAGTTTGCCAAAAGGATGCGCTCCACAACCATTAAGCTTTTAACAATGTACCAAAAGGATTTTAGCATATTGAAATTACAAAACCCATCAAAATAACATAAACATCCCATTGAAACAAATCCCAAGTAACAACTTAAACAAATAATACCAACAACATATATTACATTCCTCATCACAAAAAAAGCTTTGACCAACGGAATTTGTCTGAAGACAGGCCAACAATTGCCCTCATACTGAGTTAAAAGAATACTCATATGAAATACATAACCTGTTGCTATGATGAGAATCTCCAAGAAATGTAAAGTTACCTTCAGTTTCAATAAACGAGCAAAGCCACAGTAACTCCCAAGACAGTACCTATTACAGGGGAGAGGCTTCGAACCATTTTGGCTGAGCTTGTAGAATGGTCTGTTTCGTTGAGATAAGCCGAACAGTCAAGACCTTCCTTCCCTTCGCGGCATTCGTAAGCAAAAAGACCAGGAGGATATTTTCCATAGAGATTTATATAGCTGAACATGGTAGTAGCACAGTCATTTGTGAGATCATTAAGCTGATCTGTATAAGGGCATATAAATTCCTTCAACGCAGAACAACAAGGACCAGGAAGGTATTGAGGTCCTTTGCATTTGTTTGTGATGATTTTGTAGTTCATGAACTCAAAGTTTATAGGGCAACCTAGGAGGGATGATAGAATTATTGCGTTAGCCTAAAAACATGATGAGATGTGATTATATAATAATCTGCTTCAAGTTAAATAAAATACTATACCTTTATCTTATTCCCTACTTGCTTGGAGGTGCCTTAAAGGTTTTGTTCCTATTGATAATATTCCGTGGAAGAAGGGTTTTATTATTGTTTCCAAATGTCAATGTTGTCTCAACATTGAAAGCTTACATCATGTTTTCGTGAATGGGTCTATTGCTAGTAAAGTTTGGTCTTACTTCTTTAATGTGGTTGAAATGGGTGTTTTTAATGCTAACTTAGATTTGGCTGGGATCCTAAAACTTTGGTTTACAGATGGCAAAGGTCATATCAATAATATTCTTCCTATTGTGATCATTTGGTATCTCTGGAATAGTAGAAATGAGGCTAAACACTTGGGTATTAAGATGAATTCTTATGACATTATATCCAAAGTGAGGTTTAAAATTCTACAGCTGAAAGCTATCAATCTCATTTCTATTAAGCACTTTACTAACAGCCATTCTTTGGCTGATCACTTTGGGGTTCATAATGAGGGCATTATAATTAATAGGGATTCTATTGTGAAGTGGTCTAAACCTTATGATCCTTATGTCAAGCTGAATACAGACGGGTCTGTTCATGCTACTAAAGCTGGAATGGGTGGTATTATCAGGAATTCTCAAGTAAATCCTATTGCAATTTTCTCGGGCCCTCTATCTGTTTGTTCTGTTTTAACCTCTGAGCTGATTGGTTTGTACCATGGTTTACAAATTTGTTTGAGGTTGGGGTTACAGAATGTTAACATAGAGGTTGATTCTACTCTTCTTATTCATATTTTTTCTAAGAATGAAGTTTGTTTCCCTCAGGATTTTTACACTATCAGAAAAAATTAAAATGGCTCTCTCCTTACTTAATTTTACTATCTCCCATATTTATCGTGAAGGTAATGCGTGTGCGGATTGGCTTGCTAACTTCGGTGCTGAGAGTGAGAATTTTCTAGAACATTCGGTGTATGAGATTCTAGTTCCTCTTAAAGGCATGGTTATTGTTGACCTTGATTTTGTCAAACCCATGGGCATGGTGGACTGAGTTGAAATTAATAGCCCGTTAATTGCATTAAAGCCTCCCCTTCGTTTTGAATTCAAAACCATGGCCTCCTAGCTCTATTTCCCTCCCAAAATAGTTGGTGATTAGATCTAGGCCGTTCAAGATAGGTTAAGGGATTTAAATAGAAGAAAATTAGGTCATTAGTGGGGGATCTTTTTGCCCTTTCTCTCTCTCAAGGCAATCTCAGGCTCTGAGATTTTGTGAGAGTGCTCCCACGACCTCCTATCACCTTTCCCGACCAAATCTAGCGGCCAAAAGCTCGCCGGCGGCGAGGCTCCAGCGAAACCGAGCCCATTTCCTTTCCAGGACGAATCCCGATCGATCCAAGGCGTTTCAGGACTTGAGTTCAACAAGAGACTTGTGATTGGAGATCCCAAGAGTCCAACGAACCCAAGATCTCCCGAATCCACCGTGTGGATTGAGGTATATCGCAAACCCTAGCCTAAGACACTTAGATTTAAATAACTTCTTATACAATGCATATTTAGTTGATTTCTTAGGACCCCATGAATGCTCTTCATGCCTAGTACCTACATCTAAAATTTTACTAAGTTTCATCATGTCGTTTGAGAGAACGAGGCGAAAGACACCCTAACCTCTCGGATTCACCCTACCGCACCGTCTGCGGAATCTTGGCTGTTGATCTCGTGATCAACGGTCGAAATCGCTCGGATCCGCAGCTCTGTCCACCCACAGCGCCTGATCCCGCGGTTCTGGGCTCGGTCCGGCTCAATCTGTGATGTCAATCCCTAACAGCGGTCGATCGAGCGGTCACCAGGCTCCACCGACGTGGCTAAGTGGACGCGGGTCCACGGTCTGATTGGCGCAATGATTGCGCCAATCATTGCTGGCGGCACAATCATCGCACCGCCAAGCAATGATTGGCCGCGGTTCCACGATCCAGTAAGGACCCGCCACGTGTCGCTGCCTATTTGATTTTTTTTAATTATTTTAAAATACATAAAACTTTAAAAATTCATAGAAAATCCATTTTTTGTCCGATTTTCGCGTACAATACCTCGTTTTGATCGGATTTTTATTCTCTACATGTTAAAAAGTTTTTTTTAATAAAAATGATCTATAAATTTTAAATTACTTTAAAAAAACAGCAAAGCCCTTTTCTTTTACATTATTTAAATAATTATTTTAGTTTAATTATTATTATATTACTATTTTAATAGTTATTTATTATACTAATTATCATTTCTTTTTGATTGTAAGTTGCTGTTTTATCTTTTATTATCATTAGTATTATTATAAATTTTAATATATACATTTAAATATTATTTATTTTTAATTATTTAAAAATCCCTTTTATTGTTTTAAACTTCGAAATTGCGTAACTTTCTCGTTTCAAGTCGGATTTTGATGCACAGCACCTTGTTTTGGGTGTATTTGAAATTTGGTACAGTTTGAAATAACTTTTGGGTGAAATTTCTGTTTAGATTTTCTGATATTTCCAAAACAGTGAAATGACACTATTTTAAAACATTATTTTATTATATTTAAAATTCGGAAAATCATATCTTCGTCGTTTTAAATCAGATTTTTGTGTATAACCCCTCGTTCTTTTCAGAAAAATGTGTATTTTATTTTGAAACCATTTCCAGCTCCTGATTTTGGCTGTTTTGACATACCACTATTTGGATTCGATTATTCGGGTACTTTTGATATTAAATATTGATTATAACATTATTTTAAGGATACAAACTATTTTCAAATCGCTTGAGACTTCGTTAGGGTGGTCAGCGGGTTTCCCTATACTTATGTATTATGAATTGAATTATTTTCAATTATTTTATTTTCCAAAAATATATTTATATCTATAAGTACTTTTAAATTATTTTAAAACTACTTATACCTAAATTCTAATTTTGGGAGACCCGTTATCGTATGAAATTTTAGACATGGGTTCTATGAATGAAGAGCAATCATGGGGGAGAGGATTAGTGGGTGATTGAGTCCCAATTATTCACTAATTCCTTCATTAGGTGTCTTTACTTTTATTTTTCGTAGATTGCATGTGTAGGTCGCACCACGAGCACTTAACTTAGGCTCTCCTAGATTTAAGAACATGGTGTGTTTATTTCATTATTGTACTCCCATGCATTTATTAACTTGAGGGTTAGACAAAACATCACTTTAAACTCCTACAACGTAGTGACACCCTAAGGACAAAAATTAAGGAACCGTCTAGCGAACTTAGAAGTTTTCTAGGAGCTAGGATAGATCCCGAATTGAAATGAGAATTTCAACACTTAAACTTAGTGACATCTGAAACCTCCCAGAATTTTCTTGGAATTTTTAAGAGTCTTTAGGCCCCTTAATTAACCAACCCTAATTAACCCGCTAAATAAGGCCCCGAGACCTTCTAAAAAATACAATAAATACATCTTAGGTCAGAAAATTACCCATAATATGTTTAGAATATGATCCTTGACCTTAGATAAATAAGGCTCCCTAGTTTGACTCTAGATTGACCCATAATTTGACCATAGGTGGAATTTACTATTTTGCCCCTAATAAATCATTAAAAATTATTAAAAATCCCAAATTTTCCCCAAATACTTGGGATCAATTTCTCAGGTCATTCCTGACCTTTGGGGGTGATTCCAATTAGTTTGGAGCTTGTTTGGGGCAAAATAGTAAAAAAGGCCCTTTCTTAGTTAATTTAGAAATTTCCCTTAATTACCCAATCTTAGAAAACCCATAACTAATTGTAGAAAATTTCAAATTAGGTAAACTCACTTGCATTAGACTCCAATTAAGGCCTAGTATTTATTAAAAATATTAGGTTTCTAGTAATTGGCCTAGATTAGAAAGTCAACTTTTTAGTTAACCGTAGTTTATTTAGGGCCCGAAACTTAGAAAATTCATAACTTTGTCTAGAGAACTCCAATTTCATCCTACTACCTGTCTAACGACTCCTCTTAGGGTCTAGTATTTTCCTAAGGTGATAGAAACCCCAAACCTAGCCTCTTTTCTATAGTGACTTTTTGAACCCTTAGTCTAGTTCCTAGAAGGACCCGGGACTTTCCAAAATTGGCTAATGCAATTTAAACTTCAAATATCATCACCCTAAGTCCCTAAAATTGATCAAAAAACTAAATTAACTAAAAATGGACTCTAATCCATTAATATTCGAATTTCAATTAAAATCTCCTTTTCTAACCTACAACAAATCCAAACTTCAGGCAATTTTAACTAACTACCCTGCTTAGGACCAATCCAAACTACACAAGCCTTACACACACATAGAATGGTTTGCTAGGGCACCACTTCTAGACCTAGGTTAGGCCGCTGGATTTTATTTTTCTGTTGTGTGCCGGAGCTTTCCGTGATTTTCATTGCATGCTGTTTGAAAAATTGATTGATGTGTTTGCTTACTTTTTCTTCACTCTGTGATGTGATGAACGCTAGATTTACCCCTAAGTTTGGAACGTCATATATATACTGTTCTTCCGTGCAGGTGGCCATGCTCAAGCTAATAAAAAGGGGGAGCATTATAATGATTTTTAATAATGTTTTATGCAGGTGCTTGCTCAGCTCCCCCTAAATAAAATGAGGGCTAAATTGATTATAACTGCACAGGTGGAGTGCTTAGCCCTCAAAATTAAGAGCATGGCTTGGCACAGGGTCAATGGTGTTAGCACTTTTATTTTCATATAAACTGGTTGGGATGATCTTTATTAGGATAACCCTGCAGGTTCTTTAGATTTCTTTTCTGCTTTTCAAATGGATGTAAAATTTGTAATAATAGTTAAGAGTTGTGAAATTGATATTTGAGTTGGGATATTATTATCCCACTTGAATCCCAAAAGAATAAGGCATCCTCATAGGGGAGAGTCTTCTTCCATTTGGGAGATCAAGTGGGATGGCTTTAGATATCCAAAGAGAAAAGGAAATGCCCCCTACCTAGGGTGAATTATCTCTTCGTTTGGATATTCAAGCCACGACGAATCCAAGGAGGAGAAATTCAAGGAGTCCAAGGAGGAGAGATCCAAGGAGTCCAAGGAGGAGAGTTCCAAGGAGTCCAAGGAAAAGGAGACACCCAGAAAACTGAAGACCAATATCCCACTCAAAGTCATTTGCGTCTGTCATAGGCTTAGAAATCCGGGTTGTTGGCAGTGGTGCCCGGCCACTTTATTTTCTGTATATATGGGGTGTAATAAGGGCAATTTGCCTATGGCCATTTAGTTGATTATTTTTGGATTTTTATTGATGTGTTTACCTGATTGCGCAGTATAAATTACATGCTCTTCTTAGGTTTCTTTCGTGCATGCCGATTTTGTTTTAGCCTGGATTGCGTTAGGCTCTTTTAAGGATTATAAAAACTTTTCTACTCATAACTAATCTCTAAAATTTTAAGGTTTAAATAACATAGAAACCTAACAAACTTAGGGAACTGCTGGAATCGTCCGGGGTCGCATGCATATTACTGCATTCTTCTCTCCTTCTTATAAGACATCTCCCTGCCTGCGGGTAGAGTCCGGATAATCTGGCCTATGAGGATGAAGTGCCGGACCTAGGGAGACCCAGTCTTTTCAAAAAATTATTTTCTATAAGCCTGTTTTTAAAATTCTATATCATTCATGAGCTGACGATTCAACTAGCATGCATTGCATTAGTAACCAACTAATTAAAATTTAATTGCATTAGCTAGGAGCATCTAACCCACATAAGTCCAGGACCATTTAGGAAGTTCTCTAGATGTCGGTCCTATTTCTAATAAACTGTACCTCCCACCCTTCAATCATAACTGACTTGATAGCATGGTTTTAAATCGATTAGGTGGTTAGCTGGCTCCCCCAATCCAGGCCGGGATAAGTCCATGTTTTGCACTGCATTAGTTAGTACACGCGTCTTAGTGTTTCGTAGAGCACTAAGCCCAACCTAGATCTAGGATTCGAGGCTACTACATTCGGTCTCGTAGTATGCCTTAAATAGTAGGTATGTCCCCTCTTTTTAGGGACTATAAATCCTACTTATCTGCGTCACAGGATGACGCCACCTCCATCCATTCTCTCATGCATGTGATTGGATGTCTTGACTTTTATTTTCTCCAGTTTCTGTTTAGCACCCTAAAGCCTCCGAATGCTGGTGTGCATCACGCATGTCTGATTCAGCCCTTTGGGACCCTTCTTTCCTTTTGAGTAGGACTTCTTAGTCTACCCCTTGTGTCAATCCCACTTTAGGAAATGATAATGTATGATTCTTAATCGAGAGTTTTCTCAGGCTCAGGCCTGAGATGTAATTAACCACGGGGGCTTGCGCCCATGGGAAACTTGGCCCCACATCTACTAAACCCCACTCGATGCCCTTGCATCGGATGGGGGAAACCCGTGACTAGGTCGTGTATATTACTATCCATCGAGGTGTGTGGGCGACAGCCCCTATCCTCAATGGTTAGTCGTATGCATGATCCAATCTGCCCTTCCAATCGACCCGTTCACGCGGTGTTCTTTTCGGAGGTCCACAATTATTCTTGATAAAACTGGTTTACCTTACATTCGTCATAAGTAGCTTGGTGTTTTCTGTGTCTGTTCTGGATTTGTCTGGGTTGGTTGGTGGTGGATTTGCTGGTTGTTCGCTCTTTCTACTTGCTGGGGTGTTTTTTGCTATCTTGGTTTCTGCTGGGGTCATGTTTTTCTTCGAGAGTTTTTTGGGTATCTGGTTCTATTGTTATTTTATATGGGAGAGCTGGGTGTGCAATGAGGTTATGGGGTTTTTTAATTGCTGCAATCTGGATTGGGTTTTGTCTATGTTCTTCTGGAATTCGCTGAGCTTCTTGTGGTTTCTGTTTAGCAGTTACTATTTTCATGATAATCCGGCTGTGTGCCAGAATTTTTTTTGTTTTCTTTCTGCTATGGAGACTGGTAGTGAGGTTCTCTGGTATTACAACTACACTTATGCTGATGTTTTAAATGGGAATGGCTGGAGGGAATGTTGGTATAGATGGAGTATTGGGGATAAGCTTGTTCATCTGGACTGTTGGTAGAAGGGTTTTTACGTTAAGAGTAAGAATTGGGCTTTTATGGAGATCAATGGGTTTTTCAATTCTCTTAACTTTTATATTACTAATATCTTTTTTTGGAGTGCTTATTGCAGGAATAATTTTAATTCTATCTTAGGGAGCTTCAATGATCGCAATGTACTCTTAGTGTTTACTTTGTCTTTTATATCTTTGGATATCTGTTGTTTTGTTTGCAGGAAGATTGAGCTGAACAGGACATTGATGTTCTTCCTTTTTTGGGTGCTGTCTACTCATAGCCCTAGTTTTTTTTTTATGCGTTTCTTGCACTCGTAGGATTTGGAACCTCCGGCTCTTAGGATTTTTTGTCTCTTTTTGCCTGTAGCTCTTTTGAGCAGTAGCAAGCTGGAAGGTCCTTTTAAGGATTTTGTAACTGTTTTTGAAATTAACGTGTTGGTCCCTCTATGGGTTTTAACCCAAAAAAAAGTATAATATGACTAAACTGATGTGCATAAGTAGAGGTATAAGAGAAAATGGAGGTATAAGCATAAATAGAGGAATAAGGAGTGAAAGAAAAAAATATGTAATTTTTTAAAAATACAATAGCAAAATATTATTTTCTATCATATTATTTCAGTCCTTTTATCAATTTCAAATACATTCTTATGCTATTATTTTTGACACATAATTTTTATTGTCACTAGTTTTCATAATAACACTATATTTGATAATCATGATATATGACATAGGTATCAGTTTAGTTTACTTTAAGCATATTTTTTTTTTATAAGATGTTCTACTAGTGTACAACACTACAGGAAAAATGCCTATTACCGGCGGTTATAACAGGCGGTTTATAGACCACCGGTGTTACCGGCAGTGTCGCCAGCGGTTTGACCGCCGGTTTTTACCGGCGGCCTAACCGATGGTTTGGTATGTTAAGCCGTCGGTACTAGCGACGGTCCATAAATCGCCGGCAAACCGCCGAACATCAATATGAACCGGCGGTTTAACGACGGCCGGGGTCACCGTTGATAAGTTATTTTTTACCAGCGGTCTGGACCGCCGGCAAACCGCCGATAAATGCCCTAATATGAACAGACCCGAACCTCACATTTCATTTTTACTCTTTCCTTCTCTCTCTTGTTTCGGTCGCTCTGTCGTCGCCTCCGCTCGGATCGACTTCCGTTTGTCGCCGCCGACGAAGCTTCTCTAACCGCCGACCCCAATCCGACCGCCGACGGTTAATCTCCGACCTCCTACCGCCGACCCAATCCGACCCCAAACCGACCGCCGACTTCTATTTTTCAACCCTAGATTTCTATTTTAAGGTAATTTTTTATCGTTTTTCTTTGATTATTTGTTCTCATTAGACATTTGCAAGTGTTAGAGTTATTTTGAATGATTTTGGTAGTAATGCAAGAGGTAATGTTGTAATCATTTGGGTAGATCTAATTTTTTATTATGTGTTATTTTAGTTTAGAGTAGATCTAATTTGTTGATTGTGACTTTGGGTTAGAGCACGATAGGAAGAGAGAGATTGAGGGAGAGAAAAGAGAGGGAGAGGGAGAGAGATATATGAGAGAGCAAGATAGAGAGAGAGAGAGAGAGAGAGAGAGAGAGAGAGAGAGAGAGAGAGAGAGAGAAAAGAGAGGGAGGGGGAGAGAGAGAGAGAACAAGAGCTAGCATTGAGATGAGGGAGAGGGAGAGAGAGAACAAGAGAGATAGATAAATAGCAAGTGTTAGAGAGAGCGAGAGATCGAGAGGGAGAGAGAGAAAAGAGAGGGAGAGTGTAAAGAGAGTGAGAGGGAGAGAGAGAGAGAACAAGAGAGAGAGAGAGAGCGATAGATAGAGAGATAGCAAGAGCGACTAGAAAGAGGGAAAGTGAGAGAGCGAAAGAGAGAGGGAGGGGTAGAGAGAGAATGAGTGAAAAGGGAGAGATATGGAAAAGAAAGAGGGAGAGTGAAAACGATAATATATGTGAAAAGTAAATCCACTCATCCACCTAAACATCCTCATCCACTCATCCACCTAAACATCTCTGCAACACTTAACTTAGTATTTTGCTTGTCATTTAATGGCCAACATTCAGCACCATAAAGCATTGCATGTCTCACCATCTTATAAAATTTTCCCTTAAGTTTGAGGGGGACTTTTCTATCGCACAACAAGCCAGATGCATTCCTCCATTTCAACCATCCAACTTGAATTATGCTGATAATATCTTCATCTATTTCACCATCACTCTGAACAATAGATCCAAGATATCTAAAATGTGTACTCTTATTAATGACTTGGTTTCCCAGAATTACACTCCATATATTTAGTTTTATATACACTTAAGTGAAAATCTTTAGACTCTAAGGTTGACCTCCATAATTCAAGTTTACCTTCAACTAAATTAAGTGAAAATGATTTACGGAGGTACAAGGATAACATACCAATCATCCTATGCAAGTTAGAGAATATATTTTCCCCAGGTTTTTTTTTATTCTATGGAACATCTTCCAGTCCATCTACCTTACGAAGCTAGAGTTGGTGGACCTGTACAATATCTTTGGATGTATCCTTTCGAAAGGTAAATGTGTTAAGATTTTTATTAAGTTTTTAATATTCTTGAATCAGTTGAGATAACATATTTTTATTAACTTCACGATGATTGTAATTGTTTAATAGATATTTGAACAAGTTGAAGAAATATGTTAAGAATAAAGCACGACCAGAAGGATTAATATGTGAAGCATATTTATCTCAAGAAACAACTCACTTTTGCTCCTACTATTTCGAGCCCCATGTAAGGAGTACAAGAATAAAAATTGGTCGTAACATGGACTTCGATGTAGAAGAATAATCACATGCTACACTATCAGTATTTAGAAGGCAAGGAAAGCCCAGTGGCAAATGTGTTGAAAGATATCTCAACGATTTAGAAATAAATACAACGAATTTATATGTACTACTGAACTATGAAGAAGTTGAGACAATCTTAGAGTAAGTTCTTGCATAATGTTAATAATTAATTAGTAATATTTATTTAAAATACTAAAGTATTATTTGTCACCAGGTATTTCGTAAGCAATTTGCCTTTGACAGATTCGAGGGATATTGAGCAAGCTGTTGCAAATAAATTTCTAACTTGGTTCAGATCATATGTGAGCACATTTTTTTTATAAATTTAAATCTTATTTATTATAAAAATACTAATATTTGAAAATGTTTTTAGGTACAAAACCCTGATAACAAATGTTTCGATAAAGGTTTGCAAGCATTAGCATGGGGTCCAATGCGAAAAGTAAAAACTTGGCCAATATATATAGTGAATGGGTTCAGATTTCATACCAAATCGTGGAGTGAAGGAAGAAAAACTAAAAATTGTGGAGTATGTGTTAGAGTGAACACTCATGAAGAAGATGAGTGTGATTATTATGGTATTCTGAATGAGGTCCTTGACTTGGAATACCCAGGCAAAAATGAGAACTTTGTATGCTTATTTAACTGTCAATGGTATGATCCAGTACAAAATAGAGGCACAAGTGTTTATCCTGCGTATAGTTTAGTAGATGTTAAACATAGTAGAAGATACGAGAAGTTTGATCCATTTGTGTTAGCAAGTCAAGCTATTCAAGTTTATTTCAGCAAATATCCCAGTGGTCGTAGAGACAAATAAGATTGGCAAGCTGTCATAAAAACAAAAGCACGAGAAATAATTGATCAACAATATATTGTAGCAACTGCACATCAAGAGGATGAGATGTCAAGTTGTAGGTCTGTTGAAATTGAGGAGATGACAACTACAACCTCTACTATTGAAATGAAGTTAGAAGATGTGGATAGTTCAACTAGTTCAGGCGAAGATGAGAACGAGGATGAAAGTGAAGATACCCTTGAGAGAAATGAAAATAGTTTTGATGATTCTGATTAGTTTTTGTAAACTAGAATTGTAGAAAATTTTAATGTTTTGTAATATTTTGAATAGTACTTTTTGAATTCTAAGAATTGAAATTGTTATTTGCCAACTTGTATTTATTAACTGCTTTTTGTAATTCATTAACTACTTTATTAATTGTTTCTCATAATTCATTACCTGCTTTATTAATTATTTTCAATGCTTTAATTAGTAATTATTTTTTTTAATATTGCAGATGGCTTCAGGCGATGATCCTCCTCGTAAATCATTTGCCTCAAAGTTCCGCCGGAAGAAGATTACTACTAACAGACCCACACAGATTGAGGTAGGTGAGGGGCCTTTAGTTCCACCAGATCAACCTACACCACCACCGCCACCACCTGCCAGGAGCCAGCAGCATTCCCCAGAGCAGGGTCAGGGTCATGAACATTTAGATCCACCTCCTGTTGTACCTCCATACTTCCCTGGCCACTTCCCTCCTCCCTCGACGAGTCCTCACTTCCCCTCTCCAGATCAGACACATGCTTCTCAATTCTATCCATATTACCCCCCACCATCATCACAGGCAGCCGGTCCATCCACTGGTCCCCACCCTCCTTACCCTTACCCATATTACTACCCCTATCCGGTGCAGCATGAACAGGGTGGACCATCAAGACCACCAGAGGTTGGCGCTAGCGATCATGCAGCTGCAACATATAAGCGTCAATACATTGAGCCTGAGGGTGATAAGTAAGTTCAATTTAAGTTATTAAGTTATTTTTATTTTGATATATTATATGTTATTGACAAAAAAAGTCAATTGCAGCTTCAATTCTTTAAGGCCACCTATACATATGATCCGGGATATAATAAAGAATAAATATGATGCTCCTTATCCTGGAAGAAGATCCCAAAGCCGGTTAGAGATATGTGGTTTGGATAATTTCAGGTATGTTTTTTTGATATGATTTCAAATATGTGATTTAATTTGTACTAATCTTTTTGATATTGCCTAAATTTTTACATAAAGAATTTAGGTGGTTTCCTGAGCACAGCACGAGGATCAGATCAAATTTTGAGAGGAGAGGAGCGACCCGTCTCAGAGACATGTTCACGGATATTAGAAAGTCCAGGCAGCGTCCTAATTGGATTGGAGAGGGCGTTTGGGCTGATTTGAGTAGTGCTTGGGCGACCCCTGAGTTTATAAAAATGAGAGAGCAGAATAAACAGAATAAAGCCTCTAGCTGTGGTGGTTTAGGAAGCTCTCTTCATACTGGTGGATCTGTACCTCATACGGAATATAGGCGGCGACTGGTAAGTGTTTTGAATTAGTTTATTACATATATTTATGTTATTATAACTATTTCTTAAATTTTTAGAACGAGCACCTTGGTCGGGAGCCAACACCATTGGAGTTGCATACAAGAACTCATCAACATCAAGCTGACCATCAGTGGGTTGATGAGAATTCTAAGAAGGCTCATGTGAGTAAAATTTTTTGGAGTTTTAGAATAAAAATTTATTTTAATAAAACTAATTGTAACTCGCAGGATGATTTCGTACGAGCTAGAGAAAGTCGGCAGTCCACTGGCGAGGGATCATCTTCTGGATCGGCCCACATTTCTGAGTATCAAACATGGTCAGAAGTTGTTGGTGGAAGAGAGAGTGGGAGGGTATATGGCATGGGTTCACAGGCTTATGCTATTGAGGGCAGTTCATACACCTTTGCATTTCATGATCCAAGTGGAGCTGAAAAACCTGTAAGCGAGAGGGTTGCAGCGCTGACTAGGGATATTGAAGAGATGAGAAGGGTTCAATCTAGAGAGATTGAAGAAATGAGAAAAGTTTAAAATGAAATGCAAGCAGAGCTGCAATCATATAGAGTTGAAAATCAAAGGAAGAAGGAGCAAGAGGAGAAGCCATCTCCAGACAATGAGGATACAGTTGAGGATTAGATCTTTTTTATGTTTGATGATTGTATTTAGAACTTGTGATTGTAACCTTATTGAATTTAGAACTTGGTGAACTTGTTTTATGTTTGATGAACTTATTTAGAACTTCTTAATGTTTGATTGTAAACTTGTTTATTTAATGTGGTTATATATATAGTTGTGATGAATATAGCGGCGTGTTGCCCAAAATATGTTATTATCTATTGCTATTTCTGCAGATTTAGAATTAAGGGTGAACCTCCCTCAATAGAGGGAATGCTGTCAATTTTTTTTTTCAGTTGCTACAAGTTTCCAGCGGCTAACCAGCGGTTTGGCCGCCGGTAACTTCGATACCGGACGGCTTAACCTATGCCACCGGTAATTCCCTTAAACCGCCGGTACTATACCGTCCGTTGAAAACCCGGCGGTGTATGCCGCCGGTACTACCGTCGGCCTTGACCGCCGGCGCCGTCGGTAAAATAACCGGCGGTGTACCAACGGTAGCCGGCGGTTAAGCGAACACACGACGGCCTCTTTAACCGCTGGCATACCGTCGGTAAAGTGACCGCCGGTTAGCTGTCGGTAATATAACCAGCGGCTTAACGGTCGGAGAACCACCGGTTACAATTCCGGTAGTCACCGGCGGCATCCGCCGCCGGAAAACCGCCGCCTAAAATAACCACCGGTAATAAGCCGCCGGTAAAAGTTTCCTACGCCAATATTTCCGGCGGTTCAAAAACCGCCGGTAAAATTTAAAACCGCCGGTTTTACCTTCCTAACCGCCGGTATTTGTCTTTTTTTCTATAGTGCAAGTTATTTTTATTTTTAATTTTGTATTAGGTTTCAAGTAAAATACTAAGCTATTGTTGGTAAACTCAACTTTAAATGCGTAAATTATTTTGAAGAAAGGATGAAGATCCACTTGAGTAGAGACTACTCATACTTATAAAGACCTTGATCAAAGCTATGCTCATTATGAAGACAAATTCTTTTGGACAATCATGATGATATATATGTTTTGATGGAGAGAGTGATTAAGCCATGATTATTAAGTATGACTTTTTTGGTTGAATAGTTTAGTAAAATAAATGAAAAGATGTTAATATTTCTATTTACTATTTATTTGATAACATAGAAAAGGCTTTGTGATTGTGAGCATTGAAGAAAAAATTGCTTCCTAATAGATTGTGTGAAATAAATAACTATTGTGGATACAAAATGATGTGACCTGCATCAATAAATCATTTTATTGGGTTGGGCTATGGTAGTAAGAAATTTAATTTGCCTAAACTGGCATTAAATAAGGCATTCAAACTCAAACATAATTACAAAATACATGGTTTGACTGTTATCATACATTATTACTCGTTGATCATGTATTTAGGTGAAATACAAAAGCTTTCATAAACAACATAGAAGAAAAATTAATATCTCCACAAAAGTTGAGTAGGGATCAATTACAAAAAATAATGTGTATGATATCAAAAATTACTAATTCTTTAATGCTTTCATATTATAGACTCTTAGGTTATAAAGTTAGTCTCAACTGGTTAAAGAGAAGGATTTTTTTAGATTTATCTTATTGGAGAATGATAAATAAAAATTATGTATTATTTAATATGTTTTACTTGTAGTAAAAATATGTTATTTTAGTTGATTTTGTACAGAAAAAATTAAAAAAAATTGTATAAAATTTTAAGGAGCCCAAAGTGTTGCAGTGTAGGAAGAAACACCGCTACATCACCACCATCAACACTGCCGAGGCTCCATATTTTGGTTATAGTAGCACCATGTTCTATATTTTTTAGCACTACAGAGGTGAAACATCCAGCTTCATGCGTTGCCAGTGCCACTGCATCAGAAAGTCAACTTGGCAACGCCAAGTTCTTAGGAATTTAAATTTTCTTGTGCCACAATTTCTCACGACTTAGTGCCATAACGCTTCAATGTTAACAACACTGCGGTATTGCAGTTGTAACATTCTATGCCCATGTTTCTCCAGTGAAAGGTCGCAACTATTCACAAAGCAATCGTTCTACGTCATCAAGCATCGCCGTAGAGAAAAAAAATTTAGTGATGAGGCGCTAGTTCATTTTAAGGGCATCATGGTGCCAATCTTTCAAGCATTGTAATGCCAGTTGCCTTTTTATGTAATCCTATAAATAAATGTTATATTGTTTAATAGAGGAGTTCAATTATTGGTGTAAAATTTAGTACTTTTTTAGTGTACTTCTCTAGTTTCCTCTTAGTGTAAAATCTAAGAGAGGCTAAGGAAATATAAGAGATAATCCATTAGAGTGTTTAGCCTATGTTAGTTGTGGAAACTCTGTAATTAAAGGAAGAAGAAGTGTAGAGGAGATGGCATGATCATTTCCGGTGATGTCACTCCCTTGTATTTTATTATTCTAAGAATTTAATGAAAATAAGTTTTCTTGTCATTTATTATATATCTGGCTAAATCTCTTATTTTTGATTGATGATGCAAAGAGTATGTTTAAGAGGTATGTAAATTTATGGACCAATTTATATTAAATAATTGAAAATGTGTTTCCAATCCCATGTAGTTTTGGTCATATGTCTTTTTTAAAAAACTCTTTCTACTACTTGAGAAAGTATAAATAACTTTTAAAAAAAAACCAATTTTTAAATATATATGTTAAGTTCATGATACAATAAATTTGATTGAAACAAATATTTGCACGATCTTGCATACGGACCAATCGAGCAACATTGCCTATTTTTTTGGTAACATCTTGAGCTCCAATATAGAGGAAATGGTAAAATGATAAAGTTGGAAATCATTAACTCTTTCATATTAGATCAAAAAAGAGCAGTGTATAAAGAGTCCAATCTCTATAAATGCTAGATGGAGAGGCCCCAAATTTAAGTAAATGTGTCAATATGATATGGATAAAGTTATTTGGAATGAAAATTCACCATTTAGTTGTTTATCATATAAAATATTAAATTCATTAATTGAATAAGCATTTTCCTAAAGGATTTGTTCTACACTTGTTTGAATGAAGAAGTATACTAAGGAGTGATTAAAACATCCCAATAATCTAACGCAAACTATAAAAAAATATTTCCCTTGGATTTATTTGACTAGATGGAGCATTCACTTATGTCATTAATTAAGTTATGAGATGAGAGTTGGAGGTCCGGTTCAATATTGTTAGATGTTTCAAATGTTAGATGTTTCTATTTGACAGATATGTATAATTTGTAGACCAATTCATATTAAAAAATTGAAGACAAGTTATATGAAGCTCAATCCTCCAACAAGGTAAGCTTCGAAGAAATTACAATTGAGAAATTTCTTTGTACAAAGTGGTTGCATTGACAAAATAAATGAATGCACAAAATGTTTTATAACTTTCTATTTTATGTTTTTTTTTTTTTGGATGTTAAAAGAAATTGACAGTTGATATCATATTTTTTTATAATATATATAATTGCCTTTCAAATGATCAATTTTAAATAAATTTTCTATGTTGTCAATAAAAATAGGGAGGAATGGAATACTATTCAGTATTTTTAAAATTTAGAAAAATTGTCCTGTTACAATGTTTTAAAGGAAAAATTACTCAACAATGTTTTTTTTTTATTATTTTTTTTTTCTATAGGCTTTTGGCAAAGTTTTGGTGGACATTCTATGGGAAATGATTGTACTGATTCTCTTGTGCAATACTAGTGAAAATAGCCGCTTGAAAAATTCTGGAAGATAGAAGTAGTCATAAATAAATTATTATGTGCAGAGTCCGGACGTAGAGTTATGTCCCGACTCCAATAAAAATGTGACATGTATCTTTGTACACAATATGTATAAATTTGTATACACTATATACAAATTATGTACAGAGTGTATAAGTTTATATATATTATGTACACAATCATATAATTTGTACATACTATGTATAAGAATACCTGTCACTCTTTTATTAGAGTCCAAATGTAACTCTACATCATGACTCCACACGTAATAATTTCTTTAAATACTGGTAGTGGTTGTGTCCGTTGAAATTATTGGTAAAAGTTTATGCTGATATTCCATCAACATTTTCAGCGGCTTGTGGGTTTTCTCTATAGCCACTGGAAATGATGTTCTGAGATATTTTTATTAATTGCTTCGTATTTCTACTGAAATGTCCTCTGATAATTTGCTACAAAAAATTTTCAGCGGAAATATTCCGTTAGTAACATCTTCCTACGATGTTTTTAGTGTCGAATGATTATCTACATCAAATCCATCAAAAAATATTTTACTAGAAAATAGCTATACTTGCATTTTAAAACTCAACTCGATCCAACTCAAATTGATTTAGTTTCAAACTAAAATTCAAGCAATTTTCTTGTTTCAATTATTTCTACCAGCACTTGGCAGGATTCAAACAACTTCCAAGAGAGATAAGTTTGTAAGATTGTTAAAATTGAAATTTATGTAAGTTGGTCTCAGTTATGGAGATTCAAGTCAAACCTAAACAAGCTGATATTTTATGTATTGAAGTGGTAAGCAACATTTTCAAGAAAATATTTATGCATAAATGATCCTATTGAGAACTAATTGTACTGTCCAGTGTGCTGCTCATCATATATGGCATTTATTCATTTACAATGTTTTGTAAGTTGAGGCATTGGTGTAGTGTTTTTATTTATTTTACAATGTCATATCTCCCATCATCATTTCCCATTCAAACAAACAACCCAAATGCCCCATATTCAACCGCCAGAATCACCGCCGCCTCTCATCCACAGCCGCCGGCGGCGAATCCAATCCTCCCCTTCCCCACATCATACACAACATCAAACGTCTTCTGCTGCCAATTCCCAATAATCGTCACTCCTTTCGCCGCCGCAAACGCCAAACACGACACCCCGCTATGCACATCAAACATCACATTGCTTCCTGGCAGCCTCAACACCGCTCCTCCGCCAAACACAAACGCAACTTCCGGCGTCGGCACCTTAGCCGCACTCCCCTTATAACACGTATCGAATAACGAATACGCCGGAGCCCGAGCCACCTTCCCCCCGATCGCCCTCACCACCGCTGCTCTGACCGCACTATACACCTCCTCCGGCAGCCTCGTGATCACCGTCCCTGAATCAATGATCGACGGTGATTCTTCGGATACCGTGATGCTCTGCGTCTCCACTGCGATACTCGACAGTTTCAAAGAATAGAGACTTTCGTCAGCCGAACTCTTTGTCATGGGTGTGAAGACGAATTTGCCAGGATTGTAGCCGCCGAACGAGAGGTAGCCGGTGGCGGAGCGAGAAGAGAGGCAGTATGAGAAGGAGCTTCCGAATTTGGGGCTGATTTGAGAGAAGAGAGAAATGCTATTCTTGGCGAGGCCAAAGATGCCGGCCGACTCTCCATACAAACCTTTATTGTTTTGGCCGCAGCCGAAGATGAATTTGGGGAAGGCTGCGACGCTACGGGAGAGTGAGAGGGTGTCTTGCGATAAGTAGCCAAAGGACAAGGAGCCATCGCCGTAGCCGGCTTCGTAGGTGCAGGTGCGGGAACTATCGCAGCCGGAGGGGTAGAGGGTGGCAGATAAGAGGGCGGAGCAGTAAGCGGCGGAGCAGGGGATGGTGCGGTAGGTGGAGGAGGCGGCTGGGTTGAAGATGGGGTCGAGTTGGCGGTGACAGTAGCGCTTGCAAGGGAGACATTGGAGCCATGGAAGGGAGCTTCCGGTGTCGATTTCAACGGTGTAAGGTTTTGATGGGGTGCCGATGTTGATGCGGGTGACGTAATTGGAGGTGCCGAGGGCGGTGCCCTTGAAGAGAGGGATGGAGGCGGCGGAGGTGGTGACGCGGTGGAGGAGGGAGTTGACGCGGGTGGAATCGTGGTGGAGGATGTCGGAGAAGGGAAGGTTGCTGGAGAGGGGAGACGGGGAGCAGGGGCTCTGAGGATGGTGAAGGGGGAGGCGGATGCCAGAGGAGTTGTGCTGCAGCTGCAGGTTGATAATGGCTGTATAGGGGAGAAACATAGATTAGGAAAATTGGAGGAACAAAAACTTAATATTAAAAAAAAAACTGTTTTTTTTTATTTAATTTTAAAATTTTTATAGATTTAAATATTTTATCTTTTATTTCCCGTAATAAATTATATTAGACTCTATTTATGCAAGCTTTTCCAAAAAACTCTCAAAGACAAAAAATAATACATTTTTTATAAAATATAATATAGGAAATTAATATGTCACTAAAAATTATCTGGATCATACCTGAATCTTCAAATATATGTAAATTGAAAACTTCAAATAATATAGTAAATTTGTGACCATCTGAACTTTAATTTCAATAAATTTATTGTCAAACTGAATATTTTGACAACCAAAGACACCAAAATCGGTTCAATTTGAGCCTAAATCAAGAGCTTAAAACATATTTGAAAGTTTGGATATATCTATTGGATGATCAAATAATATCCCAATATAGCATGCTTATAGTAAAATAAAGCGGCTCGACGAGACGAATCCAATGAGCCCAAAATCGATTGATTCTGACACCATTTAGACACAAATGTTCATGAAACACTTTTATGATTGAGGAATTTTATGAATCGATAGAGCACTATGAATTTTCTCTGGATTCACTATATTTAATAGGGCATATGTCACTAGCAAAAATCTATAAATAGTCCACATCTCCCTACATGAAGAGGAAGCTTAGTTGGACATAGGGCTAGAGGTTCAAGAAAGCTTTAGGGCACATGAATAATTTCAAAGCTACCCCGAAGTACCACTATTGGCTAACCCTCACCTGTTGGCAATCGCTGTTGAGCTTTCACTTTTTGATCGTCAATGGACATCCACCCGATTATTATCGTCAAACCACTATTTGGTCATCATCTTAAGACCTTTATCCGGCCTTCACTACTCATTGCCAACGCCATCTAGCTTTTGGTCAGCCAATGCCATCTGATTTCCACCTAGCCACCATCATTGTCAGACCTTTGTTCGACCTCCACCACTGAACGTTTGTAGGGTAGCCATTGCCACTAGGCCATCAATCGATCATCATCACTAGACATACATTGCACCGCCGATAATGGTCCTTAAGACAATCATTACTCTAATAATATCCTTTCAACCTTGGTAGAGTAACAACCCAAGAAAATACTTTAAAATGAATTTATTTCAAAAATTAAAATTTTCTGAACTATAGTGCTTTGATGCTATGCCTTTGGGTGCAATGGCATTGGGGGCCTAAAATTTTGCATCCCGACACTAATACTCTTTTTCATACAGTGATGCTCAAATCACATTCAGCGTAGTGACAATGTGTCAGGAGAGCACCACAACACTGAACACTAAAATGAGTTATATATATATATATATATATATTATATATATATATATATATATATATATATATATATATATATATATATATATATATATCCCTTCCATCACCCCCCACATCCCCTTCTCTTTTTGTTGGCTTGGCTAGGAAAGAAAGAAAGAAGAAGAAGAAGAGAAAGGTGAGAGGGAGAGAGGGTGAGAGGGGGGACAAAGGACAAAGAAAGCTCTTCAAAACTTCAACATATATCATTCCTATTACAAAAGTTGCATTGATCGTAATAAATAATCTTTACTTCGTATTTGTTTTCAATGATTCTAAGTTTGATATATTTTTTCTCTCATAAAAGTGATAGAAACCTGATATCTCCCGTTTCTATGAACTTTAACCTCATAACTTTTGATATGTGGTAGAGCTTGTTATTATGAGCATTTTGAATGAAATATTACTAAATTTTATTGAACAAATTGAGAGTTATGATTTCCTGAAATTAAAAAAAAAATTATTTCCTGAAGTTAATGAATATTTTACTGATTTTCTTTCATTCACAGATTATTACAATTCATATATGAAAATAATACTACTGATACGTAATGTATGTGATAATTGCATGTAGGAAAGGAAGGCTCACTATCAGTACTGTAAATAATAAGGGTTGGTTCTTAAAATGTTAATACCCTTTACATGAGGGAGGGCCAACAAGCTTTCCTTTAAAGATGGTTTACGGTGCTATCTTAGTTTTAGCATGTAATTGATGACTGATTATTCCAAAGGGAAAAGAGTGGCGACACTTTAAGATTATTGAAAACCGCATATAAGGATAATAATGATGATTAATGATATAACGATTTAATGATTAAATTGATCGATGAGAGATAAAAGGAGGTAAAACATCACATTTAAAGTTGGATGTTCAGTCTTATTAAGTCATACATAGATGCATATATACATTGATAATATGGTTACAATATATGGCAATGGGATATATGTACTAATAAGATGGATAAGGCTGATTACAATTAATTTATATGATATAATAGCGAAGAAAGATGACACATGATAGATAAGATTGACTTAATACTACTTGTTTGTAATTAATAATAGTAATCATATTTATTGGATAACATCAAAAACATGAATGATAAGTAGTAAGATTGATATGATAATGTTATGCCACTAATACAATATAATATGACACATTATATGTAACTGTTAATAAATGACTATTTATCTAATATGATATGATTGTTTTATATTGTGCACTAATTTTAGCTTTAGATATTTGTGCTTGTTGGGATTTAGGCTGATTAAATAATTTTTATATATTTTCAACTTAGGTTAAGAAAGCTTGAGGAAGTTTTGAGTTGCTGACACCTTAGTAGTTTTTGTCTTTTTTGTAGACAAGTATTCATTAAGAGAAGAAAGTTCACTAAACAATATGATTATTGTATATGTATTATTTTGAGCTTGTATTAAATTTTAAATATTGATGAATATAAATGTAATTATGTTTTCTTCACTTTTTATAAAATTTGTAAGCTCTAGTTAAATGATTAAATAATAGATAGAAACCATTCTTCCAAATATAAATTATGGGGTATGACAGGTTGTCCATCGATTAAAGTCCTCAAACCTCTATCACTCGACTACAGTCCTCAGACCACTATCGATCACATGACTACGTTCTCTCTAACCTTAGTCACAAGTCTGTGATCTCTTCGACCTCAGTTACCCACTAACTATGGTCTTTCCAACCTACATCGCTTGTTGACTATAGTTTCTTCAAACTCTGTCGTCCGCCAACTACATCCTCAGACCACCAACCCAATGACTACGATTTTAAATGCACTTTTAGCTAGTATAGTCTTTTCAATCTTAGACACCCGACTACGATCCCTCAGACTTCCGTCACCCACCAACTATGATTCTCGAACCACCGTCCACTGATTATGATCCTCAAACTATCGTTACCCGCCTACTAAGGTCCTTAGACCATCATTGCCTACTGACTATAGGCCATAGACCATCATCGACTAATTATGGTCCTCAAGCCACCATTATCCATCAATTTTGATTCTTAGTCCATTGTCACTCACTACAATCACAAAGACCTCGACACTAGACTATGGTCCATTTGAGCACAATCTCTTGACTACGTTTCCTCCATTCACCATCACCTGATTATGATCCCTCAAACCTATGATATATTTAACCACCATCCTCGACTACGGTTCTACAGACCAAACAAATATGCCAACAATTTCTTGAGAACAATGCTCATGCCAATTGATTTTTCCAACTCTAACCATATAATGTGCTCTATAAGATATATATTTTCTACATTATGTCAACATCTTGCCCCAATAATGGACATCATTTTTAATCAATGATAAATGTTAGCATAATCATTTCAATTGGGTCAAACCTTGTGATTTTTTTTTCTAGATTATTCACGTAAAAAATCAAGTGTCTCATATTACTCTGGCACCTCCTCTTTTTATTTGTGTGTGAATTTAAACTTTGTACATAATTAAGATCTTAATCTCTCTCTCTCTCTCTCTCTCTCTCTCTCTCTCTCTCTCTCTCTCTCTCTCTCTCTCTCTCTCTCTCTCTCTCTCTCTCTCTCTCTCTCTCTCTCTCTATATATATATATATATATATATATATATATATATATATATATATATATATATATATATATATATATATATATATATATATATATATATATAATTGGCATCTTTAATTTTAAAATAAGCATAAAACCTCCGTTGTGGCTGAATATAATTAAACATATTAGTATACTAATTTCATGCTCACTAAATTCTAACAATAATAATATAGTTTTATAACAAATTCTACTAGTAGTTATAATACTTAAAAAATATTCGAACCTTAGGAAATTTTTTTTTAATTTACGAAATAGGTAAACTATATTGCTTAATGTAATTTATTAAAATAATTTGACATATTACAAATATTTATTGCACTTAAAAAATTCGAATATCAGGAAAATGTTAATTGTTTTCATTTATTAAAATAATTAATTTTATTTCAAAACATCTATAAGAAGTTTATATAAATAACTTATATAGTTTGTAAAAAAATCAAACAGGAGTAAGAGAAATGGGAGCAAATTGATTCAAAAAATAGGTAAGAATATTTTAATGTTTTAGCTGAGATTTAATAGAGCTTCACACTAATCTCAATGTAAAATTAAGAGCTTTAAATTATATAGTTACACAAAATATGTCATGATACGTTTACACAATCTTTTTCACACACTAAGTCAATTGAAAATTATTTTTAAAATAAAATTTTAATCTTGCATATGTAAATAAATCACCAACTTTTTTTTTATAGAAAAAAAAAGCAAGAAAAATTTATTGTTCAAAAAAGAACAAAAAGAGAAAATTATATAAAAAGTATCTTTATCAAATAGATCAAAATAAAATTTAGATTGGTCATTAATGTTTTTTAATAAATATAATATAAATTTTAATTAATTATTTATATGATCTTAGAACACATTTAATAATTCTAAGATCAACTTACATGAACATTAATTAGTGTATTATTATCTCTATTTTTGAAAAAAATCATAAACTTTTTTTAAGACTAAGAATTTATTTGAGACATTTTTTCATTATATATATATATATATATATATATATACGTATTACATACATACATATATATATACATACATACATACAGATACACATACATATATATACATATACATACATATACATATACAAACATACATACATATATATACATATACATACAGATACATATACGTACATATACATACAGATACATAAACATACAGATACATATACATACATTAATACATATATGAATTTTTTTTTAAAATCTTTTTTTTTTCATTTTGTAGGAAAAATAAAATTAAAACATTTATAGGATGAGCTTAACCCACGATTCTTGTCTGCTTAAATCTGTATTTTAATTATAACCAACAAATAAAATAATAAAAAAATTTTTCCAATTTTTCCTTGTATATAGGACCACATAAAAAAAGAGAATATACCTAATTCCTTAACTTTGATTAATTATGCCATTATTACTAACTACCTCATTTACTAATTGATCTGGATGTGTTTCCCTTCAATAAAGATAGATATTTGACAGCAACCATATGAAAGTATAGCAGATCCAAACCCTAAAATATTTATGTTTCATTTGTGATAATTTATTATTGTTTTTTTCAAAAATTTTTTTTTAGTACAAAAGTTTTTTGAAGTTAAATTTTTAGCTTAAATTTTTTATATTATAAAGCTGTTTTAAAAACAGTATGAAAAATAGGAATTATTTCAAAATTTTCACTGAGAAAAATCATAAAATTTAATAGAACAAATTAGAAAATAATAATTGAAATTTAAGAAGAGATTGAAGAAATCATAAAAATTTAGGGATCATTTGAACTAAATGCCAACAATAATTTATAGTCCCGTTCTTTTTTAGTTCTTCTCCCTCAAAATTTTAAAACTTTTAACTTAGATGCCTACTCAATGATTAAATTAAGAAGTCATTTTGGATAGCTTTTTTACTGTTTTAAGAATCAAATTTTTAGAACAAAAAATCTAATTTAAAAAAATTTATACTAAATGTTGTTTCATAAAGTAGTAAGAAAGCTCTCAAAAACCAAAACTCTAATATAAAAATTTCAAATATTCCTTAAAAATCAATAGAACTGGACAATTAGAGAAGGGAAATTGGAGAACTTCCTTACCCTCAATTTGTGCAGAACAAGAGCTTGGAGGAACCTCCCTCAGTGGAGAAACAACTGAGAGAAGAAGAAAGAAGCAAAAACTCTGAAGCAGTTTCATCTCTACAACTCTGCACACGCTTCCCATATCAGCTTCCTTAAATACAGATAGTGTTCACTTTCGAAGGGCCCAATCTGTCTTCACCTTCACTTCATTTCAAACAAACAATTATTGTTTGTCAATTGATTTAAATGGAATAAAATATTTAATTGGTGGAGATTAAACGCACGATATTTCTAGAAAGCTCACAAGTTATTAAATAGAAGAGCTTCCCCCTCTTCCATTAAAAAAATATATATATATAATATATTGTAATTGGCGTAGCATATATCTAAAAGAAAGGCTTTCAATATTAATAAGTAAATGTGAAATTATTTTTATATAATTCTTATAAGAAATATTATAAGAATTTGGTGTGTGTTAAAATTTTAAGCTTATCTTAATAAAAATTTAATTGTAATATTTTGATATAATATTTGCTTTCCTTTTAAATCTACTGTAAAACTATAGTAGGAAAGGGCCCTACCACAGCTTGGCCAGCTCATTAAGAGTGTATCTATTCGCCTTCTTTCTCCTCTTCTTTTTCATAGTTTTGTTCTTTTGTATGGAAAGGAACCTCCGTTTAGGAATTCATTATACAGATTTTGTCTCAATGCATTCTTTAAATTAAAAAAAAGGAGATTTTATCCCCCTAAAAAGTTATACATGCGAATGAGATAATTTTGAGATTTAGTCTTACATATTTTTAAATTTTTTTATATTTAATTATCTATATGATAAATTTGCTCACCATAAAAAATGTAGTCGGTTCTGCTCCTAGAGGAGATGAAATCAACGACACTAATGTGATATGATCCAACTTCAAATATGCGCAAGTCAAGCACTTAAAGGGTAGTTGAAAACTTCATGACATTACTAAAGAAACAAAATGACCCTCGAGTCTCATGTGCATTCAGTCAAAATTAGCATCTCAATGAGATGAATCTATTGAACCCATGGCGATGTAGCCACCCTCTCCGTTACTAGACATGAGCGGACACCACACTCAGGTCAGCAACCCACTGCTCTTTCTTCTTCTATTTTACTTCTTCTATTTAGCATAGTACAATACTTTTTCAGAATTTGCTTATCTTAATTAAGGAATTATTGTTAGTAACCTAGCTTATAGTTTTATGGCCTGTTGAGAGGAAGAAGGACATAGAATAAAAACTATTCTCTTGAAATCCAGTTATTATTTTATTGAGTTATCTTGTCCCAGGTTCTTCTTTTTGAAACAATTACACCAGTTCTGGTATTAAAGCTAGGCCATTGCATGAATGGCCTAAGGAAGTAACCAACCCAAGCCCGATGACTATCAGAGTCTGGTGGCATTTGGGAGATGCACCAACACACGTCCAAGCAATTGGATGAGTTCATGACCAATTTTTTCGATTTCACAGATGAAAAGTGAGACGAGATGCGACAAATAAAAGCATCTACCAATCCTATAGTTCACCCCTTTTTCTCTGGTATCCATGCCGGATCAGAGAGCGCTTGCACACACAAGTCCTTTGCAAAGAAGAGCTCCTGCTCTATTTCTAGAATTTTAGATTCTGAGGTGGACGAACACCCTATATAGGATTATTCAGAGACACATGAAGATGCCCACATCATTAAAAACTAGAAGGTATCCATATAAAATTTGATATTCCATTTTTTGATGGTAGACTCCACATTGAAGATTACTTGGATTTGGAAGGAGTGGTAGAGAATTTCTTCGAGTGTATAGAGATTAATCATGACAAACAAGTTAAATATTTTGCATGCTGACTCAAAGAAGTAGCTTATGCATGGTGGATGCAGTTGCTTTAGAGTAGAAAGAAGGAAGTCAAGGGTCCTATTTGCAACTGGAGTAGCATGAAACAGCTAATGAGGTGGCATTTCCTACTTATAGATTTTGAGCAATTATTGTACCTACAATATCAACATTGTAAGTAAGGGCAACGATATGTCAGTGAATACACTGAGCAATTTTATTGTCTTAGTGTGTGTAACAACCTTATTGAATCTTAAAATCAACTGGTGGCTCGTTACATTGGAGGTTTGAAGGATAATCTCCAAGTTGAAGCTCAATTATGTCTAGTCCTTATCTCAGGCGGTAAACTTCTCTTTCAAAGCTGATGCTCAATTACAATGACTATATTGTTCGACTGCAATTCGATGATCATTTTTGGATGGAAGCCTAGGACAACCTAAGTTATCTATGTCACAATCGAAGAACCCCACAGTCCAATGATGTCCAAGCTCTCCAACTGAGGTTAGAGGACCAATTAGGGCCAAAGCACTCGCCAATTACAGTCATTATGTTAAGCCATCCATCATAAAGTATTTTAAATGTCTCTAACCTGGTCATAAGTCTAACGATTGTCCCGCCAGGCATCAGGCATAGTTCGTGGAAGGAGAGGAAGAAGCAAATCAATCCAAAATGTGGGAGGAAAAATAGGAGCTAGTTGAAGAAATACAAGCTGATGAGGGGGAACTAGTCATTTATGTTTCAGAGAAATTACTCTTAGCCCTGTGGAAGCCAATTGAAACTTAGAGGCATAGTCTATTTCACACCAAGTGCATGCGACATGGTGATTGTTAGTGGGTGTACCGAGAACATTATATCCCAAGTTGCTATTCAAGCTCTATAGATCAAAACAACTAAAAATACTAACCCATTTAAAATTGTTGCCCATATGTTTTCAGAAATAGGATTTTGATGATTGCAAATACTTTTGCTTTACTATGATTGCCTTACTTACTAACATTTCAGGACCACAAGATCAAGACTACAATTTGAACTAGCTCAAGATTGGGTAGATTAGGTCTGAGTCAATCTGTAAACTTTTTCCTTTCTTGAGTCAATTTTTTAATAAAAGTGATTCCTGAAGCTAAGTAACCTTGTATACACACACACAATTGGGAGAATTTCTAACTGTTTCATATGTTTGAATAGTTGCTATTTGAATGAGTTATATTTATGCAACTTATGTAGTTTTGATGATTCCAAACATTATTGTTCAAATGTATAGTTATCTCCTAACAATTTCAGAAGATTTGCACTTGCTCTTGTGTGTACTAACATTTCAGGAAAATCAGACTCCAGACTACGAAAACTTCAATTCAAATTCAACATGAGATATTTTGTTTAATTGATGTTTATCTTTTCTTTGAATTAATCTTGAAAGGGAGTGATTGTAATTGAGTGAATAAAATCTCACACACACAAATAAGGAGATCTTGAAATTCTATACTGATCGTACATGACGATATTTATCGTACTGGACGATCTGTCAGTTATCTCCTATAGAGCACTTGGAACGAATAGGAACTTGCTTTGAAAAATTTTTCTAAGTCCTATTCGTCCAGGACGAAATTTATTATCGTCCCAGGCGATGGGTTCACGGTAAACTTTTCGTCCAGGCCTTTGGAGTTGTTTTCTCTTGAGAGGGATCATTGAGAGGGAGAAGATCCTTGGAGGGGATTTCAAGGGAGTGTGGAGGGGATATTCACACGGTTGCTCCGGCGAAGGCTCTCAAGTGAAGTTCAACAACATCGGTCCGGTTCTCTGCCGACACTTATTGTTTGAATAGTTGCTATTTGAATGAGTTATATTTATGCAACTTATGTAGTTTTGATGATTCCAAACATTATTGTTCAAATGTATAGTTATCTCCTAACAATTTCAGAAGATTTGCACTTGCTCTTGTGTGTACTAACATTTCAGGAAAATCAGACTCCAGACTACGAAAACTTCAATTCAAATTCAACATGAGATATTTTCTGTTTAATTGATGTTTATCTTTTCTTTGAATTAATCTTGAAAGGGAGTGATTGTAATTGAGTGAATAAAATCTCACACACACAAATAAGGAGATCTTGAAATTCTATACTGATCGTACAGGACGATATTTATCGTACTGGACGATCTGTTAGTTATCTCCTATAGAGCACTTGGAACGAATAGGAACTTGCTTTGAAAAATTTTTCTAAGTCCTATTCGTTCAGGACGAAATTTATTATCGTCCCAGGCGATGGGTTCACGGTAAACTTTTCGTCCAGACGAATTTTACCATCGTACGAGGCGACCAGTGCTCTGGAAAATTTTCGTCCAGACGAAAATAAATATCGTACAGGACGATCAATTCTCTGCAAAATTTTTCGTCCAGACGAAAACAAATCATCGTCCCAGGCGATGGGTTCACTGCAAAATTTTCGTCCAGACGAATTTTACCATCGTACGAGGAGACCAGTGCTCTGGAAAATTTTCGTGCAGACGAAATAAATAATCGTCCAGGACGATCGGTTATCTGGAAAATTTTCGTCCAGACGATCACATTTTCGTTCAAACGATAAACCGACTTAGAACAGTTTTCAGCAGTTTCTAGAACCGACCTTGTAATAACCGTTCGTACTGGACGAACCAAGTTCGTACATGACGATCAGCTGTACGAAGTCAGTTCGTACACATATACAAATTGGGTCGTTTCAGATCGTTTAAGTAAAATCGTCCAGGACGATCCAGGATCGTACAGGACGATCCACTGCGTACAGAATTGAAAATTTGCAGTTTTTGGGCGGTTTCACTTGTCTTTTCTATAAATAGTCCAAATTAGACTGCCACCCAATCTTTTTGTCATTTGATCTTCGTGCCTCTTGGGAGAATAGCTAAGGAGAGAGTGGAAGAGAGCATTCAAAGAAGGATTCCTACCACTGGAGCGAGAAGGCTTCACTTGGATTGCTAAGGTAAGAGTCTCTACTTGTGAAATTGGATTTCTTCACTCTTTTTCTTTCTTCCTTCTAGATTCTTGTGAGAAGATCTATCAAGGAGATCCGGTTCTCTGCCGACACTTGGAGAGTGTGAAAGGACGAAGGGTTCTCTGCCCACACTAAGGTGTGAAAGGACGAAGGGTTCTCTGCCCACACTAGGAGAGTGTGAAAGGACGAAGGGTTCTCTGCCCACACTAGGAGAGTGTGAAAGGACGAAGGTTCTCTGCCTACACTTGGAGGGTGTGAAAGGACGAAGGTTCTCTGCCTACACTTGGAGGGTGTGAAAGGACGGACGGTTCTCTGCCAACCTGGGTATTGTGTAAAAGGACGAACGGTTCTCTGCCGCACCGGGGGGGGAGTGGTGAAAAGAGTGTGTTGTAAGGGCTTCTCCGCCTTGCTGTGGGTGCAAAAGGAGAGTCACTATTGGTATTAGTGCAATACTCAGAGGGTGCCTCTGAGGAGTGGATGTAGGTCTGGTTATAGACCGAACCACTATAAATCTGGTGTCATTTACTTTATAGCTTTTACGTTTCCGCACTTTAAATTTCAGTTTAAACAACTCTGTGGTTGAAAAACATTTTTCTACAAACTTTAAAAGAAAATTTTATTTCGGTTCAACTTTATTATTAAGAGGGTTTAAAATTTTTAAAACTACCAATTCACCCCCCTCTTGGTAGCCGTGGGACATTTACTTAGGCTTAACAACCTAATTACTAGACTCAACAAGTGGTATCAGAGCTTAGTTTCAAAATCATAAGTTTGAACTACTTTTTGATTAACGTAGATGGCTACATTTGGAAACCGAAACACACCTGAGGGTTACTCTATCACTAGACCTCCACTGTTTGACAATATTCCTTTTGATTTTTTGGAAAACACGCATGTCTACTTTCTTACAGTCACTTGATTATCGCATGTGGATGCTAGTCCAGGAAGGTTACACAAAACCAACTAGATTAGTTGATGGAATTAGGGTAGATACACCCTATGCAGATTGGACTATAGAAGAACGTGACTTAGCACAATTAAATTCGAAATGTTTAAATAGTTTCTTTTGTGCTTTAAAATCTGAAGACTACATGCGAGTTTCCACTTGTAAAAGCGGAAAAGACATATGGGATAGACTTTGTATTACTTATGAAGGGACAAATGAGGTTAAGCAATCAAGACTCAATATCTTGTTACATGACTACGAATTATTTCGCATGAAACCTAATGAATCTATATCTGACATGTACACAAGATTCACTCAAATTGTCACCTCTTTGCATGCACTTGGTAGGGAATTAACTAATGCTGAAATGGTTAATAAGATTCTTCGTTGTTTACCTACTGCATACGATGCTAAAATTACTGCAATTACAGAGTCAAAAGATCTGAACATTTATTCTATTGACAATCTTCTTGGTTCACTCATTGCTTACGAGCAAGGAGTAAGTCAAAGAAAGATTGATGCAGGTGAACCAAGAAAGGAAAAGAATCTTGCATTAAATGTGGAAGAGTCAGAAAGTGAACACTCACAACCTGAGGATGAAGACGATATAGCACTGATGACTAGACAATTCAGAAGCTTTTTAAAGAGGAAGCAGAAGAGACGCCAGCAATGGAATAGAGGTAAGTATAACAAAAATGGCAGGGTTTCTAATGAAGTGATTTGTTATGAATGCAGGAAACCAGGTCATATAAAAACTGATTGTCCAAAACTTAAAGCCACTCCTAGCAAGGAGAAGGTAGAGGAGAAACCAATAGTAAAGAAGGGCAAGAAGAAGTTTCAAAAGGCTTTTTGGGCGGACTCAGCTTCAGACTCATCTGAGACTGAAAACGAAGAAGAAGTCACCAACCTTTGCTTGATGGCAGATAAAGCTGAACAATCAGATCAAGAAGAGGTATGTGATTTAACCTATGATGAACTGTTTGAAGTTTCTGAACACATGCATGATGCATATAGGAAAACTAAAAAGATGCATTCTAGTTTAGTTTTAAAATTGGAAGAGCTTAATAAGGAACACGAAATCCTTAGGAAAGATCATGCTTTAATTGATAGCAACCACATGAAACTACTTGATGAATATGATGACTTGAATAAAAATTTTTTGAAAATTTAAAATCATCCTATGCTGAACTTGAAAAAGAATTTAAGAAATTTAAGGATGAATCTGAGCACAAGACATATAGAATCAATTATACAAATCGAATCTTGAAGGAAATGAATTCATTTTACAAACTTACTATAAGTGCTCTCGAGGATAATAGGAACCCCCCTAAAATTGAAGATTTTACAAATCCTAAATATTATCCTAAATTCATGAAATCCCTTAGAAGACAATCATATGAAAGAAAACATAGGAATATTTTTCCTAATGTTAAATGTAACAATTGTGGATTTTTGGGACATATATCTCACACCTGCACTTTAAAGATGAAACCTAATTTGGTGTGGAGAACTAAGATGCATAAACCTAGACATATCATACATGCATCTGATTATAAATTTCATAAAGGTGAACCCAAACTAGTTTGGGTTCCCAGGTCTAACATTTGAGAATTTTGCAGGTATACTCTCACACAAGACCTCGTGAGAGTATATGGTACCTGGACAGCGGATGTTCTAAGCACATGACTGGAGATACTGCTCAATTCATAACGCTGGAAACCAGGAATGGAGGCAAGGTTACACTTGGAGATAATACCACAAAGAAGGTGGTTGGATCAGGTATGATTGGAAATTTGAAAAACTTTTTCATAGATAATGTTTTATTAGTTGAAGGCTTAAAACATAATTTGCTTAGCATAAGTCAGCTATGTGATAAGGGCTATAATGTAAAATTTTTACCTACTAGCTGCATAATTAGCCTAAATGGGAAAATTGTTTTAAATGGAAAAAGGGTGAACAATGTCTACATGCTAGATTTAAATTGTATTCAATCTCCTACTGCTTTTTGTTTGAAAACTGTTTCTGATGAATCATGGCTTTGGCATAGGAGACTTTGTCATTCTAGTATGAAAAATCTTAGAAAAATTACCCAAAAGAATTTGGTTAGAGGAATACCTAAACTAGACTTTACTAAGGACCACTTATGTGATGCATGTCAATTAGGAAAACAAGTGAAGTCCTCATTTAAGTCCAATAAAGATCTTAGGACCAGTAAACCTTTAGAAATTCTTCACATGGATCTTTTTGGACCTGTAAGCACGGTTAGTCTAGGAGGAAAGGTATATGGATTTGTAATAGTAGATGATTTTTCAAGATTCACCTGGGTTAAATTTCTTTTTCATAAGAGTGAATCATTTGAGGAATTCAGAAATTTTTCAACTTGGATACAAAGAAAACTAGGATGTGAAATAATTTCTATACAAAGTGATCATGGAGGAGAATTTGAAAATGAAAGATTTGAAGATTTCTGTAAACAAAAAGGGGATTGATCACAATTTTTCTGCACCTAGAACTCCTCAACAAAATGGAGTAGTTGAAAGAAAGAACAGAACATTAATAGAAAGCCGCCCGAGCAATGTTAGCAGAATACTCTCTTCCTAGATATTTTTGGGCTGAGGCGGTTAGCACTGCATGCTATGTTCTGAATAGGGTAAATGTGAGATCAAATTTGAATAAAACACCCTATGAATTGGTAAAAGGTAGAACACCAAATTTGTCTCATTTACATGTATTTGGTTGCAAGGTGTTCATACATAATAATGGAAAATCTGCCTTAGGAAAATTTGATCCAAAATCAGATGAAGGAATTTTTGTTGGATATTCAAGTGTTGGAAAATCTTATAGAGTATTCAACAAAAGAACTTTAGTCATTGAAGAAACCACACATGTTGTTTTTGATGAAAATGAAAATATGGAAGAGCCAAAAGTTGTTGAAGAAGAAATTGAAGAAAACTCCCAAAAGATTGATAGATTAAATTTGGAAGAAAATGTGGAAGAAAATATAGAAAGAGAAGACCCTTTGCCTAGAGATTTGAGATTTTCTAAAAATCACCCAAAGGAATTAATTATAGGTGAACCAAGTGAGGGTGTTAGAACTAGGCGTGGATTAAACAAGGAAGTCAATCATTCAGCCTTTATTTCAACTATTGAACCCACTAACATTGATCAAGCACTTTCAGATGAATTTTGGATATTGGCCATGCAAGAAGAGTTAAATCAATTTGTAAGAAATAAAGTTTGGGAACTAACTACAAGGCCAAAAGATCAAAGTGTTGTTGGAACCAAGTGGGTGTTCAAAAATAAAATGAATGACTCAGGAGTAGTCATTAGAAATAAGGCTAGATTAGTAGCTAAGGGGTATAATCAAATTGAAGGAATTGATTTTGAGGAAACTTTTGCCCCTGTAGCTAGACTTGAAGCAATTAGGGTTTTACTAGCCTTTGCCTGTTTTAAAGGTTTTAAATTGTTTCAAATGGATGTTAAAAGTGCCTTTTTAAATGGAGTAATTGAAGAAGATGTTTTTGTAGAACAACCTCCAGGTTTTGAAAATTCTAAATTTCCAAATCATGTTTTCAAATTAAAAAAGGCATTATATGGATTGAAACAGGCACCTAGGGCTTGGTATGAGAGGTTAAGCACCTTCCTACTTGAAAGATCTTTTGAAAAAGGAAGTGTGGATACAACTCTCTTTTTAAGAAAAATTGGAAAGGATATACTTATTGTTCAAATTTATGTGGATGACATCATCTTTGGATCTTCAAATAAACATCTTTGTGATGATTTTTCTAAAACAATGAGTAATGAATTCGAAATGAGTCTAATGGGAGATTTAAATTACTTTCTAGGATTTAGCATTAAGCAACTTGAGGAAGGTACTTTTCTTAGTCAAAACAAATATATTAAGGACATCCTCAAAAAATATGAAATGGACAATGCTAAACCTGTTAGTACACCAATGAGTTCTTCAGTTCAGTTGGATAAGGACCTTAAGGGAAAATCTGTTGATCAAAAGAAATTTAGAGGGATAATTGGATCTTTACTTTACTTGACTGCTAGCCGACCGGATATTATGTTTAGTGTTTGCCTATGTGCTAGATTTCAATCAGATCCAAAAGAATCACATTTGACAGCAGTAAAAAGGATTTTAAGATATCTACTAGGAACTCAAAACTTAGGAATTTGGTATCCTAAGTTTAGCTCTTCATTTGAAATTATTGGTTACTCAGATTCTGACTTTGCAGGCTGTAGAGTGGATAGGAAAAGCACTTCTGGAACATGTCAATTCATTGGAAATTCATTAGTTTCATGGTCTAGTAGAAAACAAAATTCAGTGGCACTATCTACTGCAGAAGCAGAATACATTGCATTAGGAAGTTGTGTGGCACAAGTACTTTGGTTAAAACAACAGTTGATTGACTTAGGATTAACTATAGGCACTATTCCAATTTATTGTGACAATACTAGTGCTATTTGTATTTCAAAAAAAATCCTATTCAACATTCTAGAACCAAACACATCGATATAAGGCATCATTTCATAAGGGATCACGTATCCAAAGGAGAAATTGAACTCACTCATACATGTTTCAACTGAAAATCAACTTGCAGACATTTTTACAAAACCTTTAGCCTTTGATACCTTCAGTACTTTAAGAACAAGGCTTGGTGTTATTGATTTGAATGCTTAACTAAAATGTCTTTGCAACATTGATACTTGTTGTGTTTTTGTTTTTGTATTTTTGTGAATTTTTTGTGTTTTTTAATGAATTGTTTTTTGGTTTTGTGATTTTGTTTTATGTTTTCTGTGTTTCTGATTGTTTTTGTTGATTTTGTTATTTAAAAAAAATTTAAAAAAAAATCAAAATTTTTTTTTGGAGGAAATCGTCCAGGACGAAATATTTTCGTACGGGACGATGTGTAAAGGAACAGTTTGCGAAAATTTAAACCGTTTTTAGAGAGTTTTTTTTTTATTGGATCGTCTGTACGATCTGTGATCGTCCAGGACGAATTTTTTTTTTTTTGCTCTCAAACGTCGGGACGATTGAATGCAGCGGTTGAGTGGATAAAACAGTTTTTAATACGAACTTCGTCTGTACGAAATTTTTGTTCGTCCAGACGAACATGTGTCGATTCATTGTAGGGGACGGTTTTCAAGAGTCATTAAAACGAAATACTTTTCGATCGTCTGTACGAAATTTTTTCGTCTGTACGATCGGTCAAGTCAAAAAGCCTGTACGAAGGGACGCATCGTAAGTTGTGTTGAATACGAAAAGCCGTTACATTTTGGACGAATTGGATCGTCTGTACGAACATACTTCGTCCAGACGAACTATTATGTTTCGTCCAGGACGAATATTTTCGTCCAGGACGAAAGTATCGTTTTCCTTTAAATATGAAGGCTTTTCAAACTTGACAATCACACTTTCAAATTTCCTTTTCAATCCCTTTCAACATCAAATCAACAATGGCCTCCTCTAGCAAAAGACAAAAGGTTTTGGTGAAGAAACCAAATAGGAATGCCCCAGACAACTTTCTTTCCAAGGCAAATGAAGAATCTTTTCCTCGTTTTGCCTCCGCAAAAATCACTCCGTCTCGCATTCTTATCCCAGCAGAGTTAAAATTTAGGGTAATGCACCTCTTCGCCTCAACCCAATTTCAGTTCATTCTTTCTCTCGTCCACTTCTACAATAAACAAACCTACCATTACTTTCTTGCCAATATGAGTTTCAATTCTGACCACTCTATCATTAGTTCTTTTGTTTTTAAGCAAAAAGTTGAGATCACCAAGCACGATCTTGGTGCATTTTTAAACTTAAGAACTGAGGGATATAGAGCCCACACCCTAATGTCAGAAAACTCCTTCAAATGGTTTGAAAAATCAATAGGGTAATTAGAGGAAATGCGATTGACAATCATGTTGCTAGAGTCTCAGGTATGACCAAAGATGCCCGAATCATCCAGCATATCCTTAGATCCTCAATTATTCCTAAAGCTGGTGATAGGATTAACATCACTCCTCTCCTTTCTTGTCTAACTTTTTTAATCATGTCAAGACATCCTATTGATGAAGCCCAACTCATCATAGATCATATCTATGGGCTTTCAGAAATAGGACATGCTGATCAGAAGAGGAAGAAGAAACATTTCATTAGGGCACTTAATTACTTATATTTTGGAGAAGAAATACAATATAGTGCATCCTGATGAGGAATATGAAGAGCCAGTTTACTATAACAACACATCATTCAGACTGCTCTTCAAGGAGGAAAAAGAAAAAGGGAAAGCACATGACAGTGCTTCAGAAGAAGAAGAAGAAGAAGAAGGAGAGCATACCTCTGCACCTCAGTCAGATTATCAGAATCTGATTTGAGAGATTTGATCGATTAGAGACTCATATTGATCAAAGATTTGATCAATTTGATGCTCAACTTGTGCAGCAACAACATGACATTGGTGTTATTAGAAATGAAGTACATGATATCAATACCAATGTAATGTTGATGGCCTCCTACTTTAACCTTTTCGGTGGCATTCCTCCTCCTCCTCCTCCAGAACAGTAGAGATGATTTTATGTGTTTTTTTGTTGTACTTGTGTTGTTTTTTTGTTGTGTTGTTGTGTTAGTTGCTCATTTTTTTTTTTTTATGTCTTGTTATGTTAATGTTTTTGTTAAGTGTTTGTTTTGTCTTTTATTTTTAAGTTGTGTTTAACTTTTGTGAAATGTAATCCTTTCATATAAATCAATGCATTTCGCACTTGTTTCAGTATTGATTTGTTATTGAAATGTGGTTAATTTTTTATGAATTTCATTAGTATTATTTAATCTTCATAGTGCTTAAATTAGAATGTAATTTGAGATTATCTACATTAGAAAATCTAGTCTTTCTAAATTTAAAAGTTGTTTATAACTTGTTGTAATTAGAATTTTTAAATTCATGTCTATTCATTTAGACTACATAAAAGTTAAAATTATTATTGCAATTTAGATGTTTACTTATTTTGTATTTCCTTGTTCAAATAATATTTATGTACTTAGAAATATTTGAAATTTTAGATTATTGATTTTGGAAAGAATTGGTCTAAATTACTCTTGAAAATTGTACAACAAGTACAAAAATCAAAAAGAAATGCGCAATGGTTCGCAAATATGAAAAAGAGGCACAAAATCAGCTCAATATCAATAGATGCACAAAAATGTGCTCAAAAATTTGAAAAAGATGCGCAAAGCGCCACATGTGGTAATTCTCTTCTTTCCAAATTCTTTCAATCTCTTAATTCAAATTGATCTTATGTTCATTTATATTCTATTGAATTTTGAAATATAGAATTTTTTCTTCATCTCTCTTGTAATGATTTTCTATATTGAAATGTCTAAATTGAATCATGTCTTTGCTAAATTCTTCTTACTTACAATGTTATATCACTTTTTGAATCTCCTGAATTTCTATGATTAACCTAATGTTTTTAGTTGAAAATTGCATACCTTATATCAATCACCATTTAGATTAAATATTCAAATGAATTTTCATACAATTACTTACATTTCTTCTTCACTTTTTGTTGCTGTCAAAAAGGGGGAGAAATTATTAGTTTGTGTATGTTTTAGTTTGTGTATGTTTGTGTTTTCTCTTTTTAGTTGTTCTGTTTGTTGCAAGTTTGTGTTAAAATTTTTTTTAAAAAAAAAAAATAAATAAATAAAAATTTTGTTCGTTAAATATTATTCCTTAATACCTCCTTATTTTAATGTACTCATAAATTCAGGGGGAGTTTAGGAGATAAAAGATGTGTTTTAACTTGAAACCATACTAATAATAATTATTTTGCCATCATCAAAAAGGGGGAGATTATTTGAATAGTTGCTATTTGAATGAGTTATATTTATGCAACTTATGTAGTTTTGATGATTCCAAACATTATTGTTCAAATGTATAGTTATCTCCTAACAATTTCAGAAGATTTGCACTTGCTCTTGTGTGTACTAACATTTCAGGAAAATCAGACTCCAGACTACGAAAACTTCAATTCAAATTCAACATGAGATATTTTGTTTAATTGATGTTTGTCTTTTCTTTGAATTAATCTTGAAAGGGAGTGATTGTAATTGAGTGAATAAAATCTCACACACACAAATAAGGAGATCTTGAAATTCTATACTGATCGTACAGGACGATATTTATCGTACTGGACGATCTGTCAGTTATCTCCTATAGAGCACTTGGAACGAATAGGAACTTGCTTTGAAAAATTTTTCTAAGTCCTATTCGTCCAGGACGAAATTTATTATCGTCCCCAGGCGATGGGTTCACGGTAAACTTTTCGTCCAGACGAATTTTACCATCGTACGAGGCGACCAGTGCTCTGGAAAATTTTCGTCCAGACGAAAATAAATATCGTACAGGACGATCAATTCTCTGCAAAATTTTTTGTCCAGACGAAAAAACAAATCATCGTCCCAGGCGATGGGTTCACTGCAAAATTTTCGTCCAGACGAATTTTACCATCGTACGAGGCGACCAGTGCTCTGGAAAATTTTCGTCCAGACGAAATAAATAATCGTCCAGGACGATCGGTTATCTGGAAAATTTTCGTCCAGACGATCACATTTTCGTTTCAAACGATAAACCGACTTAGAACAGTTTTCAGCAGTTTCTAGAACCGACCTTGTAATAACCGTTCGTACTGGACGAACCAAGTTCGTACAGGACGATCAGCTGTACGAAGTCAGTTCGTACACATATACAAATTGGGTCGTTTCAGATCGTTTAAGTAAAATCGTCCAGGACGATCCAGGATCGTACAGGACGATCCACTGCGTACAGAATTGAAAATTTGCAGTTTTTTTGGGCGGTTTCACTTGTCTTTTCTATAAATAGTCCAAATTAGACTGCCACCCAATCTTTTTGTCATTTGATCTTCGTGCCTCTTGGGAGAATAGCTAAGGAGAGAGTGGAAGAGAGCATTCAAAGAAGGATTCCTACCACTGGAGCGAGAAGGCTTCACTTGGATTGCTAAGGTAAGAGTCTCTACTTGTGAAATTGGATTTCTTCACTCTTTTTCTTTCTTCCTTCTAGATTCTTGTGAGAAGATCTGTCAAGGAGATCCGGTTCTCTGCCGACACTTGGAGAGTGTGAAAGGACGAAGGGTTCTCTGCCCACACTAGGAGAGTGTGAAAGGACGAAGGGTTCTCTGCCCACACTAGTAGAGTGTGAAAGGACGAAGGGTTCTCTGCCCACACTAGTAGAGTGTGAAAGGACGAAGGTTCTCTGCCTACACTTGGAGGGTGTGAAAGGACGAAGGTTCTCTGCCTACACTTGGAGGGTGTGAAAGGACGGACGGTTCTCTGCCAACACTGGGTATTGTGTAAAAGGACGAACGGTTCTCTGCCGCACCGGGGAGTGGTGAAAAGAGTGTGTTGTAAGGGCTTCTCCGCCTTGCTGTGGGTGCAAAAGGAGAGTCACTATTGGTATTAGTGCAATACTCAGAGGGTGCCTCTGAGGAGTGGATGTAGGTCTGGTTATAGACCGAACCACTATAAATCTGGTGTCATTTACTTTATAGCTTTTACGTTTCCGCACTTTAAATTTCAGTTTAAACAACTCTGTGGTTGAAAAACATTTTTCTACAAACTTTAAAAGAAAATTTTATTTCGGTTCAACTTTATTATTAAGAGGGTTTAAAATTTTTAAAACTACCAATTCACCCCCCTCTTGGTAGCCGTGGGACATTTACTTAGGCTTAACAACCTAATTACTAGACTCAACATCATAGAGTTTACTGTTTTTGGTAACATCATCCTAGACGATCCATAAATCATCCAAGATGAGCTATTCAAAAAAAAAATCCTAATTAGGCCATCATAGTTAAGGCAGCTGTCATTAAGCCGATCGTCCTAGACGATATTTATATCATCCAAAATGATATGCTCAAATCAGAAAGAATCAGTCGCCAGATCAATTAAGGCAAGAATTATTTTTGGACATCGTCCTAGACAATGAAGCACAATTATGCCTAAATTAATATGATAATTAAAGAAGGCAAGTAAGGTTTGATTGATACGATCACATCATCCTGGACGATCGTAGGATCGTCCGAGACGATCAGTTCAAAGACCTTAGTTGCTCCTAGACGACCAAAAATCATACATCATCTATTCAGGGCAATGTTCTATATAATTTTCTTGGATTTGAATTAATCGTCCAGATGATCGTGAGATCATCCTGGACAATCAAGTCAATTTTGCATCGTCCAGAACCCTGAAGCAGTGCGATGGTCTGGATGAAATTTTGCAATTTGAACTAATCGTCCAGGACGATATACCATTGTCTTGGATGATATGAATAAATTCTTTCTGATCACCTTAGATTGTCCCGACTTATTAGGCTTAAATTGTACTGATCGTACAGGACGATATTAATATCCTCCTAGATGATAAAGTCAGTAAGTTGCAATTAATGAGCTATTTTGATGCTCTTTTGTTTAAGTGCTCTTGTTCTACCCTTTAGTAGATCGTTTGTTGCTGTCTTGACCTGAGAGAGCCACGAGGAGAGGGATAGAGAGAGAGAGGAACTTGTGAGGGGGAGTTTATGAGAGGGTTTCATAAAGGTTGCTCCAAGCAAGGTTCCATGTTGTCTTCTTCGATCGTTGTCCTTCATCCTTGGGGGTTCAAGGGAAGTCTTCTTCAGCAATCGATAAAGGTTCTCTACCTACTTTAGTGGGTTCTCTGCCTCGCGAGTGTCTTTGGAAAGGAGTTTTTGTAAGGGCTTCTCCATCTTGCTGTGGGAGCAAAAGGAGAGTCACTGTGTTTAGTACAATACCCGGAGGGTGCCTCCGGGGAGTGAACATAATTCAAGTTGACTGAACCACTATAAATTTTTGTATCATTTTACTAATACTTTCGCATTTATTTTTCCACACTTTGATTTTTATTGTGATGATTTTGGTTTGAGTTTTGTGATTGTGATTTTGATTTAAAAATTTTTAAAAATACCAATTCACCCCTCTCTTGGTTAGTCTTAGGCTAGTTCATAAGGGCTTAATATCCCTAACAAACTTTAAAGTGGTATCAGAGCGGAATTCATAAAAATTAAGTTTGAAATTTTTTTAAATTTTGATTCATGGCTAACCTCGGTAATCGTAATACTGCAAAAGGGTATTCTATTACCTGGCCATCTTTGTTTGATAATATTTCTTTTGATTTTTTGAAAACTTGCATGTCTATGTTTTTAAAAACGATCTATTATTGCATGTAGAAGCTTATTAAGGATGGTTATACACCTCCAACTCGTAAACTTAAAGGCGTTACTGTTCCACTTCCTTTTACTGAATGGACTCTCGATGATAGGGATTTAGCACAACTTAATGCAAAATATTTGAATTATTTTTTCTGTGCTTTAAAATATGAAGATTACATGTATTTTTCAACTTGCACAACTAGTAAAGAAATTTGGGATAAATTGTGTATTACTTATGAAGGAACTAATGAAGTCAAGCAATCTCGATTGAATATTCTTTTGCATAATTATAAACTTTTTCATATGAAATCTTCTGAATCAATTTCTGAAATGTATACAAGGTTTACTCAAATTAACTTCTTTGCATGCCTTAGGAAGAGAACTCACAAACTATGAAAAGGTGAATAAAAGTTTGAGATGCTTTCCTTCCTCTTTTGATTCTAAAATTACTGCTATTACTGAATCTAAAGATTTGAATACTTATTCGATTGATAATTTAATTGGCTCATTCATTGCTTACGAGCAATGGGTGAATCAAAGAAATCTTGATGCAGGTGAGAAAAGGAAGGAGAAAACTATGGCATTGAAGGCCAACGACAAGGACACTGATTCTTCCGTATCTAAAATCGATGATGTTACCTTAATCACAAGGCAATTTAAAAACTTTCTAAGGAAGAAGCAAAAGAACCATCAAAAGTGGAATAAAGATAAGGGAAATAAAAATTTTAAGAGTTCTAATGATATGATTTGCTTTGAATGTAGGAAGCCAGGACATGTTAAAGTTGATTATCCTACACTTAAAACTCATCCTAGCAAGGAGAAGGGTGAGGAGAAACCAAAGTTTAAAAAGGATAAGAAGATGTTCCAAAAGGCGTTCTGGGTAGACTCAGCATCAAACTCCTCTGAGATCGAACCTGAAGAGGAGACAACAAACTTGTGCTTGATGGTAGACGATCATCTTGGTCAAAATGACCAAGAAGAGATATGTGAACTAACCTATGAGTAACTACTTGAAGTTTCTGAACAAATTCATGCATCATATAGGAAACTTAAGAAAACACATGCTAGCTTAAAATTAGAGTTTTTAAAATTACAAAAAGAACATGAAATTCTTTTTAAAGATCATTCTATAATTGATAGCAATCACATGTCTCTACTTGATGAGTTTGATGCATTAAACAAAAAGCATGTAGAATTATCTAATGCACATGATTCCTTGAAATCATCTCATGGTGAGTTAGAAAAGGAGTTTAAAAAGTTAAAAATTCTAAAAGCTTTTGAAAATAAAAAACCATCTTTGCATGCATCACATAAAAGGAAGCATCACCACAAGAGTAGATTAGTACATCCGTTTCTTAGAGTTAGATATTTTTTTTATGTGGCATGCTAGGATATATAGCACACACTTGCACCATTCACCCTAGTAGACATTCGGTGTGGAGAACCAAATTGCATGATTCATAGTATGACACACATGCATTGCATTCTACTTTCCATAAGAAGGGACCAAAACATGTTTAGGTTCCTAAATCTGATATTTAATTATTTTGTAGGCTATCTCTCACAAAAGGCCTCGTAAGAGCATGTGGTACCTAAACATCATATTCTCTCGACATATGACTGGCGATGCCAATCAATTTATTTTGCTAGAGATCAGGACATGAGGCAAGGCTACTCTTGGAGATAACACCACCAGGAAGGTGGTGGGCTCAGGTATAATTAAAAATTCCAAGAACCATTTAATTATAAATATTTTGCTTGTATATTAACTGAAACACAACTTGCTCAACATCAGTCAGCTTTACGATAAAGGGCTTCATCATAAATGTTTTTACAAATTCATGCATTATCATCTTAAATAACAACACTATTTTACAGGAAAAGTGGATCAACAATGTTTATATACTTGATTTAAAAAATATTGAATGTGCTTCTTCTTTTTGTTTAAAAACTGTTGTTGCTAATTCAGGGTTGTGGCACAGGAGATTATATCATGCATGTATGAAAATCCTTAGGAAAGTGACCCAGAATGATATAAGAGGTGTCCCCAAGCTTAAGTTTTCAAAAGACCACCTTTGTGATGCCTGCCAACTAGGAAAATAAGTCCACTCCACTTTTCACTCCAGTAAGGACATTAGCACCTCTAGACCTTTAGAAATCCATCATATGAATTTATTTGGACCCATTAGCACTGCCAGTTTATGAGGAGAATTCTATGGTATTGTGATTGTCAATGACAACTCGAGGTTTACCTAGATTAGATTTATGTCACACAAGAATGAGTCTTTTGATGAGTTTAGATCCTTTTTCACTTGGATTCAGAAAAGTTAGGTTGTGAGATTTTGACCATCCATAGTGACCATGGGGGAAATTTGAAAATAAGAGATTTGAAGACTTTTGTGAGGATAAGGGGATTAGCCATAACTTCTCAGCTCCTAGGACCCCTCACTAGAACTAAGTAGCTGAAAGGAAGAACCAGACCTTAGTGAAAGCCACTAGAGCCATGCTTGCTGAGTATTCACTTCCAAAATACTTTTGGGATGAAGCAATAAATATAGCTTGTTATATGTTGAATATGGTGAATGTTAGAGCCAAACTAGATAAGACACCCTATGAGATCCTTAAGGGTAGGACACCCAATATTTCTCAACTTCATGTCTTTGGTTGTAAGGTTTTCATTCATAACAATGGGAAGTCTCACTTAGAAAAATTTGACCCAAAATCTATTGGAGTGTTCTTATGATATACTACTGTTGGGAAGTCTTTTAGGGTGTTTAATAAGAGGACATTGGTGGTGGAGGAGACTACTCATGTAATGTTTGATGAATCTGATCCTAGGAAGCCTAGAGTTAAGGATGAAGATGAAGTTGGAGAGATTACCACTGGAGTTGAAAATTTGGAGAAGATGGTAGAGCCCCAAAACACTGAAGGAGTAGGTGAGATTACCCAAGGAGTAGAAAATATAGATCTGGATGAAAGGGTTAAACCTTCACACACTTTGCTTAGAGATTAGAGATACTTTTCAAGTCACCCTAAAGATCTGATCTTAGGAGACCCTTCTAAAGGTGTTAGGACTAGGCATAGACTTAGGAAGGAAGTGAACCACTATGTCTTTATCTCAATGACTGAACCCACCAACATCAATCAAGCCCTATCTGATGAATTTGGATCAGCCATGCAGAAGGAGTTAAACTAATTTGTTAGGAATGACGTTTGGGAGCTTGTAGAAAGACCTAAGGGACAAAGTGTAGTTAGAACCAAGTAGGTCTTTAAGAATAAGGTGAATGATTTTAGTGTGGTGGTTAGGAATAAGGCAAGATTGGTGGCTAAAGAGTACAACCAAATATAAGGGATAGATTTTGAGGAGACCTTTACCACTGTAACTAGATTGGAAGCCAATAAAGTGTTATTAGCATTTACCTATTATAAGGGATTTAAGCTTTTCCAAATCGACATTAAGAGTGCCTTTTAAATAGGGTAATAAAACAGGATGTGTTTGTAGAACAGTCCCAAGGTTTTGAGAGTTCCCATTTTCCAAATCATATTTTTAATTTAAAAAATGTCTTATATGGAATAAAGCAGGCACCTAGAGCTTGATATGAGAGGCTTAACACATTCTTACTAGAGAGGGAGTTTGTTAAGGAGAGCGTAGATACCACCCTTTTTTGAGGAAAGTAAAAGATGATTTACTCATTATTTAGATCTATGTCAATGATATATTTTTTGAATCTTCTGATAAGAGGCTATGTGATAAGTTTTCTAAAATAATGAGTAGAAAGTTTGAGATGAGTATAATGAGAGAGTTGTCCTACTTTTTGGGCTGTAATATAAGACAATTAGATGATAGAACCTTTCTAAATCAATCAAAATATATAAAGGATATCTTGAAGAAGTATGAAATGGATAAATCCAGGCCAATTAATACTCCCATGACCTCCAGTGTTCAGTAGGATACGGACCCAAATGGAATGTCTGTTGATCAAAAGAAGTACAGAGTGATGATTAGATCTTTACTTTACCTGATTGCTAGCCGACCTGATATAATGTTTAGTATTTTTCTCTATGCTAGATTTAAAGCTGATCTTAAGGAATCCCACTTAACTATAGTTAAGAGAATTCTTATATGCCTTTTAGGGAATCAAAACTTAGGAATCTTGTACCCTAGGCACAGTACTTCTTTTGAGATTATTGGACATTCTGATTCTGATTTTGTAGGATATAAGGTGGATAGAAAAAATACTTCTGGGACTTGCCAATTCATAGGACAATCTTTAATCTACTGGTCTAATAGAAAGCAAAACTTTGTTACACTTTCCACTGCTGAAGCTGAGTACATTGCTTTAGGAAGTTATGTGGCCTAAGTCCTTTGGATGAAATAGCAGGTATTGGATTTAGGATTACCTGTAGGCATGATCTCAATTATTTGTAATAACACTAGTGCCATCTATATTTTTAAGAATCCTATCCAACATTCAAGGACTAAGCACATTGACATAAGGCATCACTTTATTAGAGACCATGTGATCAAGGGAGACATTGAGTTACATCATGTAGGAACTGAGAATCAACTGGTTGACATTTTTACTAAATCATTGGCCTTCAACACTTTCAGCACTTTAAGGACCAGATTAGATGTGATTGACATAAATGCATGAAATTGTTTTCAATGGATTTTTGATCTGTTATATGCTGTTTATTTTTACTCATGTTGCTTTATTTTTGTAGTCTTTCTTTATTTATTTTTGTAGTTGTTTTTATTTTTGGTGCTTTATTTTTCTTATGCTTTAATTTGTTTTTCTAATCATCGCTGAATTACATCTTATGCCTTGCTTTTATTTTTGAAAATTTATAGTCAATATTTTACATCTCTTAATTTGCTAAAGGGTAAAAATACCGTTGATTTTGTCTCTTTCTCTAACCTATTTTGGTGGTGTAATTTTCTTTTTTAAACAAAAATCTATCTTAAATTAACAACTGGATTTTACAATTGAGATATTTTCTACCTTGCTACAGTAATCTAGCTTACATTTATAATGATCAAAGTTTTTATGTTACTTCATGATTTCTCTTTATCCTGTTAATGCATTTCTCATATGATTTTTTATTTTGTTTTGTGGTTTGTTCCTCCCTATATTATAAAGTGAGTTTTTCTTCTCTAATATCTAGAAGATATACTCACAACTAAGAATATTTAAGAGTTTTTGAAAGAGAATCTAGCTTGCAAAAAAAAAAGTGGTCAATGATGTCAAAAACAAAAGATACGCAATAATGCCAAATTGAAAAAAAAAAATACACAAAGTATATCAAAATAATTAAAAGATGCGCAAAGTACGCCATTCAATAGACAAGAGACATAAAATGAGCCCATCACAAGCAAGCTCTCTTCTCTTTTTCAACTCTTACAATATAGAAGAATTTATGTATCACTTAAGATTTTCAAAGACTTGATTTCGAATTTCGCGATTATGACAAACTACTTTGATATATTATTCTATAAGATATTTTTCTGAAACCAAGTCTTAAACGAATCTCTTTTTCTTATCCAATTGGTTTTTCTTATATAGGTCTTTTGATTTTAAAAGATGATTTTACCTTAAAAGAAGTCGAGCAAAGGGTTATCATGATCAAATATTTTACCATTTTTCAAACTTTTGACATTGCTAACTCTTTGACTTACAAGTCTTTAAAATCAATCACTTGGAGGCTATGTCATATTTATGCCTTAATAATAAAAAAAAAAGAAACATTTGCTTTTTGTTAGTTTTTATGTATTTTTAATATTTTATCGGTATTGTTTTTTAGTTAATTTTATTATTTTTGGGCCTTTTCTATTTTCAAGTTTGTGTCACATTATATCGAACGAAATTCCTATCATCATGAATGATCTATTCAATTATCTTCAAAAAAACCCATATGTTGATTGTTTCTAACTCTCTATTCTTCATTATCCTGAATGATTCATTATCGTCTTGGACGATTTGATCGATATTTGATTCAATCATCTATGATTGTCCTGGACTACCCTTTTGAGTCCTGGATGATGCTTTATGTAATGGTAATTGATCCGTATGATCCACTATTCATCTTGGATGATACACGTAGAAATACATTTAAAAGCCTTAAATTTGACCGGTATGATCCATTATTGGTGATCGTCCCGGACGATCCACTTGTTCTTCCTGGATGATACACATAGCATTTATTTTAAACATTTTAAATTTGACCGGTACAATCCATTATTGGACGATCCACCTAATCATCCTGGATGATATTTTTTTTCGTTAGCCATCCGGATTGTCATCTCGGGATGATCGTCTGTGTCTAATCATCTCAGATGATATCTGATAGTTCTAAATGATCTCATTGCCTTTTTAACCAATCATCTAGCCGCAATAAGTGCACCGAATCATCCTGGACGATCATGTGATCGTCCTGGATGATCTGGCATATTCTTTATAAATTGAGCCCCTCTAGCCATTTTTCTCACACCAATCTCCTTCTTCCAGCTTTTCATTTCTCTTTTCTTGCTATTTCGTGATCATGGCCGGAGGCAAGCATGCTCGCGACCATTCTGGAAGTTCCTCGAGGGCTACTCTGGACCCTCGATTCCTAGAGGCGGATGATAAAGCCGCCTACCAACGCTACAAGGTGGCTGTAATCACTGTCTCCCAGTCCATCAATCCAAACATTCTGTCTTATCCGGTTCTAGATTTATTTGCCCACACCACCTTGTGCTTTCTTCTGATTCTTTCTGTACCATTCAATTTCGAGTTTCTCTTTGAGTTTTTGTAAGTCTCCGTATGAACTCTACTTTTACCTCTATTGGCTTGTATGTGAATCGATGCCCCGGCCAAGATCACATATCAAGATTGTGCAAAGAATTTGAAGCTTTCCATCACAGGGGATAAACTTCACACCCTGTGTTCTGCCCCCGATTTTGAAAGGGCTACGGCCAACCATTTTCTTTGTAACTCAAATGCTCACTTTCACATGGGTGAGACTAGCACCTTGTTCAAAGATGCTAGAACCGTCCAACATGTCCTTCATGCTTCAATAATTCCAAAGGCTGGTGATCGTGTCCACATTACTCATCTTCTTTCGATCAACACCTTTTATATTTTAGCCCATCATGAATTCAATGCTACCGACTTGATCTTTTGTTACATTGAGCCATCATTCGTGACCCAAAACATAAGATGAAGACAAATCTAGCCCTAAGTCATATCATTACTTATATCTTAGAATCTAAATACAACCTACAATATCTTGCTCATCTAAATTTTTAGCCTGCCTTCTATTCCAACAATTCTTCCATGTTCTTCATAGTACTCGTCTTCACCCGGGGAATGAGGAAGCTGAGGTAATTGAGGAGGCAGAGGCTCCCCACCTGTTCCAACACCTGGTCTGCTTCACCAGTACTCTCAGCTGGATGAGCTGGTGGAGCATTTTGACCAATAGAAAACCCATTTTTACTCTTACGTTGTTGCATAGGAGTAACAACAAACTGATGACTTAGCCCGCTTCGATGCCTACGTTACATATCAGAAGCAGCAACATGACCAGGACATGGCTCGCTTTGATGCCTACGTTGCCCACCAGCAGCAGCAGCAGCAGCACGACCAGGACATGGCCTGGTTTGGAGCACAGTTTGCCACGATGTCCAGCTACTTTCAGCAGCCACTACCACCACCACCTTGTCCTTCTGATGATCAGGGGCTGTCATTTTACTAGTTTTTTTTTTTTTTGCTATTTTTTTGTTGTAGTTTATTTCTTTTTTTGGTTGTTGTTTAGTTTTTGTTCTGTTCTACTGTCCTCCTCCTTTTTATAATGTCAGAAGGGAGAGTGGTTTGTTGTACTTGGTGGGAAAATTTATGTCACCATGCAGATTTTGGTTTTCTCCTATTTTGTAATCAAATACTACATTGCGAATAAAGTACAATCTCGAGAGGCCGACACAATATTCTGCAAAGGATTCAATATCAAAATAGGGTTTTGAAAATTGATATTTCTATAATCAAACATAGTTCAAAGAATAACATATCATCTCAAAAGATGAACATGAAATTCTATAGAATATGTTTAAAAATAAAAATACGTTTTTTGAAAAAGTTTATTCATTCTTTTATTTAGATATGGCAAGAAGAATATTATATCATCTTAAAAGACGAACATAATATTCTTCAAAATATCTAAAAGCGAGAATGAGTTTTATAAAATTCATCATTTCTAAATTTGAATATAACAAATATAATATTATATTATCTAAAAAGATAATAATAACATTCTACAAGTCTATTCAAAATTAGAAATGAGGTTTTAAAAATATCTACGTTCCCAAAGATTCTTCCCTTGTTTTATACGAATAAAACAAGGTTTATTTTAGTCTGGGGTTCTCAAATCCCTATAGAGGCAAGCCCCTATAGTTAATTACATCCTAGGAGAGAAGCTCCTAAGAAAACTCTCGATTAAAGCAGTGATTTCATACCCTTTTGAGTATAAAGTAAAAGACAAGGAAACAGAAGTAGGAATTTTTCAAGGAGAAAGCTCAATGTTGAACATTTAATAGCGAGTCAAAGGAAGAAAAGTAGGAGGTGCCGAATTCTGAGAAGCTCAGAGACAACCTCAGCCTACCCTATGTTGGGCTTTACATTTTAAGAGAAAATTTTATGTTCAAGTTAACATTTTATTAGAAAATTGGGATTATATTCCCGGAGGGCGAGGACTTAAGATCTAAAAAGAATCTGCCTCAGAACCTAAATCTAATTTGGGAACTATAAAGTAGTGACCCGAACCTAACTAATGAAGTGCAAATCTGGACTTACCCCGGCCTGGATTGGGGAGCCAGCTAACCACCTAAGCGCTTTAAAACCATGTGTCCAGTCTCTTATGAAAGATGGATAGGGACGTTGCTTAAGTTTTAAGGAATTGGGAGCCGACATCTAAGACAGTTCCTAATTGGCCCCTTTATTTATGTAGGGTGAGAAATGTCTAAAAATGTAATTAATATTTTAGACTCTTTTTAATTTGTATCTAATGCAATGCATGCTAATTGACTCGAATGCATAAAATGATAAAGAAGCAATTTAAAAATTAGGCATAGAAAATAGGTTTTTCCCTAGAGATTGCACAACTTCCCCTTGACAGAACTGCACCCTCATAGGTCAAGTGGTCTGCCAGAACCCGCAGGCGGGGAGGTGCCTAACAAGGAAGAGAAAGTATTAATATGCTAATGCTGACTCTCGGCGGTCCCGAGCTTACTTCTTATATCGTTAGAGTTACTATGTGAGCCTAAAAATTTTATTAGAATTTCAAGTAAAAGAATTTTAAGCGTACCCTTACGAAAAAAAGCACTCCGATTCGTATCCAGACTAAAACAAAACACGGCATACAAGGTCCTAAAAGAAATCTACTGCACAAACAATGTAAACAATCAATTTTAATAATCCAAATATAATGTCCAATGTCCAATGTCCATATTACACCCAAAATTTGCAGAAAAGTAAAGTGGCCGGGCACCACTGACAACAAACCCGGATTCTAATCCTAAGAATGACGCAAGTGATTTTTGAATTGGGATATATTGTTCCTTGAATCTTCATTTCTTCATCTTCTTTCTTCAATCTTCTCGTTCTGTCTTTTCTTCTTCTACGAACTTTTCAGGTTCGTCAGGTTCTGGATATCCAAATGAAAAGAAACTCATCCCTATGAGGGGTATTTTCTTTTCTATTTGGATATTTAAATCATCCTAATCTGGCTTTCCAAATAAAAGAGAATAATCTTTTAAGGTATATACTCTTTTCTTTGGATTCCAAATTGGATGTGCAATCCCATTTTTAAAATCACTTTCACAATTTTTTTTTTAGACACATTTACATTTACATTACATCTCATAGAAAGAAAAAGAAAAATCTAGACCACCTGCAGGGTTATCCTAAGCAGTTTATATAAAAATCATCCCAAGCATTTAAATTAAATCATTCAGCCACATTTGGCCACACTCTTTTTATTTGGGGGCTAAGCAACTGTAGCACCTGTAGCATATATAAAATTATTAATTAGTTAGCCCCCCTTTACTGCTCTGCACGAGTGTAGCCACCTGTAGAAAATTCTATTAACAACTAGATCGCTCCTAACCTATGTGTAATCTACTCATCAATCAAATCACATCACAGAGTGCGGTAAAAATAAATAAACAAACACACCAACATTTTTTATAACCAACATGCAATAAAACTCGAGAAAAAGCCCATCACAGTGCAGTAAGAAAATAAACACCGGCCTAACCTAAAGCTAGAGTCGGTTGTCCTAGCAAACAATTCTAAGTGTGTGTATTGAAAAGTGTGGTTTTGATATATCCTAAATCAATTATTATTTAAAAGAAAAATTTTTAGTTAATTAAATTTAATTTGTTAAATAAATAAATAAAAATAAAATAAAATAATAATAATAATAATAAATGAATGTCACTAAGTTTTATATGTTATATGTCTCTATCCTAAAGTATACATGCATCCTAAGTCTAAGTTTTCTAAGACCCGGTCCTTAACTTTTGTCCTTAAGTGTCACTATTATTGTGTGGGATAAAAATTTGTTATTACTAATCCTTAGGACATTTCGTACATGTAAAGGGGTTTAGGGATCTAAGAGCAAAAGTAATCCTAATTAAATTGAAGTTACTACAGGGATCTAAAAGGGAAGGTTTCACACAAACCACATCAAGGGGTCCCTAAAGGTTTTCTAAGTTTAGAAATACTCACAGTCACCGGGGGCTACGACCCGGTGGTTCCGCCCGTAGCACCTCTACCCGGTTGAATAGAGGCGACTGACGCCTTTAGCTCCTTGTACTTTTGTTCCCTCGACCCGTACCATTCCTCGCAGTTCATGCAAATAAACAGGAAAAATAGGGATTAGAAAGTATATTTAATAATTAATAATAAAATAATTGAAATTTACTAAAAATAAAAACATACCTTTCTACGGGCTTGAACACTAGCTCTGTGCTTTACTTTTGAAACCTTCACTTTTGGATGTGTATTTGAGCTCCACTTTTCAAAACACCCACAAATTCCACTTTTCAAACTTTTCAAATATTAATCTTTCAAAATCCATACACTTTATAATACACTCTTTCCAAAATATCTTACCTCCCAAAACATACAACTTACTTTTTCTTCTATACACACAAGTCACTATATTACCCCTTTTAAAACACACAAGTCATTTCTTCCACACCTAAACACTTTGCTTTTCACATGAACATTCATTTCCTAAAATTTTCTATAATTTCTTCAAAACTACTCCTTACCTTTCAAAACATCATAATGCACTCTTCATCTTTCCCATCTAATACTCTTCAATATATACATATACAGTCCACTTCATTATTCCACACACTTCACTATTATACATTTTCTAACACACACCTTTGCTTCCTAACAATCTAACTTTACATTTTCACTCTTTCATACACTTTGTTCTTCAACATAAACTCTTCTACACTCACATCTTAATCTCACAATCCAACATTTCTCTTCATCTTTCTCACTTTTCTAACACGTATCTTGCTTTCCTACATTTTCCATTTCCCAACTCTCAAAACATATACAAAGTTCACGATTCACTCTTCCTTTCTCTTACACATCACCTTTCAAAACATACATCTTTCACTTGTTACTCCACAAAAATCATCTTTTCAAAAATGAACTATTTTACATCCTTTAACTATCAAATTTCAAAATTTGCCATTCACAATCACCCTTTACTTTTCTAAATTATAAGAAAATATGTATATGAATTAAAGTGAAGCGTAATTTCCATGTGTATTAAAACTTTACCTCTCGTGCTCTATCAAAATGCCCATATATGATTAATTTCTATTTCCAAGTTTCACAAAAAATAATTTTGAAGATGCTGAAATTCAAGCAATAAGAAATTTTGAAATACCATGCTTATCTCATTATGAAGCTTGGCAAAGAAATCCCAATGGGGAGTTTCTGCATCTAAATTTAGTGAAAGAAAATAGTGAATTCTTGCTCGACAACTCACCATCTTAAAACATTAGCAAGAAACAAACAACACTCATTTTTATTCCTCCAAGAAAGAAAATCAAAACTGTTAATGACTTTATTTTAACTCAACAAGGTGAATGAAGATTTCTAATCATTTTTAGATCTAAAATGCAAGAGGCATCTATCAAGAAATTTATTAAATTCAATAGAACTTATTTTGGATTCAAATAAAATCTCCAACTAGCCATTCTAATAATAATAAAAAAAAAATATCTAAAAGAAATTAAGGAAGAAGAAGATAAAAATAGAGATGAAGCAGATATAGAGGAGATATACCTATAGCAAATCAGTGGCTAGAGCAAATCAGTGAGTGAGGGGCGGATGGACTGAGGCAAGAACCAATCAGGGCAGGCGATGATTGGGGCGGCGTCGTTTTTGAAGAGGTCTGAATGAAGAGGGGCTGTTCGGCCTGAAACTTCTTGTGAATAGAAGGCGACGGCGTCTCAGGTCGGTCGGCTAAGGCTGGTGACGATGATGGGAGGAGTTCGGTTGAAGGCACGCCAATGGAGATTCGTTTCAAATGCAGAGAGGGGCGATCGGGAGAAGGGTCTTACGCAAACTGGGCTTCTCACACGATCCAGAGAGGGAAGATGGGGCTGTCCGCCTGGATTTATTCTCACGTCCGAGAGGGAAGCAGAGAGTGCAAAATTGAATGGGAGGATCTAGCCAGAGATAGGAGGTGAATGGAAGCCTGGGAGTAGCCAACTGCAGGGGGCGGTTCTCTCTGTGCGTGCGAATCCAAAGGGAGAGAGGAGTTCTGAGAACTGCCGAGAGACGTGAGAGTGTTGTGAATGCTGAGTAGTTTTCCGAAATTGAGAGAGTGGGGTTGGGTGGTTTCACGAACTGGAGTATGGGGTGAGGGAGTTTGGTTGTGTCGGGCTTGCGAACTACAGACCTGGAGTTCGGCTATGTGCGAATAGAAGAGAAAGGGATCAGTTCTCTCTGTATGAGATCGGGGAAGGATCGTGGGTAGGAGTTCTGTCTTCTTCCGAAAATGAGAGGGAGCAGTTGTGCGATCCAAAGAGGAGGCGGGCTGGGAGAGTGAGTGAGAGGCAGTTTGAAACTTAAGAGGGAGTTAATAGGATTAGATTAAGTGTCTAACCACATTTCAGTTTTAGGTTTAGCCGCCTCTTGAATTGAATTCTAAATTAAGGGATAATATAAAACAAATTTTATTTTAAAACATATAAATGATTTATTTTCATAAAGTTGATAAATTCAAATAAATAGAATTAATGAATATTTTTATAAAAGATTAATTTAAAATTGTTTATTTAATATAATTAATGATGTTGGCTCGCGACGAATCAAATAGGGCTAATCGGGGTTACTAAAATCGAATTTGATTTGAGTTAAATGATTTGATTCTGCTTCAATTGGTATAGTGAATTTTAATTTTGATTCGATTTGAGTGATAGGTTCGAGTCAATGCTATGTCAGTGGGTATCCACCTAAGAGAAATCCTACGGGTGCGACATCTACGCTAGGCTACGAAAAACCTAGATGCTAGAGTTAATTCCGGGGAAATTGACCTCGAATAATGAGGTCAACAGTACTAGTTTGCTTTGTAATTTAAATCTATTATTTAGTTGATATGCTTTTTTTTACACTATCTCTGTATGAAATTTTTTGTAGTGTTTGCCATCATAAAAAAGGGGGGAGATTGTTGCGTATCTGTTTTCAAAAATAGGATTTTGATGATTGCAAATACTTTTGTTTTACTACGACTGTCTTGCCTACTAACATTTCTGGACCACATGATCAAGACTACAATTTGAATGAGCTCAAGATTGGGTAGATTAGGTCTGAGTCAGTCTGTAAACTTTTTTCTTTCTTGAGTTAATTTTGTAATAAAAGTGGCTCCTGATGCTAAGTAACCTTGCACACACACACACTTGGGGGAATTTTTGACTATTTCATAGAGTTTATTATTTTTGGTAACATCATTCTGGATGATCCATAAATCGTCCTAGACGATCTGTTCAAAAATAGCATTTATTTTTCCAAACTTTGATTTTCATTATGGTGATTTTGGTTTGAGTTTTTTTATTGTGATTTTGATTTAAGAAATTTTTAAAATACTAATTAACCCCCCCCCCCCCCCCCCTTCTTGATTAGCCTTGGGCTAGTTCATAAGGGCTTAACATCCCTAACAAACTTTCAAAAATTAGTTGGATTAAGAAGCGATTGGACTTTGTAATGTTACCTTTAGATTTGACAAGAACTATTTATACTGAGTCACTTGTAACATCCTTTAGAAGGTTGGTTTTTTTCTACCCAATCTACCCCATTATTGCATGAGCTCTTGATAGCACACCATTTTGTGGGAGATAGTACATGAATTATTACAGAAATTGTTCATTCAGCTATACTTGAGTCCTTGCACCATCCCGGCCTTTGATTGTTCCTAAAAGGATGGACCATAGCATATGTGCATTGACAGTTGGGATATGAATCGCATCATTGTTAAGTATAAATTCCCCAATCCATAAATTAATAATCTCCTGGATAAGCTTATAGGATCCACAGGCTTCTCCAAATTGGACTTGAAGAGTGGCTACCATCAAATTTGTATCCATCCCGGAGATAAGTAGATTGCCTTCAAGATGATAGATAAGTTATTCAAGTGGAAGGTTATACCCTTTGGGCTCTATAATGCTCCATACATTTAAGCTACTCATACATGAAATTCTCAAGAATTATTTAGATAAGTTATGCATATTGATTATGCATAGGTTGTTGAACCTATGCAAATGTCCCAAGGCTAACCAAGAGGGGGGTGAATTCGTATTTTAAAAAAAATCTCTTGGACATTAACAAAAACTAATTTTTTATATATTTTGTAAAAGTAATTTTTCAACCACAAAATAAGAAATACTGAAAAATAAAAGTGCGAAAATGAAAATGAAAACAAATATTTATAGTGATTCAATCCAACAAGACTAATGTCCACTCTCTGAAGACTCCCTCTTCAGGTATTGTACTATTACCAAAGTGACTCTCCTTTTGCTCCTATAGCAAGATGGAGAAGCCTTTACAATTTTCCTCACTTCCATCAATCCTCGATGTGGCAGAGTACCCCCTTTCACACCCTCCAAGTATCGGCAGAGTACCGTCATCTGTTCACACCCTCCAAGTGTCGGTAGAGTACTGAATATTTTTCAAAGATTTTCTCTCGAGAAACTATAAAGAGGAAAAGAAGAGTAGTAATAAAAAAACAAAAGAGATTCTTACTTTTGAGTAACCTTGTGATTCCTTTACCCTCCACTTGCAGGAAATCTCTCATACACTCTCTCATAAATTTTCTCTCTCACTTACTCTTGAAAAATCACAAAGAACAAAATTTTTCATGTCAGTTTCTAAGGTCCTTTTATATAAAAGTCACAAAAACTGTCTAGAAATTTAAAATTTTCCATTTTGAGCATATACGATCAAACAATATGATCAAATTTTTGTACATACAATTAGTTCAAAAGCTATTGCATATGAACCTATACAAACTTGTATGAAATATTTTTATACATGATGATTGTCTAGTACGAACCATATTCGTCCAGTATGAACAATTAAGAAAATTTTTCAACTTCATCAGAACGAAAAGGTACCCAACATTTTCGTACTCTAGATGTCATCTATATGAACAGGACATCGTATAGTATGAATTATTTAGAAAAATTTGACATTCATCGGGATGAAAAGGAACCTTTCCAATTTGTACTATAGACATCGTCTGTACGAATAAGTAAACATATAGTACGATTAGTTTAGAAAACTTTGGGATTTGTCGGGACAAAAGGGATTCGTCCAATTCATACTCTAGGTGTCGCCTATTTTAACAACATATTATACAGTATGATTAGTTTATAAAAAGATTTAAAGTCATCGGGATGAAGAAGGACCTGTTCTTTTCATACTATGGGCGTCGTCTGTATGAAGAACCCTTTGTACAGTTGGATCAACACTTAAAAAATTTTTCTTCACTTGTTCTTTTAACTGCACATAGGAGAGAATAACTGAACAAATTGTCCCGTACGAAATGACATTATACAGCACGATTAATTTAAAAATTTATCTTTTTTAATCACTCCCCCAGTGTGTGTGTACACAGTTACTCAATTACAATCACACTCTCTCATACTCTATAAAATGAAAAGTGCATATTCCATTTACAATGAACTCTAATCTAATCTAATTTGAAGTCTTCAACAATCTGGAGTATGATTTTACTGAAATATTAGTACACAAACAACAAAAGCAATATATCAAAAATATTTTTGGAGAAAGTGTAATTAAAATAATAATATTTCAAATCATAAAAAGTACACATGTTGTAATAATTTCAACAATAAAAAAGTTAAGATGCAACAATCTCAACAATGCATAGTGTATTTTGATGACATTTTGGTGTTCAACTCTTCTCTTATAGATTATTTGAGCTATTTGAGGTCAATCTTAGAGATTCTATATAATAGTCAATTGTTACTCAACATGACCAAATGCGAGTTCGTTGTTTCCAATGTCCATTTCTTGGGTTTCGTTCTAATGCCATATGGGATCATAATCATTCGTCAGTAAATCTTTGCCATTCAATATTGACCAATTCCAAGTTCTTTGACTGATGCGCGGAGCTTTCATGGTTTGTCCAACTATTATCGTCAATCATCAAGAGCTTCAGTGATATAATTGCCCCTATTTCTAATTGCTTGATAGCTTCATCATTCTCCAGGACAATGATGCAATATAAGTATTTTGAGTGGATCAAAGAGGCCCTCGGCTCAGTGCTTGTACTAGCATTTCCTGACTTTGAAAACTGATGCTTTGGCCATCGGTGTAGGAGCATTTTTATCTCAAGAAGGGAGACCAGTTGAAAACTTTAGTGAAAATTAAGCTCCACCCGCCAGAATTGAACGACATATAAGCAGGAACTATATGCAATTGTCTGAGATCTCAATAAATGGAAGAATTACTTATTGCACCGGGACTTTGTCTTATGTAATGAAAACTAGGTACTTTAGTACATCAATAACTAAAAAAACATCAACTTGATCATGCCCGTTGGATTATCTTCTTCCAAAGATTTAGCTTTGTAATTAAGCATAATGAAGGGTAATCCAATCAAGTTGCAAAAGCTCTCAGTAGGTGTTCAGCCCTACTGACTCATCTTCAGACCAATATCAAGACTGCATTCATTGCAAGAACTGTATGCATAAGATAAGGATTTCTCTCAAGCTTGGACATTGTGTATGGCTGGCCAACCACAACATGAATATACACTCCACCAAGGATTCTTATTTAAAGGGAACAACCGATGTATCTCCAACTCTTCATAGTGTCCTCAATTGATCAAAGAACTCCATTGATGAGGTTTGGCAGCTTAAGTTGGACGATACAAGACTTTGTAGCTATGCAACCTTTCTTATACTGGCCTCATTTAAGCAGGGATGTTTCTAGATTTGTGGAAAAATGCTCTATTTGTGAAATATATAAAGGCACGGCATAGAACACTGGAATTTACTTACCCATTCTGATACCCGACTACATTTGGGAAGATTTAACACTTGATTTTGTGTTGGGGTTACCATAGACTAAGCGGGCAGCTGACTCAATCATGGTTGTTGTCGATTGATTCTAAAAAATGGTGCACTTTATTCCATGTTAAAAGATTTTCATTGCAGTCAATATTGCATAACTTTTCTTCAAGGAAATTATAAGATTGCATGGGTTACCTCAAAGCCTTACCTCTGATTGTGATGTAAAATTTCTTATCCACCTTTAAAGGGAGTTGTGGAAATGATTAAACACTTATCTCAAACTCAGCTTGGCATATCACCCGCAAAATAATGGCTAAACTGAAGTTGCTAATACAACCCTTAGAAATATGCTTTGTTGCTTTATTCAAGAGAATCCTAAGAGGTGAGAAGAGCATCTAAGACACACCAAATTTTCCTACAATTCTATGTCTTACTGCGCTACAGGCTGTAGTCCCTTTCAAGTAGTGTATACTAAGCAACCCAACCACTTAGTAGACCTAGCCATCTTACCAAAAGTAATAAATTTCCAGTCCATAAAATAATAACACAAGCAAACAAAACAATGCAAGCCATAAGGGACAAACTTGAGGAGGCCACGAGCAAGTACAAACAACAAGTTGACACTCAACGATGCACAAAGTCTTCAACACCGGTGAACTTGTAATGTTACAATGCATCGAGAACAATATCCCCATGGAACTTACTCTAAGCTTAGCCCCAAGAAAATTTGTCCGTTCCCAATTCTACACAAAATTAATGATAACACTTACGTGAGTGACCTTCCACCTGACATGCACACTTCTTCCACATTCAAAAGAACAAACATCTATAGCTATCATCCGCCCAATGAAGTACAACCTACAAAAGTCTTATTGTTGTCAAGCTTCTCTAGGCCAGGGGAGAATTGATGCTTCCACCTCTCTATTACATGACCATAGTAGACACTGCACTAAACACAATGGCCCACAACTCTTTCTTCTACTACTTTACTTTTTATGTTAAGCATAGAATAGGACATTCTAGAATTTGCTTATATTAATTAAGTAATTACTATTAGCAAGCTAGCTTATGGTTTTATGGCCTGTTGAGAGGAAGAAGGCAATAGAATGAAAAATCATTCTCCTGAATGGATACTATTTTATTAAGTTTTCTCATCCCAGGTTCTTCTTCTTGTAGCTGTTGCATCACATGGCCACTAAATTATGATATCAATAATGCATATAAATATTAAAAGAGTGGTCTTTGATTGACGAAATCAGATTGAGGTGTTTAATGGGCTATTTTTAGAATTTAAACAAAAGTTACAAAAATATTACTAAAGAAATTATAATTAAATCCCAATTATTTACATGATAGAGGGGCTTGGAACTTAGACATTGAATTAAAATTAAAGTGAATTTTGAGATATAAAATACTTTACAAATCCATCTATTGTTTGACATCGACCACTTCGATTAATAACTTTCACCCACCTGCCTATACTTAACCACCAGCACCTGTGCATTATCACCCATTCATATTCATCAAATCTCATAGCTCAACTTTCATTATAAAATTAATATCATCTGACTACATTCTCTAGACCATTATCGCTCAAATATGGTTTCCAACCACTACTGCCCAGCTACCATTTTTAGTTAATTTCATTGCAAACAACCTCTATAACTAGATCGATGCACACCATAGACCCAAACATTAAGACCAATCGAATTCATCACTTGATGTCTCTAATAATGCCATCACATGCTATCACTGATAAGGTGTAAGCACACCATTAACTTTGTTGCCCACCATCCCCAATAATATCAATGTATTACATCGCTTATAGGATTGATCTATGCTATCAAGATAAATGCTAATGCTTTCAAGCTCATCATCCATTATCTTGCCAACATCGTCGATGCATGCCTTCACTTAAGATTGACACAAGCCATCAATAGTTATGCCAACATTTTCCGGCCTCATCACCTAATGTCGCCAACAATATTGATGCACACAATCTTCTATAAGATCGATGACTAAGTAGTTTACTATATATATATATATATATATATATATATCTTCTAGTTGTTTTTTCGTGCCAATGTATGAAATATCCTTATCTTTTTTCAACATATAGTACCTAATAAAATGATGAAGGATATCAACATTTTTAGCTTGTGGGTGTTGAGTAAGGTTTATTGTGATATATATTACACTTATATTAGGAAACATTATTGGTATTACATCTGCTTGTAGACCAAATTCAAGAAAAGGTTGCTTAAGTCATAACTTGAACAACACAATATCTTTTTGTATTTCTGAAGTATACTTTAGCTGAATTTTTCTTTCTACTCAAACATCAACTCAATGAATATCCTATAACTTGGCAAGTTTCAAAAATTATCTTTCTATTAACTTTACATCCCATAAAACTAGAATAAAAATATCTTACATTATGTTCCTAGGATTCAAAATTTTTAAGGTTAGTGCTCATATGCGATACCTAATAATTTGTTTTAACGATAATTAAATATTATTCTTTTGTGAAATTTTGACAAAGATAAGCACTAAATATTATATTTAGTTAGATTGTAATGGGATACAATAAATATCTAATCAATTCATTGTGCTTCTTTAGATTTATAGACTTTTATTAGGATATTTATCAAATCGAATGGTTAGGTTCATGAAAGTATTTGCACTATTACATTCTTTGATGCCAAACTTCTTGGTTAATTTATTTACATACTTTAATAGAGGAGATTTGGAAGACTCAAATGCTCGAAAATGAAGTATAAGATAGTCATTTATATGGCTTCTTAGTGGAAATTATTGTTACAATTGAAGTATATGTTTTACTATGAAAATACTTATTTTGGTTATTGTTTTGAAAGAAATTTCAGTGAAGAAAATGTTGTAATAAGGGAGCTTAGTCTTATGTTTTGAGGATTACAAATATTATTGGATGAGTACTTATTCCTGCTTTATTCATTGGATATTTTTCTTGTTTGTCATTAACTATTTCAGGTACAATATATACTAAGCAGTATTGAAACATCAAGATCAAGATAATGTAGTGTCAGTATATAAGTCAATCTATTTTTCATAGAGTCTATACTTCTTTATTTTAAGTCAGTATAAAAGTTAGTCTGATAAAAATTGTAATGTATGATCCAAATCATACTAAATGATCTATTCAAACATATTTTAAAACAAATATTTAACTAAGTGAGATTAATTAAAATTGGGGTATAACTAATTATACTGTATGATGCAATATTGTATAGGATGATCAACTATTTTGATAAAACTCCATTGTTAAATATATATATTATAAAAATTAGACAAATTTGAATTGATCATACTGTATGACTTAGTTAGTACTATACAAATATTAATTAAAGTTGCATTATTTAATCTAATAGATTAAGAAATTGAATCAGGATCTAATCATCATTAATGATCATATTATATGATACAAGTATTGTACAGTCCAATTCACTCGAGAATTCAGTAGGTGAACCTTAATATAGTTAATCATACTAGACAACTTTCCATCACACAAGATAATCTTCAATGGAACTGAACTAGTCATACAACACGATCTATTAATCATAATGTGCAATCTAAGAATGTAGTATTAAAAATTAGAATTTTTAATAGCTCGCTTTATAAAATCATGATATGTCTTTAGGGAAAGTGAACTTAGGCAGTCAGATATTTTTCTTCTTGGGAGAGATCTAGGAGAGAGTCCACTTTACAAGGGAGAGAGAAAAGGAGAGGTTGAGAGAGGGGGTTTCCTTGAGGGAATCAAATATTTTATTTCATAAATATTTGAATTTATTTTCTTTCATAAATATTTGGTTAAAATTTTATTCTAAAATTGATAAGATAATATTTTTTAAATAGATTTGGAATTATAGTGCCAATCTAGAAGAATGTAGCTTGTGCCCTGTGTGTTGGAGCACTATATTTCAACCAGCTCGCTGACACTAGAATCCAACACTACAGTGGATATGATCTAAGAAAAAAAAAAGAAATAATTAAGTGCCCCAACGCCATCTCTTGGATCACCCCTAGTGCCAACCAGCACTATAGTGCTAAGTAATGATTTTCACCACATCTTTAAAGGAGTGTCATGACATGGAATGGTCCACTAGAGAGATGACATAACTTTTCAAACCAAACATCACAACAATTTTTTGCAAATCTATTTTCATGACTTATATTTTGATGATTGACAAACACTTTTGACTCTCTTAAACTGCCTGTTACTTCTAACTTTTCAGGAATCAAAGATCGGACGAACAAATGAAGTCAGTTCAAGATTGCGTATGTTTAGGGTTGAGTCAGTCTGTACTTTGTTTTTTCTCTTCTTGAGTCTGTTTGTAATGTTCAAAGAGACTGATGCTAAGTAACCCTACACACACACTTGAGAGATTTAGAATTTATGTTTTTACTCACATCGGCCATGACGATATTTGTATCGGCCTGGACGATCTAGTTTAAAACAGAGATTATACTCAAGATTCTTAATTAAGGCAGCCGTCATTAACAGATCGGCCTGAACAATATGTGTATCGGCCAGGACGATAAGCTCAAAACAGAAAGAAGTTGCCGCCATAAACAATTAAGGTATTATGTAATTTTTAGTAATCGGCCAGGACGATCTTGGATCGGCCTGGACGATATTCACAATTATGCCTTAATTAATCAGACAAATCAAGAAAGTAGTTAAGGATGATTGATATGATCATATCATCCTGGACGATCGCAGGATCGGCCAGGATGATCTATTCAAAAATCTTAATTACTTTTGGACACTAAATATTGGCCAGCACAAATTAAGGGAGATACTCTGGACAATTTTCCTCTGATTTGAACTGATTGGCCTGGACGATCGTGAGATCGTCCTAGACGATCAAGCCAATTTTAAATCGTCCAGTTTGCATTCAAGGCGATGCTCTGGCCGATCTTCTGAGAATTGTACTAATCGGCCAGTACGATTTCCATATCGTCCTGGATGATATAGTTGGCAACTTGCAAATAATGTGCTCCTTTGAAGCTCTTCTATTTAAAAGCTCTTATTCAACATTTTGAATAATCTTTTGCTGCTTCCTTGACCTGAGAAGACCTTGAGGAGAGAAAGAGAGAGAGGGAGAGAGAGAGGATCTTGTGAGGGGGAGCTTGTGAGGGGATTCACAAGGGTTGCTTCAAGGATCGCTCTGCTTCTTCTTCGTCTAGAGTTTCTTGTCCGTGGAAGGGTCGGTAGAGGTAAGGATTAAGCATCTGATTGTGGTTCTCTGCCAGCTTTAGGAGGAAGCAAAAGGAGATAGGTTCTCTGCCTTGTCGGGGTGGAAAAAAGAGGTTCTTTGTAAAGGCTTCTTTGCCTAGCTGTGGGGGCTAAAGGAGAGTCACGATTGTAGTGCAATACTCGGAGGGCGCCTCCGGGAAGTGGACGTAGGTCGAGTTGACCGAATCACTATAAATTTCTGTGTTCTTACTTCTTGCTTCCGCACTTTAAATTTTCGCACTTATTTATCTTATGGTGTGATTTTGGTTTATGAGCTTTTACTTCTTTGTGAAAAGAATTTTTTAAAATAGCAATTCACCCCCCCCCCCCCCCTCTTGGTTAGGTTGGGCAAGTTCTACAGGGCTTAACATCCCTAACGAACTTTCAAGTGGTATCAGAGCGGGATTCATAAAAAAATTAGTTTAAAAACTTTTTGAATTTTGATCCATGGCTAACCTTGGCATAGATTCATGAGGTTTCATACGAAAAAGTTTGTAGTCATGCAAGAGAATGTTCAAACGAGATTGTTTAACTTCTTTAGTGCCTTCATAAGTGATACACAATTTATCCCAAATTTCCTTACCCATTTTGCAAGTGGAGACACGCATGTAATCCTCAGATTTTAAAGCACAGAAAAATCTGAGGATTTCTTTGATTTCATTAGTGCCTTCATAAGATTTCTTTGATTCACCACTTGCTCGTAAGCAATGAGTGAGCCAAGTAAATTATCAATCGAATACGTGTTCAAATCCTTAGATTCAGTTATAGCTGTGATTTTAGCATAAAAAGATGAAGGCAAGCATCTGAAAATTTTGTTTACTTTTTCAAAATTCAAAAGTTCTCTTCCTAAGGTATGTAATGAAGTAACAATTTGAGTAAATCTTGTATACATGTCAGAAATAGATTCATGAGGTTTCATACAAAAAAGTTCGTAGTCATGCAAGAGAATGTTCAAACGAGATTGTTTAACTTCATTAGTGCCTTCATAAGTGATACACAGTTTATCCCAAATTTCCTTACCCATTTTGCAAGTGGAGACACGCATGTAATCCTCAGATTTTAAAGCACAGAAAAAACAGTTCAAACATTTTGCATTTAATAGGGCTAAATCTCTTTCATCGAAAGTCCATTCAGAAAAAGCAATTTAAGTTTTAACACCATTAATTTCACGAGAAGGTGGAGAATAACCTTCTTTGATAAGAACTTTTTATGAATAACTCCACATGCGGTAATTAGTAGATTATAAAAATGTTGACATGCGGGTTTTCCAGAAATCAAAAGGTAGGTTATCGAACAGGGGAGGTCGGATAATAGAGTAAGCGATGGAGTTGCCTTCATCACAAGGCAATTCAAAAGCTTTCTAAGGAAGAAGCAAAGCATCATTAGAGAAAAGGTAAGGATCATAAATATTCTAAATGATCTTCTGATGTCATTTGTTATGAATGCAGGAACCCTAGACATGTGAAAGCCGATTGTCCTACACTCCAAGATCACCCAAGCAAGGAAAAGGAAAAGGGTGAGGAGAAACCTAAGTTTAGGAAGAACAAGAGGAGAATCCAAAAGGCATTCTGGGTAGAATCTGGTACTGATTCCTCTGAAACTGAACAAGAGGAAGAGACAACAAACCTATGCTTAATGGGGGAAGATCATCTTGAGCAAAGTGAGGAAGAAGAGGTATGTAAACCAACTTATGATGAATTATTTGAGATTTGTGAGAAAATCCATGCATCTTACAAAAAACTTAAGAAGACTCATGCTAACCTAAAATTGGAACTTGTAAATTTATAAACAGAGTTTGAAGTTATTCTTAATGATCATTCAATGATTGATTCTAATCACATGGCTCTTTTTGATGAATTTGATGATTTGAAAAAAAAGGACTCGGAATTAATTGATGAGAATGAAGCATTAAAAGTTTCACACACCTCTCTTCAATCTGATTTCAAGAAATTTAAAGAGAAAGGGAAAAGCTTAAGGGTTGAGAATGATGTTCTAAAAATACAAACTTGAGGATCAAAAATGAATTGGATACACTTAAGATAACTTGGATGACGCCTACTCTTGATCCAAAGCCAAAACCTAGGAAGATGTATTATAACTCAAACCGTTTAAGAAAACCTTTTCCTGGAGTTAGATGTTTTTCTTGTGGCATGATAGGACACATCTCACACACTTGCACCATTCACCATAGTACACATTGGGTATGGAGACCTAAGAAACATGATTCACAGTATACCACACCTACATTGTATTATACTTTTCCTGAGAAGGGACCCAAACCAGTTATGGTTCCTAAATCTGACTGTTGTTGAGTTTTGCAGGTGTGCTCTCACCAAAGACATCATGGGAGCATAGGATAATTGGACATATGAAGGCTCGCAGCTCAAAATTGCTTAAACTTACTGCTTCATAATTTCTTGAAATGTTCTTCTTTGATTAGTTTTGTGTTATTTTTGTTGTGTGCTAGCTTTGTGTTGTTCTAGATTGCTTTGTTTTCGTTTTGTTTTTTATGTTTTGTTTTCTATATAATTATTTTTTAAAGCTTTTAGATTTTAGAGATTTAAAGTCATTGATTATCATATCTAAATCAGTTAAAGGGAGAAACACCGTTGACAGTTTCCCTCCCTTTAACCTCTTTTAGTGACATAATATTCTTTTCTAGACAAAAGTCTATCTCATATTGACAACTGGTTTTTGAAACTAAGATTATTTTTATCTTGTTACAATAATCTATCTTGTGCATAATATCCAAAGTCCTTCTATATCTTTCAAGTTAAATGAAATCTTGTCATTGCATTTATCACATGATTATGATTTTGTTTTGTGGGTTGTTCTTCCCTATGTTAGAGGGAGATCTCCTATTCTCTAATATTTGGAGGATATACTCACAACTAAGGTTCTTTTTAAGGGTTTTTGTTAAAGAGAATTTAGCTTAAAAGAATTAAGAGAGAAAGTGAAAAGGATGCAAAATTGAAATGAAAAATATATGCACAAATGTGTATCAAAAATCAAGATGCTCAAAGAGCCAAATCAAAGATACAAGAGGCAGAAAATGAGCCCACTAAATACAAGCTATTATCTCTTTTCCGAACTCTTAAAACTTAGAGAACTCATTGGTTATGTGATGCTTTCAAAGGCTTGATTTTAAATTCCATGATTGAGACAAATTACTTTGGTATATTATTTATAAAATATTTTCTTTGTAACCAAGTTTTGATTGAATCTTACTTTTACCCAGTAAAACTTTACTGGGTTAGATCTTTTGTTTTTAAAAAACGATGATTATTGCCCTGAAAGAAGTCTGAGCTAGGGATTAACAAGATCGGATATTCTACCTTTTTCAGATTTTTGATTTGTTAAACTCTTTGATCTTTTAAATCCCTAAAATTTAATTGTTTGAAAATTTTGATGTATGGATTCTTTGTTAACACAAAAAAAAAATATTCGTTGTTCTTTTTAGTCTTTTTGTTGTTTTTAGTTTTGTATTGTGTGTCTTTTATTTTTGAGTTGATCATCAACATCTTTTCCTTGAAATCAAATTTCTTGTCACATCATCCTGGCCGATTCTCATATCGTCCTGGACGATAGGACAAATTCTCTTCAAAATTCCATCTGCTGATCTTTTCTGTACTTACTGTAGCTCTTCCTGGACGATCTGATCGAACTCTATTGCAATCATGATGATAGTCCTGGCCGATAACAGCTTTTGTCCTGGCTGATGCATTTTATGGTCATCGTCCTGGCTGATACACTAGATTGTCCTGGACGATCCACATGTCAATACGTTTAAATCCTTAATATCGGCCCCGGACGATCCATTATTGGACAATCATCTTGGCCGATCCACTGTTCATCCTGGATGATACATGTGGCACAGATTTAAAACGTTTTAACTTCGACCGGTACGATCAATTATTGTGCATCGTCCTAGACGATACACCTAATCAGCCTGGACGATATGCTTTTTCAACGATCATCTGGCTTGACTCCTCGGGATGATCGCCTGTGTCTAATCGTTATGGCCGATATCTGATCGGCCCGGACGATCGGACCGCCTTTTTTACAAACCGGCCTGTATGCAATTATTGTACCATATCGTCCTGGACGATTCTGCGATCGGCCTGGATGATATTCCCGTTTCTTTAAATTCAGGCCATTCCAGCCATGTTTTTCACCTCACACCTCTTCTTCTCTTGTGTTTTCTTGCTAATCCCTTACTATGGCTGGTGGGAAACAAGTTCGACAGGCTTCTGGACCCTCGATTCAGGGAGGCAGAGGATCAGGCAGCTTACCGTTGCTACAAAGAGTGTGGCATTACCCTTTCCAGAACAATCAATCCTGCACACCTTTCGTATCCGGTAATGGATCTCTTTGCCTACACTTCTCTTTGTTTTATACTTACCCTCACTGTCCCTTTTCTTCTGAACTTCTACTAGAATTTTATGCAAATCTTCTCATAAATTCTACTTTCATAGCCCTGACCTCCTATGTGAATCGATGCCCGGTCGAGATCACATATAAGGATTGCGCGGAACTTTTACAGCTTTCCACCACCGGGGATAAGCTGCACATAATCGTTTCAGATCCTGATTTTGATTGGTCCACGGCAAAGTATTTTCTTCGTCAAACCAACACACCCTTTCATGTTGGAGAGACTAGGTCTTTAGTTAAAGATACTAGGACAATTCAGCATGTCCTTCGCACCTCTATTATTCCAAAAGCCGGGGACTGAATCCACATCACTCCTCTACTTTCTTTGACTACCTTTTTCATCATGGCCCGGCAAGAATTTAATGCCACTGATCTACTCTTTCGTTAAATTGATCATTTAACAACTATTCACGATCCATGCCATAGGAGGAAACCCAACCTTACTTTAGGACATCTCATAGCCTACATTCTTGAAACCAAATACAATCTTCAATATCTTGCTCGTCACAACCTTCAGCCTCCTTGCTACTCAAATAATTCTTTCACTATCATTCATAGTACTCGTCTCCACCCAAGAGATGGGGAAGGTTGGGGGGCTGAGGAGGAGGAGGCTCCCGCTCCCGCTCCCGTTCCTGATCCTGTTCCTCTCCACCTTCACTCACCGTTTGATCAGTTAATAGAGAGGTTTGATCGATGGGAGACCCGCTTCGATGCTTACGTTGCTGCACAGGAGCAGCAATATTCTGAGGACATTACCCGCTACGAGCAGTACCGCATAGAGGATTTAGCCCATTTTGATAGCTACATTACTCACCAGCAGCAGCAGCATGACCAAGACATTGCCTGGTTCAATGCTCAATTTTCTTTGCTAGCTAGCTACTTTCAGCAGCCACCTCCACCACCTCCATCTGATGATCAGGGTCCCTCGTTTTTCTATTTTCTATTTTATGTAGTTTGTCTTATAGTTTATTTTAGTTTTTATTATGTTTTTTCTTTTTCTTTTGTGTGTCTAGGACCATCTTTTTATGATGACAAAAGGGGGAGTAGGATGTGATTGAAAAAGTTGGTATGCTTGTAACTTTGAAATTTTAATGAACTGCTACTTTTACTGAGTTTTTCCTACTTGTGTTTGCCATCATAAAAAAGGGGGAGATTGTTGCAAATCTATTTTCATGACTTATGTTTTGAAGATTGACAAACATTTTTGACTCTCTTGGACTGCCTATTACTTTTAACTTTTTAGGAATCAAAGATCGGACGAACATACAAAGCCAGTTTAAGATTGCGTAGGTTTAGGGTTGAGTCAGTCTGTACTTTATTTTTTCTCTTTTAAGTCTATTTGTAATATTCAAAGAGACTGATGCTAAGTAACCCTACACACACACACACACTTGAGAGACTTAAAATTTCTATTTTTACTCACATCAGCCAGGACGATATTTGTATCTGCCGAGACGATCTAGTTTAAAATAGAGATTCTACTCAGGATTCTTAATTAAGGCAGCCATCATTAACAGATCAGCCTGGACGATACGTGTATTGGTCAGGAAGATAAGCTCAAAATAGAAAGAAGTTGCCGCCATAAATAATTAAGGTATTCTGTAATTTTTCGTAATCAGACAGGACGATCTTGGATGAGCCTGAAAGATATTCACAATTATGCCTTAATTAATCAGACAAATCAAGAAAGTAATTAAGGATGATTAATACGATCATATCATCCTGGACGATCACAGGATCGTCCTGGACGATCTATTCAAAAACCTTAGTTACTTCTGGACGATAAATATCGGTCAGCACAAATTCAGGGCGATGCTCTAGACGATTTTCTTCTGATTTGAACTGATCGGCCAGGACGATCGTGAGATCGTCCTGGACGATCAAGCCAATTTTAAATCGTCCAGTTTGCATTCAGGGCGATGCTATGGCCGATCTTCTGAGATTTATACTGATTGGCCAGGACGATTTTCATATCATACTTGACGATATAGTCAACAACTTGCAATTAATGAGCTCCTTTGAAGCTCTTCTATTTAAGAGCTCTTGTTCAACATTTTGAACAATCTTTTGCTGCTTCCTTGAACTGAGAAGACCTTTAGGAGAGAAAGAGAGAGAGGGAGAGAGAGAGAGGATCTTGTGAAGGGGATCTTGTGAGGGGATTCACAAGGGTTGCTCCAAGGATCGCTCTGCTTCTTCTTCGTCTAGAGTTTCTCGTCCGTGGAAGGGTTGGTAGAGGTAAGGATTAAGCATCTGATTTTGGTTCTCTGCCAGCTTTAGGAGGAATCAAAAGGAGATAGGTTCTTTGCCTTGCCGTGGTGGTAAAAAGAGGTTCTTTGTAAAGGCTTCTCCGCCTAGCTGTGCGGGCTAAAAGAGAGTCACGATTGTAGTGCAATACTCGGAGGGTGCCTCTGGGGAGTGGAAATAGGTCGAGTTGATCGAACAACTATAAATTTATGTGTTTTTACTTCTTGCTTCCGCACTTTAAATTTACGCACTTATTTTTCTTGTGGTGTGATTTTGGTTTTTGAGATTTTACTTCTTTGTGAAAAGAATTTTTTAAAATACCAATTCACCCCCCCCCCCTCTTGGTTAGCTTGGGCCAGTTCTACAGGGCTTAACATCCCTAACAAACTTTCACAATTAAACTTAATGGCATTGCAGTGCTAGTTCTTTTTGGAATACTATGGCGCCATCTTTTTTAGCTCCATGGTACCATTGACAGTTTGTTTACATTGTATAAATAGAATTGTGGCAGAATTTGTTAGGGCAAGCCAATTATTTTCTTGACAAAATAGTGAGTGAGTGTTCTACAAAGTGTGTGGAGATGGTGTGCTTAAAAGAGAACAATTCGAAGTGCAATAACTTTTTTTTATGCATTACATAAGTGCTTTAAGGTAACATCCTACACAACTTTTTTTTTGTTTTTTGTGTTAATCTTAATATTGAAATATGTTTTATGTATTTTCTTATATTCACTAGCAAATTACTTAATTCTAAACTTGTAATTATTGACTTCATTTTTATATGAGGTCACTAGGACCTACCTAAGATCCTTCTTGATGACCAAATGATTGATAGGTGTCCACTTGTCAATCATATAGGTCCCATTCAAATTCTAGTCAAGTCCCTAATCAAATTCCAGTCCACTTTCTAATTCAATTTCCAGTTCAGTCTTCAACTCCAGACTCCAGCCAGCCCTTAATCAAACTTCAAATCCTATCCAATTAACTATTTTCATTAATTTGATTGTAATTGGTATGGATAACTCAAACTCAACCATTTAAGGAAAAATCCAGTCCAAACCAAGAATTCTAGGTCAAAATCCAAAAGTTAAGGACCCAGGTACTGAAACCCTTTCTAGGTGATTTTTTATTCCCCTTCAAATCCAAAAAATGAACTCTGATTAATTATTTATCAATTGCATATTGATTATTAAAAGTTCGTTTGGGATGTTAGGCCCTATGAACTGGCCCAAAGCTAATTAAGAGAGAGAGGTAAATTGGTAAAAAATATCTTTCAATCAAAACCAATATCACCACAAAGAAAACCAAATGCAGAAATTAAATGCGAAAGTAATAAAGGAAAGAACACACCATATTTATAGTGGTTTGATCAAACCTTGACCTACGTCCACTCCTTGGAGGCACCCTCCAAGTATTGCACTAAACTAAGTGTCTCTCCTTTAGCCCCCATAGCTAGGCGGAGAAGCCCTTACAAAATCACTTCCACCTTCCCCGGTGCGGCGGAGTCGTCGGGTCCTTTGACACCAAAGATATCTTCTTCTTTGGTGAACTTCCCTCAAGATAATCCATGAATCCGACAGTATTAAGGTGCAAGCCTGCCGGAGCAACCATGTGGAATCCCCCTCCACACTCCCTTGAGTCCCCCCTCACAGGATCTTCTCCCTCTCAGACTTCACCCGTCCTCACTCCCTTTTAAGCTCACTCTTCAAGTTCCCCCAAAAGAATGAAGCTATAATGGCTGCCAAAGACACTTACAAAGTGCCTTACTAGAGCTTAAATAGAAGATTTCAAAATAAGCTCAATAATGCAAGTTGCCGACATTATTGTCCAGGACGATAGACATATCATCCTGTACGATCAATACAATTTAACCACAACGGCCCGGGATGATTTGGGACGATCAGAAGAAAATTGGTTACATCGTCCTGGTCGATATCACGATCGTCTCGGACTATTAGTTTAAAACTAATTTCAATCATCCTGATCATCGCCCGGAATAGATGCTGGCTGATGTTAATCGTCTAGGACATCATCTCGGCTGATCCTACGATCGTCCCAGACGATTGGATCATATCAATCAACCATTAATGCTTTCCAAATATACCAGATCAATTTAGGCATAATTGCGTTAGATCATCCTAGGCGATGTGTATATCGTCCTGGCCGATTTCCTAAAGTAAAGAATACTTAATCTGATCATGGCGGCTGATTCTTTCTGAATTGAGAATATCATCCTGGCCGATACAAGTATCGTCCAGGCCGATACAAGTATCGTCCAGGCCGATACAAGTATCGTCCAGGCCGATACAAGTATCGTCCAGACCGACTAGCTTATGACGGCTGCCTTAATGAGGATGCCCTAATTAGGGTTTCTGCTTTTGGGCAGATCGTCTAAGACGATAGTTATATCATCCCGGATGATGTTACCAAAAACAAAAATCTTTAGGGAACAAAGAAAATCTACCAAGTTATAAATAATCAGGTGCCACACCAAATATAATAGACACAAGAAAGGAAAAAAGATACAAAATGATTCAGACCTAGTCTACCCAATCTTGAGCTGATTCCAATTGCAGTCTGATCCTGTGAACCTGAAATGTTAGTAGAAAGCAGTCGTAGAGAAATAAGAATTGTTTGTTATCATCAAAATCATAAATCATAGATCCACAACAATCTCCTCCTTTTTGATGATTGCAAACATTTCAATTTGAATTTGCAAAAAGGAACATTTTCACCTAATCTCCCACTCACTAGAATAACACCTTAAAAAATAGGGGAGAAAAAACTTTTTGTTGTTTTAAATTTTTTGAAAAGAAAAAAAAGGATACAAATTCAACAGTACGTCAGTACGTTCTCCCCTTTTAACATTATCAAAAAGAGAGGAGGCACAAACAAAAAACAAAATAAACAAAAGATAAAAAATGTTCCTTGATCTAGTGAAAAAACAAATATTCTTAAAATGAGAAAGTTACTTCTTTGTTTTAATCAAAAACTTAGTAGAATTGGATTGACAACACATAGCCTAAAAAAGGTTGGAAATCCAAAATTTTATAATCCGAACTCAAGCTTTTTAAAGAGGCTTAAAATTTTTTTAATTCAATATCTAAATCAAGGAATAAATTAGATAAAGAAACAATCATATTTCAAAAACTCCTTCCATAAAATATATCTAATAGAAGATAAATGCACGAATTATTGAATCAAGAATCAAGATTTTCAAACTCAAGTATCGAAGGTATCCAGGATTTTCTTAAGCTTTTAAGAAGTACAAGAATAGTAAGCATTAAACTTTGTGGGCTCATTTTATGCCTCTTGACAATTGGTTCGTGCATTGCGCATCTTTTGATACACTTTGTGTATTCTTATTTTTTATTAATTTGACGTCTTTGCGCATCTTTTATTTTTGACATCATTGGCCAATTTTTTGAATATGTTACCTTTCTGAAATCTTAAAAACCAAAAGTAAACTCATACTATTGACAAAAATGAAATTCTTGATTAAGAAAATTATGAGGTAGAATCAACACTTTGCAAGAGATTCCTATACAATAAATAAAATGTAGGGAGATATAAAAAAATTTGTTTCAAAAACCAATTTAAAATATAAAGAAGATTTTAAATCAAAAGTGGAATAACCTCCTTTAGGAAATAGAGATTGAGAGTAAAAAAATTATGAATTTCATTCCTTCGACTGTTTTAGAGAAGTTAATCACAACTTACCAAAGATTTCAAGAAAAAATAAGAAGTAGATTTTTCATTTTTAGAAAAGTGAATGTGTGTGATGATCAAAGAAAAATTCCACAAAACAAAAATTTTAAAGAATAAACAAAACAAAAACACAAAATAAAATAAAAAAAAAACCTAAAAAAAACAAAAAAAAAAAACAAAACACAACACAAAAACATAATAATGCTTTTAACCATTATCTTTCCCTTGGTCCGATGCTTCAGAAACCAGGTCTGCCTCCGAGATTTTTCATATGTCCAGGCTTCCTACATCGAAAGCAAATAATGTCAAAAAAATATGAACATCTTTACCATTTTTACTTTTTTCCACTTTTGCTTATGCTTTGGCGAGTTTTGTGATTTGCTTGATAGGTCGTTGCATTCATCACCAACTAAGCAATCTTTTTCTGTATCTTCAGTTTTTAGAACAATCATTTCACCTGCATCCAAAAGTCTTTGACCCAATTTTGCTCGTAGGCAATGAGTGAGCCAATCAAATTATTAATAGAATAATCATTCAAATTTTTTGATTCACAAATAGCAACAATTTTTGAATCAAACTTATCCAATAGACAACGAAGAATTTTGTTAACTTTTTCAAAATCTGAAAATTCTTTTCCTAAAGCATGCAATGACGTTACAATTTAAATAAACCTAGTATACATGTCTAAGATCATTTCATAAGATTTCATGGAAAATATTTCATAATCATGCATTAACATATTCAACTTAGATTGCTTGATTTCACTAGTGCCTTCGTATATGGTGTGTATTTTATCCCAAATTTTCTTACCAGTAGTGCACGTGGATAATAACATAAAATCTTCATAATTTAAAGCACGGAAAAAGCAATTTAAAGATTTTGCATTCAATTGAGTATCGATTCATTCATCTCTATTCCATTAACTAAAAGGAATGTCAGTTTTAATTACATCTAAAATATGTGACGGTAATGAATAACCAGTTAAAATCATATGCAACATGCAAAAATCAATTGATTGCAAAAAAATAGTCATGCGAATTTTCCAAAAATCAAAAGTAATATTTTCAAATAAAGGTGGTCTGGTGCTTGAATAACCTTCTGCGATATTATGATATGAAAAATTAGCCATGGAATGAAATTCAAAAGCTTATAAAAACTAAAATTTTGAAAACAACTCTGATACCACTTGAAAGTTCGTTAGGGATGTTATGCCCTATGAACTAGCCCAAAGCTATTTAAGAGAGAGAGGTGAATTGATAAAAAATATCTTTCAATCAAAACACAAATCAAAACCAATATCACCACAAAGAAAACCAAATGCGGAAGTAATAAAGGAAAGAATACACCAGATTTTTAGTGGTTCGGTCAAACCTTGACCTATGTCCACTCCTTGGAGGCACCCTCCAAGTATTGCACTAAACTAAGTGTCTCTCCTTTAGCCCCCACAGCTAGGCAGAGAAGCCCTTACAAAATCACTTCCACCTTCCCCGGTGCGGCGGAGTCGCCGGGTCCTTTGACACCAAAGATATCTTCTTCATTGGTGAACTTTCCTCAAGACAAGCCTTGAATCCGACAATATTAAGGTGCAAGCCTGCCGGAGCAACCATGTGGAATCCTCCTCCACACTCCCTTGAGTCCCCCTCACATGATCTTCTCCCTCTCAGACTTCACTTGTTCCTCACTCCCTTTCTAGCTCTCTCTTCAAGTTCTCCCAAAAGAATGAAGCTACAATGGCTGCCAAAGACACCTACAAAGTGCCTTGCTAAAGCTTAATTATAATATCTCAAAACAAACTCTTTAACGCAAGTTGTCGACATTATCATCCAGGATGATGGACATATCGTCATGTATGATCAGTACAATTTAAGCACAACGGCCCGGGACGATTTGGGTCGATGAGAAGAAAATTGGTTACATCATCCTGGCCGATATCACGATCATCCCGGATGATTAATTTAAACTGATTTCAATCATCCTGATCATCGCTAAGAATAGATGCTGGCCGATGTTAATCGTCCAGGACATCATCTCGGTCGATCCTACGATCATTCCAGACGATGTGATCATATCAATCAGCTATTAATGCTTTCCAAATATACCAGATCAATTTAGGCATAATTGCGTTAGATCATCCTAGACGATGTGTATATCGTCCTGGCCAATTTCCTAAAGTGAAGAATACCTAATTTGATCATGGCGGCTGATTCTTTATGAATTGAGCATATCGTCCTGGCCGATACAAGTATCGTTTAGGCCGATTAGCTTATGATGGCTGCCTTAATGAGGATGCCCTAATTAGGGTTTCTACTTTTATACAGATCGTCCAGGAAAATAGTTATATCGTCTCGGATGATGTTGCCAAAAACAAAAATTTTTAGGGAACAAAGAAAATCTACCAAGTTACAAATCATCAGGTGCCACACCAAATACAATAGACTCAACAAAGAAAAAAAGATACAAACTGACTCAGACCTAGTCTACCCAATCTTGTGCTGATTCCAAATTGCAGTCCGATCATGTGAACCTGAAATGTTAGTAGAAAGCAGTCGTAGAGAAATAAGAATTTTTTTCTATCATCAAAATTATAAACCATAGATCCGTAATAATTATGCATGTTCATAAGGTCAACTCTTCAAATTTAAGCTCAATTTAAGGGCTCTAACCACAGTAACTAAATTGAAACCCAAAGGCTATAAAAATCATCAAATATTGATGGCCTATGCAACTAAACCCTCCACCGTGTCGAACTTGACCTTAGGGCCCCTCGCAAGACTCTTGACTATATCCATTGTATTTAATATGATTAATTAACCAGTAATTCACATTTGGTTGGACCTAGTTTGACCCAGAGTTGACTAGGGGTCAAAATGACCAAATTGCCCTTTAAAGGCAGATTTGGCCTTTTTTGGTAAACTCAACATGGAACATTCAAATCAATCTTTTAAACTTCTTCCAATGCATCCTAAACATCATTAAGAGTGCATTCGAATTGAACCTAATTCTTTATTTGACCAGGTTGACCAAAATGCCCCTTAATAGCCCAAATGGTCATTTTTGACCAAATGACCCTCCCAGTGCATGAGACTACCTCCATTAGTTTCTAATGATCAATTCAAACTTGTTGAGCAAAAACCCAACCCCTAGTTAGACCTGGTTGACTAAGATAATCATGGTTTACCATGTCAACCATGGTTGACCAGATCAACCATTAACCCTTATATTCAATTCAACAATAATTCAACCTTAACTTTCAAATCATTTTGAACACCTTTTCTAGTAATTTAAACTTTTGGACATTTTAACCCAGTCAACAGTTGACTATGTTAACTTAACCTATGTTTGGTCAAATATGACCAATTTAGGTCAAATCATAACCCCAAGCTAAATCGACATGTCAAAATACACAAACCTATTCCAATGAATAGTTCCAATGACTTCAAACCTAGCATGAGTCAAACCACCTTAGATTTGACTTGGTTAAATTGTCTATAGTGGTCAAACTCAAGCCATACGCTTATCCCATTTTCAAATTACAATGACATTGCATTCAAACCTTATTAAGACTTCAAAGTCTCTTTAATGCATGGGTTAAACATTTTCTAACTTAGTATGTGTTAAACCATGGTTGACTTGACAAAGTCAAACCATTAAGTATGGTCAAACCTCTTTATAAGTTGACCTCTTCCTATAAACATCATCTTCACACCCCTAGGCTTCTTTGATTCAACTTTACTAGCATTCTAAGACCTTTTGAATGCCACCTAAGCTCCCTTGACCAAGTTGACTAGTAAAATAGTCAATAAATGGTCAAAGGAGCTTATATGATTGAATTACTTAGCTTATGTAAATCCCATTCGAGCCATCCCTAAGTTTTTATTTAATCTTTAAACCTCTCCCAAAGTCCCTTGAACTAAGCCCATGCGCTAATTCTGCTTATATAAGGAAGATGTGGTCCCTCTTTCTCAAAAGATCCCCATCAAATTTGAGACTTCCCCAGCCTTTCTCTGCCATCTCAGCACTTTGGACACGTGTAGGGACTTTAATTAACACCCCTAATGCATCAGGGCCATTGATTAAAACCCTAAGGCTTAAGATAATCAAAACTCTCATTTTGATTCATTTAATAAAACCTCAGCCATCAGAGCCTCTCAACAGGTTCTCCATTTTTTTTTTCAACTCTCCAAGTCCTCCTCTCCTTTTCCCCAGTCAAAAAACACCTGTCAACATCCGCTCGTAACATACTCCTATGAGAGTAGCTTTTAGGTCCATCCAACTCATATTGTTGATGATCCAAGCACTTTCATCCATGGGTTTCTTCTAGAGATTTGTACGAGAATAGCATACAAGTTTAGAGAGTTAAAAAAAACCCAACAATTAAAGATTGATAAAATTGAAACCCTAGCTTTAAACTCATGGGTTTAAATAGCTTTAAAAACATGTTCCCCACAAATGCTCTTCACATGTGCTTGCTCTATTTAAAATTTCAAGTAAAATGAATGGGTATTTTAAAAGAGAATTTAATCTATTCTTAGGGCTAATGGCAGTGTTTATATGCATGTTCATTTTTCAAACCGTTGATTGAAAGATAATCATTCTTGATTTCGTTATTTATGCCCACGGTTTAGTTGTGTATTCATCTTCACGGATTGGATCCTCATTTGGCTCAGTCCAAGCCATTGATTCAAGCCATAGAGGATTCAAACAACGTGCGATCGCTGGTTACTTGGATAAGTGACACGTGGTGTCACATCCCTGCATCTGGTAATGATTGCCAATGATTTCCACAGTGCAATAATTGACAATCATTACTTTCTCGTTAATGTCGCATTGATCCTGCGGTCCAGACGTTCCACGTGGACCCTCCATTGCTGTAGTATTGACTAGATGCTTCAAAATGCACCGCATGGCATTTCGTCATCGTCGTCACTATTTTAAAAATTCATAAAAAATGTCTTTTTGTCCAAAAATTATAAAATAATTTTCATTTTGCTCAGAATTTTATTCTCTTTAATTTAAAATTAAAATTAAATAAAAATGAGTCAACAATTTTTAAATCATTTTATTTAATAAATATTTATTTTTAGATTTAATATAATCCTTTCTTTTATTTTGAAGAAAATTATTTTAAAATATTATTGACCCTCTATTTTTTCATAATTATTTAATTAATATTTTAATGCCATTTTGAATTTATAAAATGTTGAAGCTCTTATTTTAAATTTTTAGTCTTTGAAAAACTAATTTTAAATTATATTTTAAAAATGTCGTGCTTGCATTTTAGGTGAGTTTTGATTATTTTGAAGAGGGCTTGATTGTTAATTGATATTTAATAAATTGAGTCAATTAAGTCAAGTGCAAATTCATAGGTCATTTGCATATGGAACCTTTTATCTCACTTTGCATAGTGCATAGTTAGGCACTTATTTTGCACTTGCATTTGATTGATGAAACCCTTGGTGAACTTTTTCTTTATTATGGTGTTTCAAAAGTAACATCATGGGGGAGTCTCTCTTTGGGTAAACATCTAAGTGTTTTGGTCATGGGTTGACCCAAATACTTAGTAATTCACCCCTTCCATCTCACTTACAATTAGGCCATATTTTTATTGCTTTGCTTGCATAATGTGGCTGGTTGCATATTTGATAAAGGCTAGAGACCTTCAATTGCAAATCACTAAAACTTAGAGACATGTATGGAGAAAACTTAAGGCTAATTTTAGGGAATTTAGGTATAACATAGAAATCAAGAAATACACACAATAGGGGTTAGAATCAAAACACTTAAACATAGTGGTACTGACTATCTTAGGCCAGAACTTTGTTGGCTTTAAAAACCATTAAATTTAAAACTTAATTAAGCCAAATTACCCCTTAATTAAGTCTAAAAAATTTAATAAATCATAATAAATCCAAATTAAATCCAAAAAACAAAAATACTACATCACACTGATGAGAATTTAATCCCCCACCTAGGAAAATTAAAACCCCCTTGATTGGATCCCTAATTTTAACTTAATTTAAGTTTTAGTGAAAATCAATAATTATTACTTTAATTAATTAAAAATATTTAAATTTTAGATAATTGTAAAACACTTGGAAACACTCCCATGGGTCATCCTTGACCTTTGGGATTGATTTCATGAAGTTTGGAAAGAGTTTGGATAAAAACACAAAACCTTCTTAATTGAATAACTAAAAAAATTCCTTTGATGAACCAAACATTGAAAATTCATAATCAAATAAAAAAATTCTAATTTGACCAAAATCAAAGCCATTCAACTCCACTTGAGATCTAGCATTTTCTTTTAAATATCAAACCACAAAAAATAAGTTAAATTCAAAAAGTTAACTCTCTGGTCAAATGTAGTTCAAAATTAAGTCAAAACTTAAAAAATTTATAACTTAATAAAAAAATTGCAAATCCAGTGAACTTAGAGTTTAATTACTCATCTTAAGATCTAGCATTTAGTAAAAATATCCAAATTATAGAAATTACTTTAATTTAAAAATTCAACTTTTGACCCCTTAATTAATGCAATTAAATAATTCAAATAATTCTAAATTTTAATAATTCATTTAAAATTAAAAAAAATTATTTAATCATTAAAACCAATAATAAATCAACTTTATTAAAGAATTAGCAAACTCTTAAGTTTTAACCAATAAAATCAATTAATTTATACTGGTTATTAATGATAAATCAGGCTTACGAGGCTATTAACTTAGCCCTAACTAAGATGAACTAAACTTCACAACGCTGGAGTAAACAAAGGTAGTAATTACTTAACACTTAAGAATTTATTTTAAAATCAATCTTAAAATAATAATACTTTAATTTAATCTAAGATTCCTTAAGCCTTTAACCAATCAAAACACTAAAAACCTTAATAAATTACCTGACATAGGATATATCCAAGCCACGCAGCTTACTCCACACACTTTAGATGGTTTGCTAGGACTATTGACTATAGTTTTTTGCTAGGCTAATGTTTACTTTCGTGAAGAGAAAGGAAACACCCTCGCTCGCATAGGCCCCGAAAACTAGCAAGGGTCCTAACAAACGACCCATAGTCTGTCGTAGAAATATCACCCGACATCTTTCTACCGGTTAAAAAAGAAAGGAAGCACCCTCGCTCGGCTATAGGCCCCGAAACGCGAGGTCCTACCCGGCCATAGGTCTGTCGGTAAGAAAAACGAAACTCACAACCCCCTAACAAGTAAAAAAGAAACAGGGGTAATAAAGAGGTGGTGAAGTTACCCCCCGGACCTCTGTCGGGTAACAAACCTAAAGCCGATGTCCACCCCGACAATAGTCCCCTTCGATAGGACTAAACAGGAAGCTCAACATATATCCGGCCATGGGTACTGGATAATTGAAGAGAAAAGATCCCCTTTGCTCAGCCATAGGCCCGACAACAAAGTCTTCTACCCGACTCATAGGTCCCTGTCGGTAGGAGAAGAGAAATATCCACCTTTGCTCGGCCATAGCCCGACAGCAAATCATTACCCCACCATAGGTCTGTTGGTAGAAGTAAAGGGAAGCTCGACAATCATCCGACCATATGTCGGTCCGGAGATGGAGAAAAAAGAAAGCACCTCGCTCGCCATAAGGCCCCTAAATAGTGAAGTCATACCCGACCATAGGTCTGTCAGTAGGATAAGAGAAAACTCAACAACCCCCCAACAAGCATGGGCTTGGTGCTGTGAGAAAAATGAGGAGGTAAGTAATTCCTCACTTAAGAAATCTCAGTTTTATATCTTAGTCACCACATGGTAGAGGACAAATTGTCGTGGCCATGAGTAATAAAAATATAAGTAAAATCTCTTTAGGTAAAATGAAATCATATATAATATGTAGTAATCAATTGATGTATGTCTCTCTCAAAAGGAGGAATATATAAACAGCCAAGTAGAAAGAATAATCTCACATTAAGGAAAGAAGTGGCGAGGGGACACACTTGCCACTAAAAATAACAATCATATCAAGGATCATTGATTACTAAAAGAACACTCAACTACCACCTGGCGCAGCTGCCGAGGCGGTAAGGAGAGAACAAGAAACACTCTACTATCACCCAGCGCATCTGCCGAGGTGATAAGGAGAGGACAAGAAACATTCTACTACCGCCCAGGGCGTCGGTCGGGCGATAAGCAGAGGACAAGAAACACTCTACTACCGCTCGGGGCGATAAGCAGAGGAAAGGAGCTCAACAACAACCCAGCGCTCATGTGCGTGGTGCTGTGAGAAAAACAAAGAGATAGGTAATTCATTATCCAAGAAATCCCAAACTTATACTTTAGTTACCACATGGTAGAGGACAAATCGTCGTGGCCACGAGTAATCCAAATATAAGTAGAATTTCTTTAGGTAAAATGAAATCATGTACAACATAAAGCAATCGACTGATGTATATCTCTCTAAGAAGAGGAACATACAAACAACCGAGTAGAAAGAATAATATCATATGAAAGAGAGAGCAATGGAAGTGGCTAGGGGACACACTTTCCACTAAAGATAACAATCATATTAAGGATCAATGATTACTAAAGGAAATCACAGTGGTAACACCCATAATAACTCATGGGATCCTGTGAGAAGTATAAGCAACGTTCATGCATCTAGAGAGACTACTCTTACAGCTAAAAGCCAGCTCTCAATGGAAAATTATGTTGCTACAGGAGGAAAGGGATTGACTTTCTACTAGAAGATAAAAATCCAATAAGGACTGATGCTAACATCTAAAGCTAGATGTACCACATCGTAGGAGAGGGAAAATATCTCCGATATAAATGAACAATCATAATAGAATAAATGGACACATAGTCATCTCCTAAGCAATTATCAAAATGCTTTAAAGAGAGACAAAGAAGAGAATTTGGAGGGACTTTGGGCTCTTGGAGCGTAGAACCGGGTTACACCTGTGGCAAGGGCAACCGATTCTTTCTCAACTAAGAGCTTCCCTCTCTTTTTTTTTTTTCAAATTATATTCACAGTTATAGATCAAGTATACTGGAACATAAAGAGAGAAAAATTGTTGGCTTTGATGACCCAGGCCATACTCGCTACATGAGTAAAATTAGGGAGCACAAATATCACAACAAAATTTGTAGATAAATTCATGTAATAACAATGGATCAACATCACTACATTTGACTAATATAGATCAAGGATGGACCCAGTATCACATTCCACATAGGTTTGAGTTAATGGTTTTGATATTCCAGACCACACTTGAAAATGACAAGTAAAACTGGGGAAAGACAACCTTCAAAGGGGACTGAAAAAGAGATTTCATGGCACAACACCAGAGCAATTGGTGGGCATGAGTGCAAGTACAAACACCCCTACGGCGTATTTACATACAACTACTAAGGATAATCTCATACTTTGCATGACGAACATCACGTGGTAGAGGACAAATCATCGTGGCCACGGACTGTCGAAAAGTAGAAGATATCCTTTGGAGTTATGTCTATACAGAGGGATATGTACAAGTGACAAGGGAAGAACCATCGTATCATGACCGATATGAGAATGAAACTTACATAGGGACATTGGATCAACATCACCACACCTGACTAACACAGGTTTGCATGGACCCAGTATCACCTATAGAAAGTAGATTTGAATTAGGGACATTGGATCAACATAACCACACCTGATTAACTTAGGTGGGTTTGGACCCAGTATCACCTATAAAAAGTAGATTTAAATTAGGGACATTGGATCAACATAACCACTCCTGATTAACTTAGGTGGATATGGACCCAGTATAACCTCTTAAAAGGGGATTTAAATTATTGGTTTTGGTATCCCAGATCATGCTTGGAGTGACAAGCAAAACTGGGTAGAACAACCCCTCACAAAAAAGAAGGGGGGAAAATCAAGGGTTTTATGTGATAACACCAATATGATTTGTGTGCACAAACATAAGGATAAATATCCTTACGACATCTTAGTGTATCCCCTTTAAGGATAGCCTTATACTCTTCAAAGAGAACATCGTGTGGTAGAGGACAAATCATCGTGGCCACACATAGACTGCTGAAGAGTAAGAAGGATCCCTTCAAGGAATTTGAATATATAAGGATATTTATAGGAGGTAGGAAGGTTTGCTAGTCTGTAGCAAACAACCAACACTAGTGGAAGAAGTGTCATAAGATTTTTTTTTATGGAAATCCTCGACTCTAATTCCACACATCTGATAGGGAATAAGTTGCTTGCTAGTAGTCTGACGTCGGAAGTCTCCTCCCTCATCTGAACTACTATCAACAACTAATCCACCCTTAGGTATCAAGTACCAACGAAAGGTAGGAAAGTGCCGGGGCTCTGCTCGGCAATCTCAAAGTGAGAGAGTCGAGCGAACACAGAAACCCGACGAAAAAAGAATTTGATAAGATACGAAATGCCCTAAAAGGCCGAAAGGAAAGGGACCAATGCTAGGGGAAACCCTAGCCAAGAAGGGAACCTAACTACAAAAAGGAATCTATGGGTCTCGAAAGGAATTTCGAATGCAATCGACACAATCCCGCAGGCCGATGCATTTACAATAGACACAAGCAGCAGATGGAAGAGAGTGGAGTTATAGATACGATTAGCCATAGAGGATAGCAGCTTTCACCTACCAACCTCGATGGATAATAATATCTATAACCCAAAAGTTCACGAGATTTCCCCCATTCAATACATCAGCTCGAATGGGGTTTATTTGATTGTGGGGATCGGTTTCCTACGGGCGCACGCCCCTGTAGTTAATTACATCTTAGACCTTAATCTAAGAAAACTCTCGATTAGGGATGTTAGATTATCTTCTCAATAGTGGGTTTAGTGCAAAGGAGTTTCTAGGCTTTCCTAATCAAAGAGAGAGAAGGTCCCAACTTGGTTCAATCAATCACACGTGGTTCAGTCAATCATCCGGTCAGTCTGAAGAAGAGAAAACTGGAGAAAAAGAGAGAAGACATTGCACTCAAACATGCACGAGAGAAGGAATGAGGTGGCGTCATTTGTGTGACGCAGATGGGTAGGATCTATAAGAACGTATGCATGACATCCAGAGTACAGAAAAAATAAATAAACACATCCTAAGGGTATCCTTCAGGAAAGATACCCGCACAGAAAATCATCATAGTCATTCCCACTTCGTGTGGGAAAACAACGATGCCAACTGGCATAAATAGGTGGCCTACTCTACAGGCCTAAATGACCCTAAGGGTCTTTAAGGCTCACAGAAGGTGGGGGGGGGGTATCGTACCCAAAATCGGAAAAGTCCAAAATCCTAGCAGAAAAAACAACGATGCCCACTTCGTGTGGGAAAACAACGATGTCAACTAGCACAATTGGGTGGCCTACTCTACAGGCCTAAATGACCCTAATGGTCTCTAGGGTTCACAGAGGGGGGGGGGGGGGGCGCAAGCTTTGACCTATGGGGCCAAAGCTTCGCTAGTGAACTACCCTAAATCCAACTACTTAAACATGCTAGAATACCTATTAACAAGTCGTGTGTGATTGTGTAGCAATTTCGATATCTAATTAAAAGAATATTGTTTTACAAGTTGCAGAGATCATACCTGATTGTGGCGCTGCCACTTAAAAGCTCCAAGCAAGTAAGCTATTCTCCATCGCGCAAAGCATGTGGCGCAGCCACTTAAAAGCCTCAAGCTAGCGAATTACCCCAATGTGCCTCGCAAGACAAGTGAAAGAAAAAAATACACAAATGAGCGTAGATGCCATTCAGAAAAGAAATGCAAATAAATAAAAATGTAACTAGCAGGAAGTTTAATATTAACATTTATAAAACATGTACAGGCAGTAAACACTGAATAACAAAAGAAAATGTCAGCCAAACCCAGGGCTAGAAGTCGTGTTCTAACCAAACAAATCTAAAGTGTGTGTAGGCTGTGTAGTTTTGGATATGTCCTATGAAGGATGATTTAATTAGAATTGCTTGCATTTGATTTGTTAAAAGGCCAAAAGAGAAATTTTAATTGAAGTTTAAATCTTAATACTTTAAGATTGATTTTAGAGATTATATTTTAGTATTTGATTGATTATTTTGTTGGTTATAAATTAAAAGAAAAGGTGGATTAAATGATTTATTAATCAAGATTTGACTTAAGCCAGTTAAGAAACTAATTTTAAAGTTTTGCCACTCCATTGAATCCATTCATGGCGTTGTGCCACCAGGCTCGAGGAATAAGGCCTCCTTAGGACACTTAGCCCCGCAGCCCGGAGTAGTCCATCCAATAAACTTCATCTTTGGAGTGGTTGTTATGTATTAAAGGGTTTGTTTATTGATTTTATAAGGTTAATCTAATGTTTGATTTTTAGAAGTCTTTTATCCTAATGAATTTTAATTTATGTTTAATCTCCTAATTCAAGTCTACATCTTTTAAGTTTTAGGTTGGTTAGGAATTAATTATTAGATTAGTTAGAATTGGTTTAAGCTTATGTCTTAGGTTTGCAATTTAATGATTATAAAATGTTAATCATAATTCGATTATGGATTAAGTATTTTAATATATTTTAAGAATTAGATTAAGATTGGTTGGTTGATTATTAGTAGATTAAAGAAAACTAGAATCTAGGAAAACGTGTCACTAAGTTTTGTGTTGATGTCTCTATCCTATAAGGAGCATGCACCCTAAGTCTATGTTTTCTAGGACTCGGTCCTTAATTTTTATCCCTAGATGTCACTAAAGTTGTAGGAATAAAAAAATGCTTTGTTTTTCTAATCATTAGGACTTCCGTATATGTATCGCTAAACTTAAGAATCTATGGACAAAAGTACTATAATAAGTAGCAATGCAGTAGAAAGAAAAGAATGAAAATTACAAATAAAAGGAATGTAGGCATTGTTGTTTTGGACACACTTTTTTGAAATCAAGTGTACCCTAAAGCAACATTAACAATGCCCTTTGCTGTCCCCACAATCCAAATAAAGCACTTGATACATTTAGAACGACTAACCAAATCATTTTTAAATGAAACCCAAAATGACCAAGGGGAGAAAGCTCCCAAAACTAAACTAAACTCAAAACAAGTCATTTTTTTTTTACATTCATTCAAAATCCAACTTTAGAAACAAATGCAAACAAGGAGGACAAACCACACAAAAATAATATCATTCATTCCAAAAAGACAAAACGTTTCTCAATCCAAAGACAACCATAAAGCTCCAAATCCCAAAAATTCACTTACAAAGCCTTCACATAAAATGATGTATGAAACCCTTTATCGAAGGGAAAGCAAAACACCAAAAAAACTCTTTTGACACAAAACCAACCAAGTGCTTTTTATTTTATTTGGAGTGGGTAGAAACCAGAAAGCTTTCCAACAAGAATGTTCTATAAAACCCCTCGTTGTAAAGCACTCATGAAACTCGTCGCATTAAACTTTTAAAACAAAATCGATCTAAAGCCAATGCTAAGCCATCTCAACATAAGTAAACCAAAACTTCTTCCAACAAAAAGCAAATTCACAAAACTCTCCCAACATTCCAAAGAAATACTACTCATGCAAAGAGACCTTTCAAAAAAAAAAAAGAAGAAATACTCCATAAAGCTCTCTAATCACAAAGAAAGCTCAAGATACTTAAAACACTTCAAACATTCATATTTTTTTTAAAGAAACATATCAAAATCTTTCGTTTCCAAACTTGTCATAAAAGTACTCCAAATTATCATGTAAAATTTCTTACTATAAAAAGTCACATGTGTTTAGAAAAAGATGCTTTTGAATGTTGCAAATGGAATGGTAAGACATATGCTAAGTCACTTTACATGCTTCTACTAAAGCCATCACAATACAACTATATGCCACACATAAACTTCCCTCATACGTGACATCGATACATATGATTAAACTTTGAAAGAGCTTCAAATAAATCAAAATATTTGAGTAACATTCTTTATGTAAAGCCTATGGTTTTGCACCATTTGATTTCAAAACATGCATGAAGAGAGCACATGTATTCATACTTTTAATTAAAGGAAATCAATGCAACCTGCTCTCTCTAAGGCCTCAAGAAAAGCATCTCAATTATTAGCCACTTAAATGTCAAAACATGAATATTTTCACAGATTTTGTGATTATACACCATTGGGATATAAGCTTATATCAATGTCTCTTGTAAATCATCTAACAAATGAGGAAGCTCAAACATGAATCCACATAACAATTTCACTAAATCGGCAAAGAAATACATAATGATATGTGCATACCAATAACTTATACTCACCATAACTCTAGAGATATTCAAAGCATCATGTTGGCAGCAAAGCAAGGATGTGAGCACAAAGACTTAACATATCAAATCAACCCATTTTGGTATTCAAACAACCTAATATGTAAAACTTAAAACAGCATAAAGCAAGATAGGATCTATAAGGAGGTGAGCCCATATTTAAAACCTATGCAAATTCTCCAACATTTCTCAAAAGATTTTGTGAGAGCCTTATGAATGCTTGCCATTGAAAAAGAAATTACATAAATGCTCTTTAACAAAATTTCAAACTCCACACTATAAAGCGCCAAATATTCAAGAAGCCTCTCTTTTTTTTTTTTACCCAACTTCATAGACTTGCTTCTATGATCTAAACATACGACATTTTGCCAAAAGTTCAGAACCAACAGTACATCCATACATGAAGTACATAGGAATTTATTATCACAGCATAAAGGGCACAATCATAGTGGAGGAAGATGCTTTCAATTAACTAGCATTAAAACACAATGTTGCATAACTACCACTCCATCAAACCTACTAAACCATATATAATAACGAAAAGATGTAACTGGTGGTTTATAACAAAACATGTGTTAAGAAAAAAAGACCTACCTCCCTCCTTCAAACAATGTCTACTCGTCTACGTGATAGATCTATGCATACTCATATTTAAGAAGAATGAAACAAGTAAAATGATGTGACTTAGCAACAATGAACAAGAGCATATATAAGTTTAGCATAAGACTGCATACATGTTCTTTCAATTCTGTAAATAATTTAATGGCCAACATATACACAAAACTTCCCTAATGAACTCGTGTGATTTTTTTGTAAATAAGTTACTTGTGTTAAGAAGTCACCTCAAACATGTGATTCATGAAATGAAAGATCAACAAATATTTCCAATTTAACCCAAAATCTATTACACGTTCATGGGTGTTTAATACCAAGTGAAGGTCAGAGCATCAATCCTTGCTATCGACTCAAACTATCCAAGGTCGAAGTGTTCACGTATTGATTTGAAAGGGCATGAAGGAGAGGAATGATTTTTATTACCGTCTTCAACACAGAGCATATATGAATCTAGACAACGAATTTTTAGTATAAACCAGCTCCTTATGGCGTGATTCCCAAATTCCAGCATTTCAACAAGGATAACGAGAAAACACAGCTTCGATTCCCTCTTGAATGATGCAAGTTAGCTTTCTAATAGCACAAATGAGTTTTCAAACAACATCTCAACTTTCACTTAAAATCTTGAAAGCAGAGGAAATCTAATAACAAAAATGTTGTACTCATGTTCATTCATTAGAGAATGAATTCATCAGGTTTATCCATCTCAATGCTAAGTAAAATAGAACGTGACTCATATTATCTCAAAGAAAGGCAGGCTTGTAATGAAGAACTCATCTTCGAGAGATAAGAATAAGAGGAAATGGGAAGGGTAAAGGGAGAGGAAGACAAGAAGGTAGAAGAAGAAAGAAAGAAGCAGAAGAAGAAGAGGAGGAATAAGAAGGAGAAGGGAGAAGAAAAGAAGTATACCTACTCGGGAAGGGCTCGGCTAGGGTAAGAGATTGACGGATCGGCGCCTATAGTTGTCGCAGCTCGTGAATGGGGCTGAGTAGGCTGGCGTCGGATCCGGCTCTGGCAAGGGGGGGTCGGACGGCCTCCGGGTTCGGTGGATCCGAACCAAAGGGTGAGAGGAGTCGGGATATCCGAATGGATGAAGAGAAGGGGCCTTGGCTAGGGCGGGCGACGAGGCGTCCGGCCTTGGCTTTTGCAAGAGCTAGCTGGAGGCATCGGTTCCGACTCTAGAGAGGGGGTCAGACGGCCTTCGAGTCCGGTTGGGATTTGCGAATAGCAATGACGAGGAAGAGAGAACGGCTAGGGAGAGGGCCTGGGCCGATCGGGAGCAGAGGAAAGAGGGAGCGAATGGAGGCGTCGAGCTCGGTCCTGAAGGTCGGACGGACCTTGGGCTCGGTCTCCCCTGGCTCACGCAAGAGAGGGAGAGGGAACGAGAGGCCGGGCTCCTTCCGTCCGCGAACTAGAGAGAACCGATAGGTTTCGTCTCTCCTGAGATCTACCAACTAGAGGGAGACGGGGTCCAGGGGAGTGCGAAAACTGAGAGATTTCGAGAGAGAGAGAGAGAGAGAGGGAGCCGGTCCGAATGCCCTAACCGAAGGCCTCCTCCCGACCTTCTAACGTCTCTCTGAAGCTCTTCTCTGCTTCGAAAGCTCAAGATGGCATTATGTTGCCCAGATGCCCCCTTCGAGACTCCGACAAATACACTAAAGTAGTGATCACGCGACTGAAGCCTGAACCGTGACAGAATTCGAGTTTCGGGGAAATCCTAGCCTTCAAAACCGTTGCCCGACAGAGTAAATGGATTCAAATTGCCTTGATTTAAAAGTGGGCTAGGCTCAATCGATTTGATCAAATCAAATCAAAGACGATTTGGGTCAAATTGAACTCGTCGCAGTCAAAATAAATTGTTCAGGCTTGATTGAACATGATCGAATCTAATTTGACTCGATTCAGATTGATTCGAGTTCGACTTGGGCTCGACAATGTCTAATCAAGTCGATCAAAAGCACTCGAGGGCACTGGAGCGAAAATCGAGGTCAACAGGCCGCACATGAGGGACTGTCTTACTACATTCCGAATTCTTATGACCCGCAGCTTTACATTGTTGACAGAAATTAGGCATTCCTTCAAAAATGACTTTCTGAACGTAACCCAGTTTTTCTGGACCCAGCCAAATAGAACCAGGGTATATTTTGGAGATATCAATTTCAACAAGAATACGAGCGACTGAAGGACGCGAACCTACAGTCGTGACATTATCGGTTTGAATCGGACAGCCAAAAATAGACCCCAATCCAAGAAGAATACGATGGAAAAAAAAGGTGAGGACGAATCCCCGGAAACGAAATCCAGACAGGGACTATCGGGGATTCTTCCGAAAGGTCAAGGATAGGCGACCATTTAATGACTTTCATGAAACAACCAAAAACAAAATATGAACGATGCGCAAAAACCCTCACATAGACAGGGTCATTCGAGAGCTTGATCAAGACATTAGACTGGTCCAACAAGGTTACAGAGAAATCAGCAGATAATTTTAGGTTAAAGAAAAACCTACGAACCGAATTCAAAGTCAGACGCCTAAGCAGAAATTTCCCCACCAAAGCAAACTCAAAAGGTTTCGCAAGATGCATAAATTCATCCTCTGAAAACCACAAAGCCGGCAAACCTCGAATCGTAAACACACGAAAATCCGAAAAGTTCTTCGAAAAATCAGAACCAGCCAAAACCTCTTTGAAAGATTTAGAATGCTTACCCTCAAGAAAGCCAGGATCAGACCTTTTAAACGTCATGAAAATGAGATAGCCGGAGTCGGAGACAACGGCGGCTAGGGCAAAAAGCCCTAGCAAAAAAGAAACCCTAGCAGACGTTGGCAAAGAGCGATTTTTGAAGGTCTGACTAAACTAAACTTAAATTAATAAACACATTGTAGTATTTATTTACTATTTTCTCATAATTTTATATATATATATATATATATATATATATATATATATATATATATATATATATATATATATATATATATATATATATATATATATATATATATATATATATTATATAAAATTATATTTACTTATTAAATTAATAATTATAACTAAACAAATATATCCTGATATTATCTTCTTAGATACTTCCCAAAAATCACTTATTTCAGTTTTTAGCCTATTTCCATTATGTGGCTGTGAGAAAAATAAGAGAGAAAGCAATAGAGAGAATAGAGAAAGATTGGGAATAAAAGTCATAGAGTAAATGTCATTCACAAGCTTGTTAGAAAAATATTCGGCTTGAGATAAGCTATTATTATCCTGCTTCAAATTTTAATTTTATCACTCCTATGTACATTCTGGTACTTTATTTTTGTAAGATTCAATACAAACTTAATGCAACAAAGATTTATAAATTTTCAACTCATAACCTTCAATATGTTGCAGACTGGATTATTTTGATTATTTTTCACATTTGATTTAAATTTTTGTAGGGCCGGGTATTTGATGTGGTATGATATTTGTGGCATTTTAGTGAGTATATTGAGACAAAAAGAAATTCTCGTAAAATAATAAATACTTCAAAAAGATGTTGTGATAATTGCATATGAATGATTTTATGATTTATACTATTAATATATTGATTCAAATTTATCTCTATAAACACTATCTGTACTGATACTCCTGAATAGATGTGAATGAGTGTAGCTATAACTAAAAGTGGAGTTCTCTAAGGGGCAAATATGAAATATAAATAAGTGGAGGTATAAGTGGAAGTGAAGATATAAGAGAGGCAGGGAAAAGTGTGAAATATTCCAAAATAAAATTTTAAAATATTATTTTTTTGGTTATACTATTATGTTCATGTCATTATTTTTAAATAAAAACTTAAATTATTATCTCTAACACACATTTGCTATTGACATTAGTTTTTATAGGAACACTAATTCATAATCACAACACACATATGACATAATTATTTTTTTATTTTAAATATTTTTTTACTATTTATATTATTTATAATAGCATACAAGTTATTTTTTGCTTATATATTAAATTTTGTAGTAGATTTGTTGAGCTATTATAAGTCATCCCTATTTTACATGCCTATAATATTTTCAGGAAAAGTTATGGCTCCACTTGAGTAAAAATTGTTGATGCCTATTAAGACCATGATTATAATTAGTTTTTTTTTTTAATTATATAAATATAATCATGATAATATATACGTTTTAATGGAGAGAAATTATATCATGATTATTATGTATAATTTATTATTATTATTATATGTTTTAGTAAAGTAAATGAAAAATTTTAATACTTCCGCATAATATTTATTTGATATAATATAAAAAAGGCTTTGTGTTTATGAATATTAAAGAAAAAAGAAGAAAATTCCATTCAAATAAAAAAAGTATTGTAAACTCATCATTATGCGACTTGCTTCAATATAGCAAGATGCATGCATTTGGTTGTTTGTAAGACATTCTTTCTAATTTTTCAATCGTTTGATCTCCCTCTTATTATTATTATTATTATTATTATTATTATTATTATTATTATTATTATTATTATTATTATTATTATTATTATTATTATTATTTAATCAATTGGTCTCCCCTCTTATAAGAAAATGACCTATCTTCTTGATCATTTGGTTTACAATCTTTTAGAAGCAAAATCTAAACTCTCCCTCCCCCTTCCACAATGAGCACATCAGTTCTTCCATCACCACCTTTACCTCTCAAAAGTTCCCTAAGCTATTCTTTCTATCCCATCACCATCTTTTTTATTATCACCACCATCACGCTCTCTCTCCTACTTATTCTCCTCTAGCTCTCACTCTACTACTTCCACTCCAAATCATTTACCCCACCGAGAACAAAATGTCGAGACTAGGCACAACAATGCCACACTCAAGATCAAACCAAAGCTCACCTACACTAAAGCAAAGCGTCGAGATCCACGAGCGGATGCCATTAGCTGCTTCTTAATCTCTCTTGTCAATTATGAGGAGGATATGTTACAGATGAATTTTTCCCAAGTAGAAGAATTTATTTCACATGGTATGCACAGATCCATGGCTATGACTACAGCTGACTTTTTTGGTATATTGGTCGGTGAAAGTGCTAAGCACTTATGCCTGTCACCTTTGACAAAAGTGGTTCCTTTTTCACCGGATTATCATATTATGGTCCATTAATCATCATTGATGAATTATGATATTTAGATCAACTTTGTGAGATCAACCCCTTAAGTAAAAGAAGGTAAACCCTAAAAAATCAAGTTATCTTTTATTCTAATTGTTGAAATTTTATTAAGAAACTTCATAGTTAAGCGTGTTCATCCTGGAGAAATACAAGGATGAGTGACCTCTTGGAAAGTTACATTAACAGGACAAAACCATGAGACCTTTAGGCTAAAGCGATAATATATTCATAGTTAAGAGTTTGGGCAATTACAAATAGTATCAGAGTAATACACCAGCGAGAAGATTGAATTAAGTGTCATACAAGATAAAATGATACACCATATGAGCCACATCTTGAACCTTTTATAGGACAAGGTGCTACTTGGTAGGAATCACCTCATGAACTTATAGAGGCCACCTATATAATTTTATTTTTATGGTGGATGATTCTAGAATAAGGATCAATACCGACGAGAATGTCAGTTAATTAAGTGTAGGAGATTAGCACTGAGGCATATTTAGGTGTAATGGTTAGAAACTCAACAGTTAAGCGCGCTCATTTCAAAGAAATCTTAATATGGGAGAGCTCCTGAAAAGTTACACCAACAGAACAATTGTGAGGCCCTTATGCTAAAACAAAATATATCGTAATAGATAAGAGTTTGGACTATTACAACCATCACCCGATTATGACCCTTTTGCCAATTTATAAGACTATGATCCCCAGGCTTCTGTCGCTAGACTACATCATTATGATTGTTGTCTCCTGCTATAGTTTTTTGGGTACCATCACTCTACTATTATTTACAAAACACTATCGCCCGACTACATCAACATCAGTTGACTTTATCAGTCTTTATTGACGCATGTCATATTGTCATTACCTAAAAAATTGATGCATTCCATTTATACCAATGATTACTCTATTCATTCAATTGAAGATTTATTCATGTCTCCTTTTCTCAAAAGAGAATGACCAAATAGAAAACAAATGGTTTCTTAAAAATAACTTTCATGCCACATGACTTCACTATTTTTTATGGAATATGTTCTATACGAATTTATATCAATTATATTATATTAACAACTTTGTCAATAACAAATAAGGACATTATTTATAACTAATAACAAACACTTGTTGAATCATTTAATTTTACCTCATAAGGCCAAATGTTTTTCCCTTTTTCTAGTTTTTCACATAAGCGTTTTACTATCTATTATGACTATTGTATCTATGTATGTTTGATCTTTTTATAAAGTTAAGATATTAAATAACATTCTCTCTATCTTTGTGAATGTTCTAACATGCAACAATCACAAGTCCTAATAAAAAAATAAAGTTATGATGCAAAATGAAATCAATTTTATTTAACAATGATAGTTTCAAATGATCAACTTCATCGAAGCTACTGAGCATTTGAGAAAATAAATAATTGCTAGGATGAAAACTTAGCTTTTCTCCATGTTCCCTTGTGAACATCATAATGCAAAAATATATAGGCCCAAAGGCAAACATCACAAAATAATCAAAATAATTTAATGGAAAACATCCTATAGAAACCTATTAACATGTTTGCACTCATTAAACATTGGGTACAACATTTCAAGTTAATGATTTGTCTGTGAAGATAGACGAACAGATACCTACAAAACTGTAAAACAGAGAGAAACGAAAGAAATGCAGGAAGAAGATGAAGGCTAAAGCAGTGTTACTATTCATGTTTCATTAATAATCTCAATCAATACACAGAGCATATAATGAGCAAAGTTGTTAGAAATTAACAGCTCAGATTAAGAGAAGTAAACCCACGGTGAGGATAAGCTGAGTACAGAGAATAAACAGAGGAAGTGGAGCAGCAGCGGATAGTAGCGCTGACTTATCATTTTTCCTTATCAGCCTCCCTCAAGGTAACAATGGGGAGTTGCATTATTAACTTGTCAGTGAGATACGAGTGTCGGGTTGTACTCAGAGCTTTTGTGAAGATATCTGATGGTTGATCCTGGGAGCAGATATGATGTACTGTGATATATTGTGATCTGATACAGTCACGAATAAAATGAAAATCAATTTCAATATGTTTAGTTCTTGCATGAAAAATAGGATTGTTGGCTAGTGCAAGAGATGAAACATTATCACACTATAATTTGGTAGGTTCAGCTTGCAGAATCTAAAATTCTGCTAATAATCGTCGAAGCCAAATGATGACACAAGCAAAAGTACAGAGAGCTCTGTACTTCGCTTCCGTTGAGGATCAAGCAATGGATGACTGTTTCTTAATAGTCCATGAGATGAGAGTTGAACCAACGAATGCACAATATCCAGTTACCGAGCGACGGTTAACGGGATCAGTGGCCAAGTCCGAATTTGTAAAACCTTTAAGCATAAGTGCAGATCTGAGTATAGGAGGACCAAGAGAAATGCTACCTTTGATATACCGTAGAACTCATTTAAGAAGTTGATAATGGGCTGTGAGTGGTCTGTGCATATGTTGGCATAGATAGTTAACCTCATATGACAGATCGAGACGAGTAATCATCAAGTATTTAAGTGCTCCGGTGATTTGTCGGTAAGGATCTGGACGATCATAAGGGACGTCAGAAGTGGGAGCAGTTGCAAATTTGGTAGGCAGAGGTGTGAGCACAGGTTTGCAATTCGTCATTGCTGCCTTTTGCAAAATTTCGATGGCATATGCAGATTGGGTTAAATGAAGACCATCCAAGTTATAAGAAACCTGCAAGCCAAGAAAATGATGCAACCAACCAAGGTTCCGCATATAGAACCTGGATTGTAAAGTAAGTAGTAGTTTATCCAACTCAAGAGAGGAGTTGCTGGTAAGTAAAATGTCATCTACATAGACCAAAATGTAGATTTGAACATAATCTTTATGGAACAATAGTAGTGAAGGGTCAGCAGTGCTAGACCAAAATCCATAGTGGAGAAGATATGAAGAGAATGTTGCAAACCATTGTCTTGGCGCTTGTTTAAGGCCATAAATTGCATTCTTTAATAGACATACATGAGTTGGATATTGTTTGTCAATGAAGCGAGGAGGTTGCTTCATATAAACTGTCTCTTGAAGTGGTCCATGGAGAAATGCATTAGAGACATCTAATTGTAGGATAGGCCAATTCTTTCCAACAGCTACAATTAATAGAAGTCGAATTGTGGGAAATTTTGCAACAGGGCTGAAGGTTTCATTATAATTTATCCCAAATTCATGTTTGAAGCCTTGCGCAATGAGGTGAGCTTTATATCTTGCAATGGAACCGTTTGCATGATATTTAGTTTTGAAGAGCCATTTGCAGGCCAACACGGTGGCATTCGAAGGTAATGGCACAAGTGTCCAAGTGCCTTGATTTTGTAGGGCTTCCAGTTCCTGACTCATTACATCTCTCCATACAGCATACTAAGAGGCTTGCTTAAATCTAGTAGGTGCAACAAGAATAACAACGTGTTGCAGATCAAAAATTTTTGTTGGTTTGAGTTGGCCTATTTGTGCTCTTGTAACCATGGTATGTTGTGGGTTAATTGGAGCAGTCAACTCAGAAGGAGGGAGAGGATCAACAGAGAATGAAGCTTCTTGTGGTGGAGAATTAGATAAACTGGCATCATCTGAAGGATAATGTGGAGTCGTTGCTGTGGGGCTAGCAGTAGGAGGCGTATGAGTAGTACACTGAATAGTTGACACCGGAATGACTGTAGCTGGAGTATAATGTGGAGTCTTTGCTGTAGTAACTGATGAAGATGTAGATGAAATGGATTTGAAAGGAAAAATAGATTCATGGAAATGTACGTGACGAGAGACATAGACTTTAGATGAGTGAAGATCAAGACACTTATAGCCTTTGGTATTGGGAGCATAGACAAGGAAAATGCATGGGGTGGAGCGTGGAGCAAGTTTGTGTGATAAATGTTAGCTAAATAATGGATAACATAAGCAACCAAAAACCCTAAAATGATTGTAGTTGGGTGGATGATGATAAAGGAGTTCATATGGAGAGAAGTTATGAGTAGTGAAGGAAGGCATGCGATTAATCAAATAGACTGCAGTGAGTAGAGCTTCTAGCCAGAATTTTGAGGGAAGATTTGCATTGAAAAGTAAAGCACGAACTGTCTCAAGAAGATGACGATGTTCTCATTCGGTAATGCCATTTTTTTTAGGAGTATATGGGCAGGATAGTTGATGAATTATGCCAAAATTTTGTAAGTGAGTTTGAAGAGGTTTATTGACATATTCTCCTCCACGATCTGTGCGTAGCGTTTTTATGGATTCTTGAAATTGATTATCCACAAGAGATTTAAATTGTAAGAATACTGAGCAAACTTTTGATTTGTTATGTAAAGGATATATCTAGGAATAACAACTAAAATCGTCAACAAATATAACATAGTAACAATATGATTGCATTGATAGAAATGAAGAGCAAATTATGTGATAATTTAGGAACATGAGTATGTTGGGAAGGTGGAGCTTACGATAAGGGGTGGGTAGTAAACCTTGGTCAGTATTTGCAATGTGTAATTGTTGTCCATTACCAACTTGCACCTGAGATGATCCGGTATACGGTTGAGTATTGTGCAGCTGATTCGGGTTGGAGATAAGGTACTCTGTGGCTCCAAAATCCTAGAACCATTCAACGTTTGCGGGTTAATCAGTAGTAATGTATGCTTGTGGTGTTGTGTTGTAAGCAGTATCATGTCGATACCAGCAATTAATCGCAGAATGCCCAGATTTCCCATAGATTTAATAGTCAATATTGACACGAGGGCGGCGACCACCACGAGCAGATGTGGTCGACCGTCCAGGAGAAGTGCGACTAGAACCTCTTCCAGGGAATGAGCGTCCAGGAGAGGAGCGTCCACGGTACATGAATGAAGAGGATGATCTGCCTCGATAAGAACCTCGTGTTGCTGTTAAAGTAAAATTTGAATCAGTTGGATGATGCAAAGTAGTGTCACGGTGCAAATCAGCAGTGACATGTAGTTCTTCAGAACACAATAGAGCATAAAAATCATCCAGTTTAATCGGTTGCAATTGATTGCGAATAATAGCCTTAAAAGATTGATATGTGGATGGTAACCCATTCAATCTCTACAGAATGAGATCTTCAGTGTCTATTGATGATCCTGCTGCAGCTACAGCATCTACTTTGGATTTAATACCAGATAAATACTGAAACATAGTTTTGTCTCCCAGCTGCAGTTGGTGGAGTTCATTTTTAAGCTGTAGCAGCCTGGTTCAGTTTCTGGATTGCAACCGAAGATTCAGTGTTGTCCAGATCTCATGATTGGACTCTAGGTTCAGTATGTAAGGAAGTAAGGAGGGAGACACAGTGGAGTATATCGCTGAAGCAAGGTGTTGATCTATCAACATCCAAGTTTGGTAAAGAGGGTTTGGTACAGTAGTACCATTAATGGCAAGAACCTCCTGGGCAGGTTTTGCTATAGCTCCTGTCAAGTATCCTTCATAGCTATTGGCAGCAAATAGCTTGAGTAGTTGGGATTTCCAAAGACGATGGTTGTCTGTAGTCAGTTGAACGGAGACCATAGTTTTAACACTGGCCATGAAAAATTTTAGTTGAGGAGGAATAGTGACGGTTGCATAAGATGCACCATTATCGGAGGCAGTAGTTGGAGAGGAAGTCGACGAGGCAGCCATAGTTGTTTTCTTCAGCCTAGAGCTATGATACCATGTGAAGATAGATGAACATATACCTGCAAAACTGTAAAATAGAGAGAAACGAAAGAAATACAGGAAGAAGATGATGGCTAAAGCAGAGTGTTACTGTTCATGTTTCATTACCAATCTCAATCATTACACAGAGTATATAATGAGCAAAGTCGTTAGAAATTAACGGCTCAGATTAAGAGCAGTAAACCCACGGTGAGGATAAGTTGAGTACAGGGAATTAACAGAGGAAGTGGAGCAGCAGCGAATAGTAGCGCCGACTTATCATTTTGCCTTATCATTGTCTATATCCAATAAATGCATGATGCATTACAACATTAGCTGGTTTTTAAAAGTCGCCAACATCTATAGACACTAGAGAGTGATCAAATGATTAAAGAAAAAAAAAATAATACAATCTCATTAAACTTACCATTCAATGCTTTAAAAATCATATATTATGAGAAACAAAATTTCTCTAAAGCCAAGAGCAACTTCCATGCTTTTTTTACCCACAGCTGTTTGTCCGGGTGGCGAAGAGCCAACTGGGCAAAGCCTAGGTCCCTGGTACGGATCCCTTGGCAAACAGTGAAAGCCTTAAGTTGTGGCCAGTGTTAATTGGTGTGGATTGCATGCTAGATCGACCGGGGTTTTCACTGGCCTAAGAACAGTACTTCCTCGTCACAAAAAAAAAAAAACTTCCATGTTCCAATTAATAATATCATTTTTTACTTTTTTGCTTTTAAGGCCGCAATCATATTATTTTTTCACAGCTTTCAACAAATCTTTATATTAGAAAGTTGCTTCTTACAACTGTTTTTAAAAAAATAATAATTTCTAACAGTAGCTTTATAACCACTTTTACAAAAGCTATAGTAATGTCTAACCGGCCCTTACTTTCTAGATAATATAGTTTTGGTTTTAATTGATCATAAAATACTAACACTTTCATTTAAAATGTTTGAGCTGTTGCATCCAATGGAAAATTTAGATCCTTCTGTTCTACTTTTTGTAACGTTTCACAATGTTAGGAATAACAAAAATGAAAACTTATTTTATCCCAAATTTATTTTTTTTACAGAAAATTTAAATATTAATTAATTTTTTTCTTTTAATTTACTTTTACTAAAAATGTTTCATGCATGCTTCAATCAACCAAGACTATATAAAACTCCAACACATCTGTCTTCAAATCAATTTATAAAACAATATTGCAACTTCGTGAACATAGCAGCAGTGACCAAACTATCTAATGCAGCCTAGTGATAGATTCCTACCCTCTTCACCCCAAGTAGCTCTATGAGTTTGTTCAGCTCTCCATGAAAGTTGTAGCAGATCTTCTTCAAATGCTTGATATCATAGAAGTTAGGAAAATACAACAACAAATAATATAAGAAATCCTCCTAAGAGTCCGGCAGATTGCTGCAAGTTAACATTTTGAGAAGATAATTGAAGTCGTTGCAAGTGTGGATGAGTTTAAAAAAGCGATTGGCGGCAATGCCGAGGCAGCGATTCTTTTCGATGTTTAATCCGCTGCGGCAGAGAAGCTCGATGGAGTCTGGGAAGAAGATGTCGCTTGCATGCAGCATCGAACTTGGGGATGTTGAATGGCCAAATTCAAGGGCGAGGGGAAAAGCCAAAGAGATGGAGACGTCCTGTAGAGTTAACGTGGCCGATTTGGATGTGTTTGAGGGAACAATTATTACGTCCTCCGACCGAATGCAAAGAAACATTCGGTCGCAGGCAAAAAAGTCGCGGTACCGAGGTGTACCGAGTACTGAATACCGAGTACCGAGTTTTTCGTAAAATATTCATAAAATATTCTACGTTCGGTCGGAGGACGTAATAATTGTTCCAACTTAAAATATATATATATATATATATATATATATATATATATATATATATATATATATATATATATATATATATATATATATATATATATACGCTAAAATTATTAATATTTTTTCTCTTTGTATTGCATTAACTAAGAAAAAAATATAGTAACCTGTTAGTAGTAGTTGTCCTCATGTTCTATCCAAGACTATTGCATAACTAAGGCATTAATATATTATATATATAATGTCCCCCATGTTCAATCACTCGTTAGATGAGTAAGGCTGAAATTAGCTCCATTACATTCGGTATTGATAGAATGACTTTATGTTCAGTGTTTTGCGTCAATTGATTTAATTGTTAGACGATTTATAGGGAAGAAGAGTTAAAAGTGGGTGATACATCCATCATTATAGAACAAATGTAAATTATCGACGAAAATTTTATGTCTGTCATTCCTACGAATTTTCTGACATATTTTTGGTGAAATATTTTAGACGAATTTCCAGCAGACTTCTGACGGATTTCTGAAAATTTTTTTATGAAAAAGTTTAGATAGATTTCTAACGGATTTTCTATGGATTTTAAAATTTTTTGGTATATTTAAAATTTTTGAAAAAGAACTAATAAATCAACTAATTTAACTTTACTATCAACTAATTTAAAGCAGCTAATTAACTTAATTAAATTAACTTGTTAACTAATTAAATAAATAATTTAAAACAACTAATTAACTAAGTTATATTAATTCTTTATCTAATTTATTAAAGTAATTAATTTAAATTAACTATATAATTAAATTAAATTAACTAATTTAAATTAAACTAATTAACTTAATTAAAATAAAATTTTATATTTGAATAAAGTGGAAATTTTTTCTGCCAGTAATTGTTTTCGATGCGCGATTTACCTACATAATAGTTTCCGTCGAAAATCTGCCTGAAATCACCATTTCCGTCGGAATTTCAGTGATTTTCCAGTGAAAAATATCGGGAAAAAATGCGTATTTTTTCTATAGTGCATTCAACAGCCGTACTTTGCCCTAACGCATGGTGATTGCAAGAGACTATTTAGAGAGGTGATTGTTGAAATCCTTTCTTTTTCCCCCATATGCAACAATGTTTATTAAAGATTATCATAAACTGATGATGTGTTTGTTATAAGAGATCAGTTACAGAGACTCAATGGTGCAGAAGCAATGCTTTTTGGAATACAGTGAGTATAAATAGGCCCAGAAGGTTGGCATATGCATTCATAATGCAGATCTTAAACTTTAGTATGATAAAATGCTAAGGTTAGAATATGAAAATGGGCACTTCTTATAGCATTCATTGGAGATAACAAATATCTCAATTAATTCGCAAATGAAGTTTAATGCAGATATAAACATCATTGGTCAAACAAACAAGTCTAACTACTATTGCGATTGCATACTTAATTTATGTTCATTAACAAGATCATGGGGGTGAATTTCCTATTCATTTTTAATAGTGATTTATGCACCAAAATTTTCTTGTGTCAACATATCATGTAGTAAAGCTCCATTGAATGTATTTGTATGTTTTAAGTATAGTAGTGTTCTTTAAGTCTAAAATGTTGTCAGCCACTACTATGATGTTAGTGAATGATCAGAAAAAGTAGAAGTATAGTGATAACTCGATTTTGGGATTCAATGGAGGTTTGGACAATGATGAGCCATGGACTACACCAAGCTCATCCTTGGAAGTTCTACGAGCAACCAGGATGCGCTAATACTATGCTTGCTCGATTTTGGAAAGCTGCTTACTGGGACACTGTGCTGGTCCTTGATCTGTTTCTTCTTTCCCTGTGGCAACCGGTGCCCCATTTCAAGCTGCTGATTACTTTGGATGACTGGTTTTTTTCTAAGGCTATGAATTTTTGGGTGTAATCCTATTTTCTGAGTCCTATTTTCCTTCCCTGTCTCCGACTTTTTTGATACTTCCTTTGGGTTGGGGGTATAGTAATTGACTTGTAAGTTGATAGTTCTGTTTTTTGGTTTTGAGTTGTAATCTTCTTGGTTTATAATATATGGGTTTTGCCCCAATTTTTACCAAAAAAAAAAAAAAAGTATAGTGATAACTAACATTTGATTAAAAATATATATATCAACTTGTGCTTATCTAGGAAACATCTATGGCAACCCATAAAAATATATATTTCTCCAAGTAGATAATATTTAATAATAATGATTAATGAGATACTACATACAATTTTGTTGTTGTGGTATTGCATCCATCTATTGTTTATAATATTATGGAGCATGTACTAATCAATCTTTTTGAAGTTCTCATGTAAGTGCCTCATACATTATATGTATACAACCCAAAATAAAATATCCCTTCAACCGTGCAAAAGAGCAGCATGGTAATATGAAATTATTGGAAAATCTTAAGTAAAAGAATCACCTCTCTTAAGGTTTTAAGAACTCGTTGCATTTAAACTCTACAACAACAAATGCTAAGGAAAATAGCTTGATGTATGTGTCAATTGCAACAGCGACAATAATGTACTTCTATATTTACCAGCACAAATGTTCCATTTCTTCTTGAAACAGTCATCAATATTCCCATCTGATTATGGATGTCAAAAAACCTAGAATAGATGTAGGAATTGATCGGAAGAGACAAATTTTACTTTGTAAAATTTTCCTCTCATGATAAAACATATAGCCTCTATGATTCTAAAAAGTTATTGATATAACCTCTCCCAGCCATATTACATCACATGCTTTGATATATGATACCTTCACGTTAAATTTTGCTTCAATTTGATCAATTTTCTCTTTCAATTTTAGATCAAGCCATTGGTGGATATTATAGAAAGTGAAATAAGAACTAAACCTAAAATTACATTGCCTATGTCTAGCTATCATGATCACATGGGATTATATTTGCTGGCCAACTATACTAACAATTCTCTAAGCCTCTCTAAGATGATTTCTGCTAGATGCATTTAAATCCACTTGCATTGTCTTGATGGATGATCATATTTCAAATATATTACTATTGCATGCTCTTATTAGAGTAAATCATCTTGAACTCAACATTATTAATAACAAATCATTCACTGATGGTACACTAGAGTTCACTTTTGTTTGAGAAAGCGTGTCCTTCTTGATTTAATCTTATATTCTCAAGTAGTGTATCGAGGCATTTTTTTCATCTCACTCATATGTAGTCTAGTCTAATCGTATTGAATATAAGCATCATATATGTGATGTAAGGATTACGAAATGCATGCTCTTGTATTAAGTTAAGTACTAAAAATGATATATGATTTAATTTCTTGAACTATCATCTTTAGGCTCACAATTACTAGCACATAATCATCACTTGATTTTTTAAGTATTGTATTATAAACCTCAATACTAGGAGTGAGTTGGACCTTCAAATTATGGTCTTCAAGAAGTTGTTGTGTGGATCTACCCACCCTATTTGGATAATAAATAAACCCTATCTTTCGAGTAAATTAACAATAACGTAACCAGTTATACAATATACCTTAAAGTAAAATCCAAAACACTATAAGTTAATGGAATATATTTCTTTCTTATTGAGATATTGTTGTATCTCTAGGGTCATGGTTGAAGGTCCTCATATATTTCATTCTCTCTAACCAATATAATTTGATGATGATGATTATGATAAGATATAATCAACATCACTTTTTAAAACTAAATAGGAATAATCTTGACATATATAATTAGAGCATTATTACAAGTCCCCATTAATACAATTTCATTTACTTTGTGAGATTGCAATATACCCTAAAAAATTGGGTTCTAAATTTATCTATGAGTAACACCTTAACCCTATGGATAAATCTAACTAGAAAGATAAATTAATAAGATAGGAGAATGAGTGGGTGAAAATGAATAAGAAATCTAAAATCAACTACTCTTTATGAATAATAAAAATGTCATAATCTTGTCTAAAAGATGTATTTCAACCCATATTTATCAAATTATGAGGGCGATACAAGAAACTACACTTAAAATAATAATAATAATAATAATAAATAAATAAATAAATAAATAAATAATACATCACAAAATGGTTATAATCTCTTATAGACGTTTGGAACTGTGCATGATGACTATACATGGACCCTCCATACTAACATTGCTTTACATATCACTGACTAGTATCTAGGGTGAGTGCTCTTAGTGAATTCCCCTCGGGTGAGTAATCCATCAATCACTTTAAGATAATTATCTCAAGAGAATACAATAGGTGGGAGCATATGGTGGGTATTTTTTCCATTTGGAGACATTAGCATGACTAATGGGGCTATTACTTTAGGGTTATTATGTGTAAATATTCTGTAGTTTGGATGAGAGGCCCTCAAGAGTGGTGGGTTAGCTTAGTTGGGGAAAGCCTTTCTTTAGGATGAGTTCCCATTAAATTTTATACCTTTTTGGGTTATGGTCTGTTGAGACAAGTTCCTTTCTCATTTGAAAAATATTTAGAGTGTGGACTTCCTTAATCGAGCTTTACTAGAGCATGCCTTACTAGCATGAGAACATGCCCTTATTGAAATACCATTTTATGGCATGTCTTAGATGAGTGCGCCTCTTTTCCAAACTTCACTAAGGTGAGCTTTGCAAGTACCTATGACTTTCCAACAATGGTATAATAGGGTGGACACTAAGAATGTTATTTTTTTCAAAAGTCTAATTAAAAGTTGTGCTGTTAATTAGAAAGTGTGGAAAATTTATATTTTTTTAATTACAACATCAATGAGAAGAGGTTTAAGAAGACTTCTACTCTATTTATTTTTTGATTTTTTTAAGTTTACTAAATATTGTAATTTATTAATCTCTTAAATTAGTGAATGACAAAAAAAAAAAATTACTTAAGAATATATGAAAAGCCTTTGACAAAGTTTATGTAATAACTTACCATGGACCTCCACCAATAATGTTGGTCTTGGCTAATCCAACATACTCTACACTTTTTGGGGATAAGTGGAGATTCCTTCTTTACTTAAAATATGCCCCATAAATGTTATAGACTTAAACAAAAACTTACATTTTAATAATTTAGATTATAATTTATATTGCTTTAAGGTCAAAGTCAACTCCAAATGCCTCGCAAGATCATCTACTATTCTTAAATATATTAAAATGTCATTAATAAACATGATAATGAATTGATCCAAATACTCCATGAACTCCTTGTTCATCAGATCAATAAATACAGTTGATGTATTTGTCACTCCAAATGGCATCACCAAAAATTCATATTGCTCACACTAGGTGCTAAAGTATATTTTTACTACATCCTAAGCTTTCACCCTCAACTGATTTTAATATGATCTTAGATCTATTTTATAAAATACATTACACATTTTAACTGTTCAAATAAATAAAAAATCTTAGATAGTACATATTATATATATACCAAATAAAACTTCATAAGGAGGGCAACATTACCTTGGATAATTAGTGACTTTCCTGTGTATGATATGCTTTTATGTTGGATCACTTTCAACAAGTTAGCTTTCCTATATTATATAGAATTTATAAATTCATTCACTTTAAAGTATAGAGGGAAGAACACTTCATTTTCATGTCACCACATTTTCGTATCTATAGGTCATCCTTTCAGGAAAAATAAGGATGCCTTTATTGAAAATAAAATGATGATGTCACAATCTCCTTTGAGATTAAACAATGAAGAAATATTTGAAAGAGTATGGTTCATGCCCATGATATTTGATTCTATAATGTTAGCTAATTATAAATTGCCAAGTATGGTGTCAACCATAATTGGACATAAAAAAAGAATTTTTTGGTCCTTGTCATATTTGAGAACAAACCTGATTAGACATAACTTAGATACCATATATAGAAAAAATAGTTTTGATGATATATTCAATATAGTCATGAATATCAAAGATAAATTCCAAGTCAATAAAAAGGGCAAGAATGGACTTAAAAGAGATTTGTAGGAGGAATGTTTTAGAGTTGAAGGATTGTCAAAATGGAGAACTTATCAAACTAAAAACTCCATTCATTTTAACTTTAGAGCAGAGATGATCAGTTTGTGAATGGGTACAGACTCTATGAGTACTTGATGGATATTTTTCTAATCTTAGTAGATGTGTTGACATAAGATATATGAGATTATTTGGATTGAAAAGTCATGACTGTCATATCATCATGTAATGTCTTCTACCAACTACCTTCAATTATTTGCTAGATCTAATTTTAAAGCTCTTGATTAAGCTAACTATCTTCTTTAAGGATTTATGTTCCTCAAAATTGAATGTGGAGTAGTTGATTTATATGGAGCACCATATATATATTAGAAGATATTTACTCCAGCATTTTGATTGTATGGAGCATCCAACCGTGCATTTTCTATATGAGGCTATAGTTAGTAAACCTATTCAGTACGATGGATGAATTTTTTAGAGAGGTATTTAAACAAACTTAAAAAGATTGTTAAGAATAAAGCACAACATGAAGGATTAGTTTATGAAGCATATCTAATATACAAGATAACCCAAATTTGCTCATATTATTTTGACATAATGTTACAATAAACTAGGAGTACTTCACCTCAAAATATGTGTCATATATATTTATGTAAATCCTTATATATATATATATATATATATATATATATATATATAATGGAAGTGTTGAGCCAGCAAGCGCTAGCTTTGAGCACTATTTGTCTTATAAGGAGAGCTGGCATATTATATGTCTTGCTTAATTGTGATGAAGTTAAGCTATATATGTTACAATCGAGGATCCCTAGTTTGTGATTTTGATGATGACAAATATTATTGATTGAACTGTTACTTTTATCACTAAATATTTTAGATATTTCTTTTATCTGTGAGTACTAACATTTCAAGTAAGATATATACCGCCCATGATTGCTGAAGACTCAAAATTGGGTATAATAGGATGTAAAAGAGTTTGTAATTTTACTTTATTGATTTTTTATTTCTTGAGTTTGGCCACAAAAGAGTGTATTCAAATTGTGTGACCATACATAGAGGGGAGAGAAAAATATTTTTAAAGTTAAAATTTTTTAATATAATCATATTGTATGGTTCAACATCATACTATATGATATGTTATCTGAAAAATAGGCTTAATGGCTAATTAAACAATTAGTTTTTTTGAACTAATCATATTGCATAATCTATATCATATTGTATGATTTGTTGCAATCTAAAAAATACTACTGACCAGATTAATTTAAGTAAGATTTTGAAATTTGATTTTTGAACTAATCGTAATATACAATTTCAATTGCACTATATGAATATTTAAATTCTTTAGAAAATTAACCTCATAATTAGTTAATGAAATAATGGTTTAATTATTGATAGTTGATCATACAGTATGATATCGATTCTACCAAATAATTAACAGAGACAAAATTTTGTCATCCTAAATATTGTACCAAATGAAACCATGATTTTTGAACTAATTGTATTGTACGATATTTATATTATACTGGATGACCTACTTGAAATCAACTAATCTTAATGTATGAAGAGAGCATTATAAAATAATTAGTAGAGATGATTTTCAATCATCCTAAGAATCATCCCATTTAAATAGAGGAAATAAAACATATCATACTAGATGATCTATCAATCATACTGTACGATGTGTTCATAAAATTTGAATAGTTTGTTTGAATAACTATTAACATCGTACTGGATGGGATTAGTTTTGAACTGATCATACTATATGAACTTGAATCATACTGAATGAATAGTAATAGCTAACTTGAATTTTTAGGATTTTTTGAAGCCTATTACAAAAGTTATGTTTTAAGATTCTCTTAAAAAATTAAGAGAGGAATGTGAGACTGAAGGAGGAACTCTAAAAGAGGATCTTTTGAGAAGAAATTTATGGTTTTAGAGAGGAAGGAGAAGGTGAGCATGAGTGTGAGGGAGAATTAGTGTGAGGGGATCATACGATTACTCCAAGCTAGCTGCACTCTTGCTCCTCCTGTGGCCTTAGTAAATATTTTGGAAGCTCTCTAGGGAGAGAGTCTTTTTAGTCCAATCCTCGAGGTTCTCTTCCTTCTCCTAGAGGGAGAAAAAGGAGCTGAGGTTCTATATCTTTTCCAAGATGGAGAGAAGGAGTTGAGGTTCATTGCCTTCTCTAGGAAGGAGAAAAAGGAGCTAAGGTTCTATGCCATCTCCAGGAGAGTGAAAAATAAGTCAAGGGACCACTACTATCATCGAGAGGGTGACATAACTTTGGCACTCTACCACATCAAAGGTTTGGTGAAAGTGACTTTGTAAGGGCTTCTCTGCCTTACTAAGGGAGCAAAAGGAGAAAACTTTTGAAAAATTAATCTCCTTTCAAGTGGTATCAGAGAGGGAGTTAAAAAATAAGGTTTTAGAAAACTTTTGAAAAATTAATCAATAGCTTATTTTGGTAATCGTAACATGTAGAGGATTATTTTATAACCTTTTCACCACTGTTTGAAAATATCCCTTTCGATTTCTGAAAAATATGCATGTATACCTTTTTATAATCCATTAACTATAGAATTTAATATATGAATCAAACTGGTTATTCACCTCCATCACATATAGTTAATAGTGCACAAAACTGGTATTTCTTTTAATGAATGAAGCTAATAAGGAAAGGTAACTCACACAGTTAAATGATAAATGTTTGAATTATTTCTTGTGTGCTTCAAAATTCAAAGATTATATGTGAGTCTCTATATACAGTACGGGAAAGGAGATTTGGGATTGTTTATTTATCACCTATGAGGAAATTAGTGAAGTTAAATAGTCTAGGCAAAATACTCTTTTGCATGATTATGAACTCCTTTACATGAAACTTAGCAAAGCTGTATCTGAAATATACAATAGGTTCACCTAGATAGTAACATCCCTACATGCACTAGTTTAAGAACTATCAAGTTCTATATAAATTTATAAGATTCTACATTGTTTACTTAGTTCTTATGAGCCCAAGAGAACTAAAATCACTGAATCTAAAGACCTAAATATTTATTCTATTAATAATTTACTTAAGTCACTCATTTCCTGAGAGTAATGAGTGAGTCAAAGGAAAAGTGATACAGGAGAAAAGAAGAATGAGAGAGCTACCGTATTAAAAGCAAATGATTCTTATAGTGACTATTCTATAGTGGAGGAGGATGACAAAATAGCCTTGATTATATTCCAATTCAAGAGCTTTCTAAAAAGAAAATATAGGTGTCATCAAAATAATTAGATCAAAGGTAAAAGCCATAAAACTACTAAAATTTTATCTCATACAATTTGCTTTGAGTGTAGGAAACCAGGACACCTCCGAGTTGACTACTCCAACCTGAAAACTCACCCAAACAATAATACAAGAAAGCAAGCAAAAGGCAAAAAAAGTTTTTTGGGCCGACTCTACCTCAGATCGATAGAAGAAAAGTAGAGGTGGACGTAACAAATATGTGTCTTATAGCTAACAATAATCTTGATCAATCATATCAAGATGAGGCATGCCAACTCTCATATGATGAATTGTTTATTATTTATGAAAAAATTCATGATTTGTATAGGAAGCTTAAGAAGATGCATGCTCATCTTAATACTAAATTTTTTTACTTTGCAAAAATAAAAAGCTAGTTTAATTACCAAGCACTCTACCTTAGATAGTGATCATATGACTTTATTAGATAAGTTTGATGCATAAAATAAGAAGTATATTGGCCTATCTAATGCACACAATTCCTTGAAAACCTCATATATTGAACTAAAAAAAGCCTTTAAGGAAATAGAAGAACATGCATGTCAATTAGATAGTAGTGAGCATGCATTAAAACTTGAAGTGGAAAACTTTGAAAATGCAAATAAATTTTTAAAGAGTAATAATTACTATACTTGAGAATAATAAACCTTCACCTTCACTAGATCATTGGCATAACCCCTAGCCTCAACACAACATGTAAGAGTGGATGATTACTCTAAATTTACATAGGTTAGATTCTTAGTACATAAGAGTGAGATATTTAAGGAAATTTAGAACATTCTCCACTTGGATTCTAAGGAAATTAGAATGTGAAATCTCATTAATTCATAGTGATCATAGTGGAGAGTTTGAAAATGATAAGTTTGAATCCTTCTATTAAAAGATAGGAATAAAACATGACTTCTTTACCCATAGGCACCCCTAGTAGAATGAGCTGAAAGGAAAAATAGTTCCTTGGTGGAAGATGTTAGGGTAATGCTAACTGAGTAATCACCTCCTATGTATTTTTGAACAGAAGCAGCAAATACTGCTTATTATGTTTTAAATAAGGTTAATATTATACTATAAAGCAGATGTATTTTTATACCTCTGTTTTATACTAAATAAAACCACTTATAATTGAATAGATACACATTATTCCCATGACTAGGATATTCCAAATATAATATTTCTAATAATACCCTATAGTACTCAAAATCATCACATATATGGGTGTTCTCTCTTTCACATATAGAGCATTCAGGATTGCTTTATTCTTAGAAGTCTTCATAAGTTTATTTGAATACCTGTCAAAAGAAAATATCCACTGATACTAAAATTGTCCACCGACTATAGCCTTATATGGTAAATACACTAGTAGATGCTCCATAGAGTCAAAAAAGCTGGAGGAAATATCTTCTCATTTTTACATAAAATGAAAGGGATATGCAGCTCCATAAGAATTAAGTACTCTGTAATTAGTTTTAAAGAGCATAAATCCTTGAAAAAGATAATTAACATGATCAAGGACTTTAAAATTTGATGTGATAGATAACTAAAGGTAGTTGGTAATAGACATTGTATAAAGATATGATAGTCATGACTTTTCAAACCAAATAATCTCCTAGATCTTATGTCAACACATCTAATTAGATGTGAAAAAAATCCATCAGGTTTCCATAAATTCCTTACCCATTCACAAACTTCTCATATCTTCTTTAAAGTCAAGGTGAAAGGAGCTTTTGGTTTGAGAAATTTTTTATTTTCACCATCCTTCAATTCTATTACTTTTTTTTCTTGCTTTTATGTTATCTTTGGATTTATCTTTGATGTCAATGATTGTATTTAATATATTATCAAAAATATTTTTTCTCTATATGCATCATGTCCAAGTTATTTTTGATCAGGCTTATCCTCTAATAAAGAAATAACAAAAAAATACTTTTTTTGTCTAATTATGGTTGACACCATATATACTAACAATTTGTAATTAGCTAATGTTGGATAATCCACTATTGTGGGAGTGGACCAGTTAATCTAGGAGGAGGCTTTAACATCACCATTTTATTTTTAATAAAAGTATCCTTATTTTTCCTGAAAGAATAATCTTTAGGAAAGAACATACGATGATAGTCAAGCCAAGTGTTATTCCTTCCATGCTTTAAAGTAAATATCTTTGCATATTCCATATAATATGGATAAACTAACTTACCAGAAGTGTTCCAACCTGAAAGCATATCGTATGCATGAAAGTCATCAATTGTCTAAAGTAATGCTACCCTCATAATAAAGTTTTATTTGGTGAAGATATCATATGCACTTACTCCCTCTTCCCATAGTAAATTAAAATCATCATTGAATAGTTGTAAGAATACATCGATCACTGCTTTTAGATTATGTAGCCCTGGAATGATAAGCGTCAGAAATATATAAAGATTAATCATACACAACTTTTGGGAAAGATTATATGGGGTGAGTATCACGGGCCTGTAGTAAGGTGAAGCAGAATGGCTAAATAGAGTAAAATCATCTATGCATAAACCTAATATTATATTTTTTTTATTCTGTGGAAAAGGTGGGATGTATACGATCAAAGTATTTATAGGCATTTACTTTTGACAAATGTGAAATAATACCATTTTTACATGATGTATTTATTATGTCATCTCATATGTGTAACAGGTCTTATAGATGCATATAACTATTGTGGTCTAAGAACTATGGGTAAGTAAAACTTTATACTGACTGGTACTTCCATTAGCTTTCTTTTTATGATAGATTTTGGTTTAAATCTTGGTGCATTATATTAATGTCATGATGTCTCTAATTGGTCATATTTATAGCACAACAAATATCCATTATATAATAATCTATCTTTGTATATGTCAAATTAAGTTTATAAACTAACTTATTCTTCTAATATAAATATGTAGGAATTATGTTATGTACTATATCTGTTTTCTTAAGAAGACTAATGAATTGATTAAAACATTCATAGGGGACATTATATTCTACCTTGATTCTTAACATTTTAATAGCAATGAATAACTCTGAGTGAGTTGTACACCCCTTCCATATTGGTTATTGGGGAAGTATGCAATAAATCATAAAAAATTTTGTGCCTCCTTATTAGGTTACTCTTCTATATATGTTTCAAATTGTGCTTTAGTTACCTCATAAACTATGTCCTCAAGATCAGATTGGATATTTTCTTCCATAGGTTATATTAGAACTTGTCAATAGGCTGCATTGAGAATTAAAATATGGCTCATACACACCATGAGAAGCCCAATACCAATATTCTGGCATGAAGCATTTATGGCATAGATTAACAGTTACGTCATATGGGCTTTAGTGCACCTAATTTTTATGTTTAGAATACGGGTAATGAAACTTTATATCTGAGATGAAGTGGGTAGTTGATAAGTTATCTAAATGAAAAAAATTACCCTTTTAATGAGCTCATCTGTTAATGTCTTTCATCCATGAGGCAATCAATTACACATCTAACTTCTTTGATTTTTTATATCCATCATATACCCCACATATAATATGGATATATTAGATATTATTGTAATTTTATTGAAAGAAAATAGATGAATTTTAATTTTACATAAGTCCCCTATTAATGAAAATTTTGGCTGCCTTAATTTAGGGGAAATACAAAGAATTTTAGCCTACTTGGAAGGCTATAATTTTGTGTGACCAAATCATCCAAGGCAATCTCTATTATTTTATCTTCCACTAGAGCTACTCCAACCTTCTCACATATATGCACATTTTGTATCATGTCTATAAGGGTAAATCCACTACTCATCTTCCATAACATCCACATCTCTACAACACTTAACTTAATATTATGCTTATCATTTAATGGCGAATATTCTGCATTATAAAGCATTATAGGTCTCATTAACATCTTATATAATTTTCCCTTTAGTTCGAGGGGGACTTTTTTATCACATAATAAGGCCCAACGTATTCCTCCACTTCAACCATCCAACTTGAATTCTACTGATAATATCCCCATCTATTTCACCATAAATAAATCAAAGATATACATCAACTTTATTAATAACTTCATAGCCTAAAGTCGCAATCTTTTTATTAGGTTTATTACTAGTAAAATTACACTATATATGTTAAGTTTTAGATGTACTTATCCAAAAACCTTTAGACTCTAAGGTTGAACTATATAATTCAAGTTTACCTTCAACTCCCTCTCTAGTCTTATTAACAAGAAGAATATCATCAGCAAAAAGCATACACCAAGGTACACTCTCTTGCAAATGTCTAGTGACAATGTCCATAACTAAAGCCAAAATATATTAATCTCAACTACAAATAGACACATCAAATCCCTCTCTAAACTCATCAACAAGAAGAATATCATGAAAAAATACATACACCAAGCAGAATATATTACTAAAGAATTTTGGTAATGGATGAAATTAAGGCGATTACATTTGGTAATGCACATAATGGAGGTAGCAAATTACTTAGGCAATGAACAACACAATGTGGGAAAGCTTGGTGGTGAATATCGATGAGGGACTTGTCGCCATGCCGGCAATATTCTGGCCGGTCTTAGATGCAAGCAGAGTGAAACAAAATGAAGATGGAAAGAAATGAAAAGAAAGACTATGGAGTGGTTGAAATAGAGCTCTTTTCATCGGACTTTCTAGCGAATTAATCATCAGTAATGTTACCGATAGATAAAACATTAAAAAATATCCATTGAGTTTAAGTAAGCTAGTGCAATTTATGCTGGTGATTCTGCCTATAATAACTGGCAAAAATTACGTCATAATATTTAATATGCCATTAAAAAAATTATCAGAATATATGTTGGTAATGTAACGAAAAAAAATTTTGCTAAAAAATTTGTCATAAAGTTACCGGCTCATATTCTGCTCGTTAGTCTGCCACTATTTTTGGTGCATGTGTATCTGCCAGAAAGTCTGAGGGTAATGGCAAATTTTCTTGTAGTGTATGGAGTGCATGGAATGCTATTTGAATCCCTAAATACAAAGCTTGGGAGTAGTTTTTACCTTAATAGGGTGAATCTTAGAGAATGTTTTTAGGCTTGTTTTGTTCCTTAGCTCCTATGGCATAGGTTAATTGAAGGACTCAAGCTCGGAGGAGCAATAGGTGCAGAGTTTGAAGAGTTGAAATGTAATACCTCTCAGCCACCTTCTATTACCGGTGGCAAGCTCTATATGTTCAAAGAAAGATTGGAGAAGTGCAAATGAATCTTTAATAAGTCGTGATGACTAGGATTGATTCCTAAATATCCTTAAAGGGTACTTGCATAGGGTTTATGATAATTGAAGTAATGGATATATGTTTTGGTTTTAGAAATATGTTTTATAAGGGTTTTGATCATTTTAACTAAATTAACCAAGTCAACTTGGTCAGGTTAGTCAACCATTCTTTGGATTCATCAAAAGCATCAAGGGGAATGAGTTTGAATGTTTGAAATGGTTGAATTGATTGGATTAAAGAGTTTGACCAAAAATGATCATGTTTGATCAATTTTAGGTCAAATTAATAAAGTCAACATTTCAATAGGCTAGGTTAACCATACAAGTTAAATCCTTGTGGAATTTTATTTAAATGATTTAGTAAAGTTCTAAGGAGAAATGATGTTTACAATGAGTCAATCAGATGTTTGATCAATTATGCTAGATTGAGCAAATCAATGAGTTAGATGGGTAAAAGATGGGCTCAAGCACTGGCTTAAGGCACTAATGTTAAAAAATTTGATATTTGAAGATCCTAATGGTATGATTTGAATCATGATTGAAGTTAAGGAGTCAGCGTACTGCATGGATTAGTACATTGATCATGTTGATTATAATTAAGGGTATTGAGATTCAATTGACATCTGGCATATATGAGATCAACCAGAACTTTTAGGTGTTCTTAATCAAAGGCAAAAAATTTAATTCTACCTTACACCTAATGAGATTACACTAGAATTATATCTTATGAGATGCCTGCAAGGTTATTAGTATTTGACTTCACATGGACTGCCTGAGCCATATTTTAACTCTTAATATGGTCCTTCAATAAGTTACATAATAGTAGACAATGAGAATATAAAGATGTAGATACATTGGGCTAACAATTTAAAGAGCATACAAAAGAGTTACTTAAAATCAATGTGTAGAACTCTCCTTAATTATTATGTGTAGCTCAACACTAATTTGGTATGGGTGCACCACTTATTCTGGCTTATTTGTTGCCATTAGGAGTAATGTTTTTCAAGAATGTTTTAATAAATTCACAGACCTAGTTAAGGAAATGAATCCTACATAACCCACTCATGCCCATGCCTCTAAACCTTGACCTCGCAGTCCTAGCCAACCTAGCCCTTAAACTAAGCCAAATCCATTATTTAGGCTAACCTAAGTTAACACGAACTAGCTAAAATACAAATAATACTACCAAAGCCAAATTTGCCTAACCTAAACCTTTCTTGGGCTAATTAGATCCTTCTAGAACATGTGCAAGTTTAGTTGGACAACTGGCCAAGCTTATGTGGCCTTAAAGTGGTTCAACCCAAGCCTCCATGTGGATTAACTACCTAAAAAACTAACCAACTCAGTCCAATCCCTAGTTCATTCCCAACCACTTGGTAGCACCTTGTAGGCTAGTCTCTAACCAACCGAAATGCTTAGAATGACCTGTGTTGGCTAAAATTCTAGCAAAGGGTATTTTTTTAATTATTTAAATACTCTCCTTTTTAATTGAAAAAATGCCCTATAATTAATTTCCCTAGCCTGTCAAGAGTGAGTGCAATAGAAACCTCATATTCCCTAACCTTCTAGAGCCCTTCAAGTGCAATTTCAATAAAGTGTTGGAAACATCTCCATGACCAAAGTTCATTTTCTAATAAAATGGTCCTCAAAATTTATTATCTTTACATAAGTTCTTCCACAGGCTCAGTTGAGTGCAAAAAAAAAAAATATCGCCATTGAATCATCACCAGAGTGAAGTAATTCTAAAACTCGAGCTCCTGATTTTCATGTTGTGAGACATTATGAAAGTAAGGTGCAATTCAAGACAATTTAATTATTGGATTAAATGATCATAGTTCAGAAATCCTATAAGATAAATTTCATTTGAATACATTCATTGGATCTCTTAGATCAATGGGGTTTTTGCGTATGGTCTCTATTAGTTGAAGGAAGGTTAATGATGAAATTACAACCCTCCATTCTTTGTTTTTTGATTTAATGGTTGTGATATCATTATATTGTTAATTATACATTATATGCAATTTTGAGCTCCATTAATAGGAGCCACCTTACCTTAGATCAAATGGTTATTGTAGATCCATGTTGTGACTAAACCCCAACACTTTAAAAAAAGCCCAAATAGCCATTATTATGTATAAAGCATAATTTAAATCAATGGTTAAATTAATTAAAATGAATTATAGTATTAATTAATTCAAACTGTGAGCCAATTTTTGAAAAAAAAAATCATAGAAAATACTTTCTAAATCCAAATTTGGCATATAATGGCAATATGGATTCAAATAACTATGTAGAATTTTTTAAAATAATTTGAAGCCATTTAATCAAGCCTTTGTATTGAATTCATTATTCATTTGATAAGATTAATTAGATAGGTGATATGCCTAAACATGTCTAATTGCCTTTAAATTTACCTTGGGAGATCATTGGGTGTTTTGCATATCTATAATTTTTACCAAGGAGGTTTGAACTCTTTTATGCCCTCCTTTGAATTTTCAAAGTTATGGGTCATTATTTGGCCTACAACTTTGAAAATTCATATGTATGAATCCATGATGTTTTTTGGCATGCTTGTGCTTATATCAGAGTTAGATGAAATTTAATTTAAGACACATTTACCCTAAGAGCCATGGTTTAAAAATCACCTTATTCCAAGGTTTATTGAACTTAGAATAATTTTAGAAAAATAATCTTTCTTCTAAATTGTTTGAAACTTTTATGGGATCACACCCTAAGGTCATCAGTAATTCATTAATTTATTTTCATAAGAGTTCGAATCCATTTGGGCCATTAAACGAGCAAACCCTAACTTCAAGTATATCATAGCTAAGCTCTTTTGCATTGAAACTTTGGAAAATCACTATTAATTATAAAAAATCCTAAAAATGTAAAAATAAAAATCATGGGATTCTAAATAAAATATATAACTAAAGTAAATTAATTTCAACCTTTGATAATGATTATATAAGCATTTATTAATTTAAAAGCCATAAATAAAACATCATTTTTAATAAATGATAAAAAATAAATATAACTCCAAATGTCTTCAATTTTTTAGTAATTACACCTTACATTAGTGATGACATATTCCAAATTTCATGAAATTTTGTGTTTATTTTCTTGGTCAAATCACAAACCCTAATTATACCATTTAACTTGTAAAATTCATAAAAAATTATAATAAAATTATAAAAAAAATACCTTCACATCTTAGTTTAGCTAATTAAGGCTTTGTTTGGGACGGTTTTCTTGTTGCTTCTTAAAGCAACTTTTAGTGCCAAAATTACAAATTTTGTATTAGAAAGTTGTTTTAAAAAGAAAGTAAAAAACCATCACAAACGAAGCCTAAACCTAAATCTTAAATTAGCTAAATTACACCCACCTATCTTCTAAATAACATATGATTTAGAGAATGAATAAATGAGTAATAATTATAGAATAATTGTGAACATCCATGAGTCTTTAGAGCTCAAAAATAGTTTAAAGTAAAAAATAAAAGCCTTAATTATTAAAATCATATAAGAAACACATGTTATTATTTCATCTTCTCAGGTGGAATAATTACATTTTATGTTTTATAGGTCATGTTGGTAGGAAAAGTCATTAAGCTTTGGCTTTTCTTTCCAATATGTTCTTAAAACTAATAAATCAAATTAAAACCCCAAAGCTTAATTGGTTGTCCACCCACACAACCTAGCACACACTTTGGTTCTTTTTTTTTAACAAGAAATTTTATTTGATAAAAAGGAAGATACAACCATCCAATGAAAAATAAGCAAACAACAACTAAAGAAAAAATTCATTGTGGAGCAATCGACCAGAAAAGAAAGGGGGAATCATTGAAGCGGGATCAGATAGTGGTGAAGCACTACGACCACCCAAACGATAGACAAGGGCCCTCCAAAGGGAAATCAACATGCCAACAAAACCAAATCTCGCATGAAGATCAGCAAGAAGCCGCCATCAATGGTTGCTAACAAGCCATACAATCATATAGCACGCAGGTTCGCCTCATCTTTGCCTAAATTAAAAATCTCGACCACACCAACCAATCTAACAAAAAACAGGCACAAATCCAAATCCAAAGAGCCAAACAACCAATTAACCATAGCATCTAAGCCGAGGAAACTCCAAAAAGCTTATTTTGATTTCCTATGATGACGATTTCCCCCAACCAAGGTAAAATCATTTTCCATGAGAAGATCCGCTTGCACCTTATATGATTCCTGAACAACCCCAAAAGAGTTCGTAAAAATTGCCCGATCCCCATCCAGACTAACAAGAGAAACATTCAACTATTCCGAGTGATTCACATAGCAATCTCTAGACTTGTCTAAATGAACTTGTACGGAAGTATTTGAAATTACAGACACTGGCACATCAATAAATTAAGCATACATAAGAACCCCAATAGGTGTAACTGACTCAGTAATAGGAGAAATAGCTGTTCACCCGTCACAAATAAGTGGAACCATCATCCACGACCAGATTAATACCACATTGGCCTTTCACAGTATCTACCAAAATTTCACCAGAACCACAGCCACTAGGAGACTTCTCAACAACAATTAGGGGAAACAACACCATCAAGCGCACTAACACCCTCCATCACACAAGCAATTAGTATTAATCTAGGAGCAAATTGCATGCAGAGGAATCTCCTCTGAAACCTCTAGAGGAGGAACCAAAGTGACCATAGTTGCTGGAGCATTCGTCACAATCTCATGCTCCATGATATGAGCCATATGGTTAAGGCCATCAAAAACTTCAACCAAAGTATTAACATTATCCAAAACAAAATCAACAGCATTAGTCAACAAAGTATGAGTTAAGGCTAACTAGGGATGAAGAATTTTACATTCTTACTTGGAATGCTCCAAAGACTTATAGTGAGAGCAATAACAGGGGAAATCCTCCATAACTACTAGTTTTATATATCCTAAAGTTTTCGGACCTACCAACACCTTATCAGGATAGGATTTAGTAACATCCATCTCAACCATGACATGAGCTACTAAATGCCTAGAGCTAGCCGATGCAGCATGATCAATCCTAAGAGGCCGACCAAACATAGATCCTAAACCATGCAAAATCCTTGGGGTAAAGAGATGGGGATGCAAGTTTGGAAAATAAATCCAAATGGGAATAATGGGTGATTCGATTAAAACATCAAAGCATGGTGTCCACTTAAAATCTTCATGTAACATTTATTAATAAAGTAAGAATTGTGAGAAAAAATACGGTAGTAGTCTAGGTCATTAACGAGTTTGATTAAAACATGCCTGGGATTCAAAAATAGTAATAAAAATTCACCATTGAGCTTGAGGTTAAAGAAAAATTTGTGAATAGTTTCAAGCGATGGTCTACGAGAAGGGAATTTACCGACTAAAGCAAACTCAAACGGTGTCGCTAATGCTAAAATTTATGCTTCCAAAATCCACAGCAATGACAAACCACAAAAAGAAGCAATTTTGAGATTCCAGAAAGAGGGGAAGGAAGAACCACTTTAAAAAGCATCACAAAAAGAATTCGAAGAATCTTTACCAACCAAAAAACCTGGATCAACTAATTACTTACTCGCCATCGTCACGACGGTCCCCAACACTGTGGAGGTCCATCTAGGGCAGATCTACTTCGTGCTACCGCGATCGATGTTGAGGCAACCTTTACAAGCGGCGGACCTTGTGGCTCTCGTTGTGAATTCTAGCTCAGAGTGTTGCAAATCTATTTTTCATGTCTTATGTTTTGATGATTGACAAACACTATTTCTCTTGGACTACTTGTTGCTTCTAACTTTTTAGGAATCGAAGATTGGACGATCAAGAAAAAGCCAGTTCAGGATTGTGTAGGTTTAGGGTTGAGTCAGTCTGTACTTTTGATTTTCACCTTTTTGAGTCTACTTGTAATGGTCAAAAGACTGATACTTAGTAACCCTACACACACATACTTGAGAGATTTAGAATCTCTGTTTTTGCTCACATCGGCCAGGCCGATACCTTGGATCGTCCTAGACGATCGAGTTCAAAACAGAGACTCTGATCAGGATTCTTAATTAAGGCAGCCGTCATTAGCATATCGGCCTGGACGATACGTGTATCAGCCAGGACGATAAGCTCAAAACAGAAAGAAGTAGTAGCCATAGACAATTAAGGCATGCTGTATTTTTAAATTATCGGCCAGGACGATACAAGGATCGGCCTGGACGAAATTACCAAATTATGTCTTAATTGATCAGGAAATCAAGGGAGTAATTAAGGATGATTGATACGATCATATCGTCCTGGACGATCGCAGGATCGACTAGGACGATCTAGTCAAAAACCTTAAGTTACTTCAGGACGATAAATATCGGCTAGAGCAAAAACAGGGCGATGCTCAGGACGATTTTCCTCTGATTTGAACTAATCGGCCAGGACGATCTTGAGATCGGCCTGGATGATCAAGCCAAATTTCAATCGTCCAGGACTATTCCCAGGGCGATGCTCTGGCCGATCTTCTGAGTTTTGTACTGATCGGCCAGGCCGATGTCCATATCGGCCTGGACGATAATGTCGGCAACTTGTAATTAATGAGCTCCTCTTGAGCTCTTCTATTTAAAGAGCTCTTGTTCAACATTTTTCAAGACCTTTTGCTGCTGCCTTGACCTGAGAAGACCTTGAGGAGAGAAAGAGAGAGAGGGAGAGAGAGAGGATCTTGTGAGGGGGAGCTTGTGAGGGGATTCACAAGGGTTGCTTCAAAGATCGCTCTGCTTGTCTTTCGTCAGGAGTTTCTCATCCGTGGAAGGGTTGGTAGAGGTAAGGAGTTTGCTTTTGATTGTGGTTCTCTTCCAGCTTCAGGAGGAAGCAAAAGGAGGTAGGTTCTCTGCCTTGCCGGGGTGGCAAAAAGGAGGTTCTTGTGAGGGCTTCTCCGCCTAGTCGTGGGTGCTAAAGGAGAGTCACATTTTGTAGTGCAATACTTGGAGGGTGCCTCCAAGGAGTGGACGTAGGTCGAGTTGACCAAACCACTATAAATTTATGTGTTCTTTTTCTTGCTTCCGCACTTTTTAATTCCGCATTTATTTCTGTGGTGTGATTTGGTTTATGCAATTTTTATTCTTTGTGAAAAGAGTTTTTAAAATACCAATTCACCCCCTCTTGGTTAGCTTGGGACTAAGTTCATAGGGCTTAACATCCCGAACGAACTTTCACAGAGATCAAGAGAGTAATGCTGGGTGGGGAGACACAGCTGGTGTTCTCGACGATGCGATCCGAGTCGGCTCAAAGAACACCCAAAGATGAAGAAATTGTTGGCGTCGGTTAGGGCTAATCGATGGAGAGGGGTTCGGCTAAATTTGTTGTCCATGCAAATAAGAGATGCGAATAGATTAGGGAAGGCGATAGGGTGATGGATTTCCTTTGGCTAAGGTAGAGGGATGTCACACTTTGGTTCTTGTTTTGGGTTAGGAGCATTGTCATGATCTAAACTGATTTACATGGTAATTCTTTTGTTATGTGAGAAATTGAATAATTTTGGTTGATATGTGTTTAAAATGTGGGTGCCTTGTGATTAGTAATCTCTTGGATGTTTATTACTAAACAATTTTTTTTACAGGCACCAAGCTTATTAAAGGTTTTAAAAGGGGCTCATATTCATTAAATTTAATACAAATAAGTTTTTAATAGGTGCATATAAATAAGTTTTTAATAGTTTTGATTGTCATTTTCTCTATATAGGTCATAATAAGGTGACACTTTGCCACATTTTGACATTTAAACTTTGCCTTACTTGCATGTTCTTATATGTTATGGTGTTTGGATGAATGATTTATTTATTTGATTGTGTATTAAAAATATCTACTTTTCTTAATTTTTTTTTTTTATGTAAGTGATTTGGTTTGATAACTTTTCTAGGTGCTTAAGAAATAGATTTTATCTTTTCATATCCAATAAAAAAGTTCTCAAAAGAATATACAAGGATAAATGGATAGATGGATGTAAATAACATTAGATCAAGTCCATAATATCTTATTTCTACTCATTATTTAGGCACTTTCCAGCTTGCAGGTTTGGATAAATCATCTAATCTATTAGGGTGCTTGATCTATGTTACAGGAGGCTTGCTCTTATATAAAAATATATATAATTATTAAGCCATTTTAAAATTTCATAATCATTATGTTCATTATGTTTAACTAGTATTAAGTACCATTGACAAATATAATATTATTTTGGATCATTAAATGTCGATCCCAACTACAAAAATTAAATAACGGCCTACCCTATCTTCCATTTCATAAGATTGAAGACATGGTATTCAATTGTATAGGTCAAGTTTAGCTGGCATTTCACTCCAGGCTAAATGCAAGTCCGCGAGTGTTGAACTTTCCTAAAACCCTCTACAAGTTTAAAGATATAAATCCCGCCTAAATGTTTTTGCATTTCATTAAACTAGTTCAAGTTATTATCTTATAGTACTCACCTTATTATAGGATCTAAGATTGATTCTGATATCATAAATCCTCACCATTCAAGCATTTTTTTAATCTAGTTATTAGGAATACAAGTCCTAACTTTATAATGAAATATAAACTCAAATAATAAAATCTCAATTCTAAAATACGAAGCTAAAAATAGGACAAATTAGAGTTACTTTTGAGTTTCTCAAAATTGAATGCTCTCTACTCTTCTTTCTTTGACTCGTAGAAAGTAGCTCAAATTATAATCAATGTCCTTTAAAAACTCAAAAATTCTCAATCCATGCCTCAAACTTTGAAATATAAAATTATTTGGCCACTATTTTAATAGACAGTATTCATAGAAGACTCACCATTCTTGAAATATAATTAACCACAAATGATTGCCTTTATGGAAAATATGTAACTCCAAATTAAAATAAACCCTATCATTTTCTTAAGGTTTGGAAAAGGTCCCTAAGAATGTTGACATTTTTTAAACCTCATTTTTTTAATACCATTATAAAATACCAATTTTATATTTTGAGATTGTATGATATTATATTTGTTGCATTTGATTAAAAAAATGGCAAATTTTAAAAATCTATTTGTGCTTTTGAATCCATTATAGAATATCACATTCAACTTTTGAGATGATATGCTATTCTTAATATAGTATTTGATTATTAAAATAGAAGCATCCAAATCTATGTGGTTTACTTTTCCAACAATATCCTTCCAAAATATAATTCAAGAATTAAAAAAAATCCCTTAAAAAGTCTTTAAAATGTAGGAACATTTTCTTTTGTAAATGTTTCCATCAATCATAATAAAATAATTCAAAAGGAAAAGAGATTGCTCTTATATTCTTTAAAAGTTACAGGAAAATTAGGACAAATAAAATAGTCACATCTAAGCCTCAAAACCAGAATTATGAAGGAAAGTGACTTCAAGTAGATGTTACATAAAGTGTATATAGTTGTATTTTATACACAAGGCTTATGATTCAAAATAAATGAAAATTTTTCCAAGAATACCTTCTTTTGAAGTTAAAGAATTTTAGAACATGAATATAAGTATTTAAAATAAACTCCCTATAAAGAAAATAACACCTCTAATATTTCAAATATTGAATAATCACTTTAATTCCTTATTATATATGAAAATTCTTTATTAGGATTCACTAAATTTCTCATTAAAGAAGGTCATACAATGTTTATCATATTGTAGGATATCACCTATATTTACATCAAAAGAATCACTAGTCACATGGAAAGCTTTAGAGAAAAACTGATAAATTACACATACTCAGTAATTAGCTACAGCTTTCTAGCCATCTACATTATGCACTCTCAACACAGCCGTAGCTCTAGACGAATCTCTCCACTCACTTACATCATTGCATCAACTGTAAAAGCCCTGGTCTTGTAACGGGCTATCTCCCTAAGTCTCTATATATACCATGTAAATAGTAAATATTATAGCATTCCAAAGATTCCACAACTGATGTTTACTTTAATTCACTCTGTTATGAATCTCTTCATGGTATTAGAGCACCTGTAGCCTCACGGCCACCCCCTTCTTCTTCTTTCCATGGCTGACTCAGGGAGTACATCCGACAATGCTCCGGCCAACTCTTCTCAGCAAGCATCTACTACAACAGAAACTAACATCCCACCGGTGTTGAAGTTTCTTATCTCAAACCTCAAGAATGTCATTCATGTTCATCTCATCTCGGACAACTACCCAATTTGGTGACTTCAAACCCTCAAAACTTTTTCTGCCAACCGATTTGAAAGCCATCTCACCGGAACTAGCAAATGCCCATCATAATACGTTCCCTCCCCCACCTCCGGCATTATACCGAACCCTCTTTATGCCTCTTGGACATTTATGGATCAAAATTTGTCCTCCGCCTTGTGCTTAACCATAACTGCTCCTATTCTTCCCTACATTCTCAATCTCTCAACCTGTCACAAAATCTGGCTCACATTGGAGAAAAGACTTAAACCCTCCAATAGAAGCAGAGTTATTCAGCTCAAAAATGAGCTGTATAACGTCTCAATAAAAGATCTCTCCATGTCCCAGTACCTAAGCCACATCGAAATGATAGTAGACAACATCTATGCTGCAGCACTCATCGCCCTCACCGCTCAAACCAACTCCCATAAATTATGGCACTCTCGATTAGGTCATGCACATAATTTTGTAACAACTATTGTTATGTAGTCCCTTAGTTTATCTTCTCCCACCAAAAATTTCTATTGCATGTCTTGTAATGCGGCCAAGAGCCACAAGTTACCTTTCAATTCTCAAACAAAGTCTGTAACTAAACCTCTATCTCTAATACATAGTGACGTATGGGGACCTTCTCCCATTTTATCTCACAATGCTTTCAAGTATTATGTCATCTTCATTGATGATTACTCCAAATTCTCTTGTCTATATCTCATGAACTCAGAATCTAAAACGTATCATAAATTTGTTTATTTTTTCTCATAATGATACAAACTCAATTCAACACTAGCATTTAATACTTCAGATCAGATAATGACAGAGAATATACATCAACACAATTCAAAACTCTACTAGCTTCAAAAGGCATTATCCATCATATCACATGCCCCTGCACTCCAGAATAGAATGGAGTCTATGAACGCAAACACCGCCATATTCTGGAGACAACACACGCCATCTTACATGAAGCTAGCCTTCCCTTATCCTTCTAGACAGATACTATCGTCCCATCCAAAAATACATTTCTAAAATCTCCATACCAACTCCTAACCAACAAACAACCTTCTTACACTCAACTTAAGGTCTTCGGTTGCCTATGCTTCCTCTGGCTCAAGCCTCTAACAACCAACAAATTCTCTCCATAATCTACTCCGTGCATATTTCTTGGCTACTCCAACTCCTCCAATACCTACCGTTGTTATAATCCATCCACCAAAAAAATCATAACATCCTATCATGTGACCTTCTATGAAGATCAGCTCCCCTACACTACTCCTTCACCCAAAAATTCTACACCCACTATCAAAACACCAACCTCCCCTCTGCTATTAACCCCCACCTCTATCTCATCACCAACTACCTACAACGAGTCATCAACCACTCCCCTACCACACACATTTACATCCTCATTATCTCCATCATCCTCCACTTCAAGCAACTCCACAGAATCCCATCACTCCACTTAACCGTCCCTAACACCTATACCCATTCACTAGATGAACTAATCACCCCATACTCATCAGGTTCAAGATGGGTAACTTGAAACCAAAACAAATCTTCACCCTCTCCGCTGCACAAACAAAATCACTCACACCCACCAACTTCACCCAAGCCAACAAAGACCCAAACTAGCGTGTCGTCATGTCCACCAAATTCAATGCTCTGCAAAATCAAGGCACTTGGGATCTCACGCCACCTCCACCAAATCAACCCATTCTATGCTGCAAATGGACATATCATGTCAAACTCAAACCCGATGGCATAATTGATTGATACAAAGCTAGACTTGTAGCTCCAGGATACTCCCGGCAATTTCGCATCAACTTCTATGAAACCTTCAATCATGTGGCCAAAATGCCCACCATCAAACTCCTACTTGCCATCGCTCTTCACAACAACTGGTCTATTAAATAATGTGATATCTCCAATGCCTTCTTACATGGACCTCTTCAGGAAACCATATACATGAGACAGTCTACTAGCTTCCTTAATTCGTCTCACCCCAATCATGTTTGCAAACTCCATAAAGCTATATATGTCTTACGTCAAGCAACACACAATGGTTCCAAACATTTTCCTCGTGTCTAATCAAACATGACTTCACTACAAACCAATCTGACCCCTCACTCTTTATTCATCAAACAACTACCAAACAAACATTTCAAAATCTCTATGTCGATGACATCCTAATCACTGGAAACAATCCTAATCATATAACATCTCTTCTGACACATCTTCAGCAATAATTTCACCTCAAAGAGCATGGTCCCATCTCATTATTCCTAGGCATCCAAGTCACCAAGCAACTTAATTCATATTCCCTTCAACAATCCACATATGCTGCCTCAATTCTCAAAATCTCTGGCATGGAGACTTGCAAACCATTACCCATTCCCCTCTCTACTCAGTCCAAAACCTCTGCCAACAGCCAACTCCCATTTCCTGAACTGATGCTCTTCCACAAAATCCTAGGCTCTCTACAGTACCTGACTTTGACCCGACCAAATATAGCATTTTCCACCAACCTCCTCTCCCAAGCCATGCATCAACCACTCAATCTTCACTTTCATAAACTTAAATGTCCCCTCCGCTATATCAAGGGTACTCTCGACTTTGGATTACCAATCACCAATGGAAATCTCAGTCTATGCTCATACTCATACATTGATTGGGCCTCCGATCCATTTGACCGTAGATCAACTTCTGGCTACTGCTCATACCTTGGCAATACGCTCATCTCTTGAAGTGTTAAGAAACAACCAACTGTCATCAAATCATCCACGAAAGCAGAGTACCGTGCTCTTGCGACAGTTGCTACTGACATCGTATGGCTACGACATCTTCTAGTAGAATTTAATATTCCATAGACTATGGCCACACCTCTGCATTGCAACAACATCTCAACCATGGCTCTGGAAAATAATTCAGTCTTTCATTCTCGTACCAAACACATCGAAATAGACTATTACTTCATCCGGGACAGAATCAACGCAATGGAAATCACGGTCCACCATATATCATCCCAGGATCAACCGGATGACATTTTAACTAAGGCTTTACCTCTGAAATGCTTCAATGAACTTCGCTCCAAACTAACCATCCAGCCTTTGGATACTTAGTTTGAGGGCCAGTGATAAACTACACATACTCAATAATTAGCTACAGCTTTCTAGCCATCTATATTTTGCACTCTCAGCACAGATGTAGCTCTAGAAGCATCTCTCCACTCACTTACATCATTGCATTAACTGTAAAAGCTATGCTCTTGTAACGGGCTGTCTCCCTGAGTCTCTATATATGCCATGTAAATAGTAAAAATTATAACATTCCAAAGATTCCACAATTGTTGTTTACTTTAGTTCACTCTATTATGAGTCTCTTATAAACAACATAGGAGTTACAAAATAAGAGAAATTAAATGTTATTAAAACCTTAATTTGATTAAAAGATTTTTCAACTTTAGAGATCTAACAAATTTTCTCTTCCTTAAAGAGATCAATTAAATGGACTAAAATAGGGTTAACCTTTAGGATGAATTTCTTAGAAAATGTAGGCACCGCATGAAAACTCATAAGGTCAGTAAAATTATATAAATTTATCCAACCCACAATAGCCTTTATTTCTTAGAATAATGATAAAGAATAGTAAAGGAAATAATAAAACTATCTTTTTTAGTCATTAAGAATCTACTTCTTAAAAATAACATATTTCTTTTCTTTATGCTTGATACTTCTTAAAATTAACATATATATTTTTTTCCCTTTACACTTAATTAAATCTAGCCTAAGATGAAGAAGCCCACTCTCATTATAAATAAATATCAAAATGTCATTAAAATAGAAAATTAAAGTGTTAAATTAAAGAATTTAAGGATATTGCCTATAATCACCATGAAAGTACTGAGAGTCATGGATGATTCATAAGGCACACTATAAAAAATGTCATATTATCGGTAGATTAAATCCACTGGTAACAATGGAAATCTGCCAGAAAATTCCATTTTTTGGTGAATTTCTCATGAAAACCCATCCGATGGAAATTCACACATCAAAAAATCTTTAACGGTGTAATTTTCCACTGGAAACTTTTCTGGCGAATAATTTGGTGCAATTTTGGAAAAAATGATGTTTACATGTTAGCATTCCTTAACAGAATCTAGTTTTTGATCCGCCGATATTTCTGGTAGAAAAGTTGCGTCGAAAGTGCTGATGGATAATTTTCCGCCCTACTATTAGCGGATAGTACCCTACTATCAGCGGATAGTAATGGTAGATTATCCATCTGAATATTGGAGTAAAAGTATGCCAAAAATACTCTCCATTTTTGTTGTATCGTATTGCCATAAATTTTCCAAAGAATTTTCCATCTAAAACATGTAACATAAGCAAAAAAAAAACCTTCTAGTTTATGAAACTGGTTTCTATAATACAACCTGCATACAAAAGTTTCAATACTATATACATTCAAACATAAAATATAATCAAAAGCATCACCAAATATTGAATATAAACATATAAGCATAAAAAAAGAAGAATATCATCAAATATCTAATAATAAATAAGTGTAGATGTCCAATAACAAATAAGTGCATATTTCTAAAAACAAATAAATATATATGTCCAATATAAAATACACAACATCTACTCTGAATTAGTCTCCTCCTCTACTAAAGTCAGCTTGTGTTTTCCTGACCTTCTCTAGCTCCGCTATTAAGGCAGCTACCTGCTGGCTATATAAGAACTCCTTGATACTTGTTTAGAAGTCGGAGCCATCATATGTTTGCCCATCATATGCATAGGCTTACAAGCCTAAATCATAAACTCTATTGTGATACATTCCTCTTACCACTTGTGACCAAGTGTGGCAGTCAGAACATTCTGCTGATCCACTAGAAGAGCATTCACCTTCTATAGCCTGGCTCTCTCAAAGCTGTGTATACTCCTCCTATAAAAGTTAATAAAAATTTAAGAAATTTAGACATAATATCAAAAATATTAAACTTATATACTTATGTAGGCTCACTTCGCTCGCTCATCAATCCATTATAGTCCATCTATTTAATCATAAATAGATCAAAGATATAAAAAATGTGTATTTTTAAATGACTTAATCACCCTAAGTCACAGTCACTTCACTAGGTCAATTATTACTAAAATTATACTCTATATATTAAGTTTTAGATATACTAATTTGAAAACCTTTAGACTCTAAGGTTGACCTACATAATTCAAAAATACCTTCAACTCCCTCTCTAGTTTTATAAAAAAGTAGAATATCATTAATAAAAAGCATACACCAAGGTACATTCTCTTGCAAATGTCTAGTAAGAACATCCATAGCTAAAGCAAAAAGATATTAATCTCAACTATAAATAGAAACATCAAATCCCTCTCTAAACTCATCAATAAGAAGAATATCATGAACAAAATGCATACATCAAGCAAAAAGATATTACTGGAAAACTTCAACAATAGATAGAATGGAGGTGCCAACCTTTGGTAACACACAAAATGGAGGCAGCGAACTTAGGCAATAAATGATGGTGAATGTGGGCAAGCTCGACTGTGATAGTCGGTGAGGGACCAGTCATAATAACTGCGGTGTTTGGGGCATGTCTCAGTCATGAGCTAAGAAAACGAAAATAAATAGGGAAATAAATAAGAAGAAAGATGGTGGAGTGGTCGAAATAGGTTTCTTTCCGTTGGATTATCCACCAGTAATGTTACCGATGGATAATACGTCAGAAAATATTAATCAAATTTAAGTAAGCTGATGTAGTTTATGCAAGTGATTCTGTCAGTTATGACTGGCTAAAATTGTGCTAGAATATTTAATTTACCGATAAAAAAATTGGTGGAATATATGCCAATAATGTAACAACATAAATTTTACCATAAATTTCACCGTAAAGTTTTTGTCACATATTTCATCGGTTAGTCCGCCGTTATTTTTGGCTCATGTGTATAGCTTGAAAGTCTGATAGTAATGTCAGATTTTCTTATAGTGGCAACACTAACCTTCATAATTTTTATACGGTGTCTTGAAAATTATTCTTCATTTATCGCCAGGACTAGGTATGATCTCTTGATACTTACTACTAAGATCAATCATAGAGACATATAAGGTATTAGGACAAAATTAAGCATATCATCTAGTATGGTTATAAATCAACATTATAAGGTTAGTGATTTTAATTTAATTTCTTATATTAATGTTTTGACATTAAATTCATACTTTTTAAAATATTACCCTAATCTAAAGTGCATGTAATGTGGTAACATAATCATCTAAGAATTTAGCATGTATTTTATTTTTATGTTATTATGTGGCTTGCTTTAAACACTATCATTGCTAGATACCAAGTCCTGAGTAAAAATGTAGAGGGTTATATTAGGAATTCGATAACTAGCATAACTATGGGTAAATCCTTCAATATACTATGTTAATACTAGGGCATTCCCTAGAAGCAACATATTGTATGGTATGAATACAGTGAAAAGTGTGCAAGGTAGGCTACACTAATGCTTGGGTTTAGTTTTAAATATTTAAGGGTTCTCATATCATGGATGGATATGAGCAAAGACGTTACTCCATAAATTTAGAATTAGGATAGGATATAGGAATACAGGTTCTCTTACACAAAAAATTAATGGAACAATAGATATTCTGATTCAAAAGAAAATAAATATTTTATGCCTTCAAAAAATAAATGGGTTGAAAAGAAGGCTAAGGAGATTAATAATTTAGGATTTAAACTATGGTATTAATGTTCGAGTCATACTAAAAATGGTATAGGTATGATTATGATAAGATTTTGAAGGATAATTTTTTAGACAATAGTAGAATTGGAGATAGAAATATAGCTTTAAAGATTATTATTGATTCTAAGATTATTAATATTATAAGTGTTTATGTGTTCAAAATTTAAATTTTGAAATGACTTAGAAGAATTAATTTAAAAGATACCTCTTTAATAAAAAGTTTTTATTTGAGGAGATTTAGATATATATATATATATATATATATATTTATAGAGAGGTAGAAGATTTTAGTCATGGTGGCTATGAGTTTAGAGTGGCTAATGAAGGTAGTAGGATTATAATAGATTTTTCTTTAGCTTATGATTTTGTAATTGTTAATATCTTATTTAAGAAAAGAGATTAGTATCTCATCACTTATAAGAATGGAGATAGAAAACTCAGATTTATTTATTTTTTTTAAGAAAAAAAATTATTTAGACTCATTTATTAGTTTTGGACTTTAAGATAAAGGGGCAAAACATAAAAAAATAAAGTAAAATTTTGACCTAAGATTTGTTGGAGGTATTTAAAAATATTAAAAATAAAATATTTTTTTAGAGTAAAATTCAACATCTTTAGATTTTGACTATGCATGAAGAAGTTAATGCTATGTTGGAAAAAGTAGCAAGTGATATTAAGAATATTGAAAAAAATGTGATTAAAGTATTAGAAGAAAAGTCTCTTTAAAGTTAAAATAACTAGTTTTGGAATCAAAATATGCAACAAATGATAAAAAATAAGAAGCGTTGCTATAAAAATGGTTTATATGTAAAAGATCAAAGAATTGGGAAAGCAATAAATAGTTTGTGAGTTTAAGAAAGAAATATGTGATGCTAAGAATTTAACTTCAAATAATTTATATAATAGATTATATATTAATGAAGAAAAAAGATATATGTATAAGTTAGCCAAGCAAAGAAATAGGAGAAGTAGGGATTTAGTTCAAATGAAGTACATTAAGGATGAGATCAAAAAAGTGCTTTTATTGGAAAAAGGATATTCAATACCGATGGGTGAGATATTATGACAATTTTTTTAATGAAGATTGTGTGAATACAATCAAATTTAGTGACCTTACCATGCTAAATCAAAATAGAGATGTTTATTCTTATCGGTATTAGTAAAACCAAAGTTAGACAGACTATAAAGAAAATAAACTGTTGAAAAGCTATTGGAACTGATGATATTACAATAGAGGTGTGAAAATGCTTAGGAGATGAACAATTTTCTTGGCTTGCAAAAATTTCAATATTATTTGAAGACTTGAAAATTGTCAAATGAGTGGAGTGTGTTGATTCCTATTTTAATGAATAAAGGTGATGCATAAGAGTGTGTAAATTATAGACTAATTAAGTTAATGTGTCATACATTAAAATAATGGGAGAGAATTGTCGAGTATAGATTTATAACATAATACTAATGCTTATAAAAATCAATTTCGATTCATGCAAGGTAGGTCTAATATTGAAGCTATAGATTTACTAAGATATTTGATGGAGAAGTATAGAGAGAATAAGGAGGATCTATATATGATATTTATTAATTTAGAGAAAGCATATGATAATGTTCCAAGAGAAGAACTCTAAAAAGTTCTAAAAAAGAAGTTGGTTAATAATGCTTATATTCAAATAATTAAAGATGTATGTAGTTAGGAGTTATTGCATGTGTTCAAACACAAGATAGTTTGACCAAGTAGTTTCCTATTTCAGTTGGATTACATCAATGATCAGCTTGAAGTCAATATCTTCTCACTTTAATCATGGGTGTTCTTACTATACATTTTTAAGAGGACTTACCTTGGTGTATACTTTTGATGATGATATTCTTCTTATCTACAAGACTAGAGAGGGAGTTGAAGGTTAACTATATAAAACTTAGAGCCTAAAGGTTTTTGTTTGAGTAGATCTAAAACCAAATGCATGGATAGTAATAATAGCGGACATAAATCTAATGTTGGGATTGTGTCTTTGGGCAATCAAGTCCTTAATAAGAGTACACATTTTAGATATCTCAAGTATATTGATCATAGTGATGGTAAAATAGATGGATATATTATTAGTAGAATTCAAGATGGATTGTTGAGGTGGAGGAATACATTGGGCCTAATATGTGATAGAAAAGTACCCCCTCAAACTTAAGGGAAAATTCTATAAGATGGTGGCGAGACATGTAATGCCTTGTGGCATAAAATGTTGTCCATTAAAAGAAAAACATAAAATTATGTTAATTATTGAAGAGATGAGGATGCTTAGGTGCAAGAATGCCTTCACTCTTAGAGACAGATTGTGAAACAAGTACATAAATGAAATGGCTAAAGTTGATTGAGTGGTTAATAAGATTACAAAGCGTTGTCTTACATAGTTTGTTCACATAAAATTTTGGCATTATGATGACCCACTTGGGAGATTATATGTATTATATTTGGCCTATATTAAGAAAGGTAGAGGAAGACCTAAAAAGTAATACTTAGAAAATATTAGAAATAATCTTTTTATCATAATCTTAAGAGGACGCAATGGAGAAAAAGAGTTCATTTAGCTGACTTCATGTAGTGGGATAAAGATTTGATGTTATTGTTGTTGTTATGTTGTTAACTAGCTTGCTTTAGGAATATATAATTTTGATTATGTCATGAATATTTAACCTAGACATTTGCAAGCGGATGTGCCCTGGTATATGTTTTATTTTCTTATGATGTTATTTTTGTTGATAAGACTATAGAGGGAGGGAATTGATGGAAAATTTGAATTATAGTAGTCAACCTTAGAGTATGAAGGATTTTGTTTGAGTAAATCTAAATCTAAATACGTTGAGTCTAATCATAGTAGTGATAGATCTATTTGGGGTATTATGACTTTGGGAGATTAAATCATTATAAAGAGTACACGTTCTAGATATCCCAGGCCTATTGTTCAAAATGATAGTGAAACAAATGAGGATATTATTAGTATAATTCAATTTAGATGGCTGAAGTGGAGGAATGCATCAGGCATGTTGTGTGATAAAAAAAGTAACATTCTTTATAAAATGGTGGTGAGACCTACAATACTTTATGGCATAGACTGTTGGCCATTAAAACAGAAGCATAAAATTAAGTTAATTGTTGCAAGGATGAGGATGCTCAAGTGGACAAATGGCTTTACTCATAGAGACAAAAGTGAAATGCACATACACATGAAAAGGTTGGAGTAGTTCCATTGGCAGATAGGATTAGAGAGAGTCACCTTAGATAGTTTGGTCACATAATTGTTTGCCTTCTGATGACCTAATTAGAAATGTAGATGTATCTTATTTAGCCTATATTTAGAAAGTTAGAGTTATACATAAAAAGATTTGGTTAGAAAGCATTAGATGTTACCTTACTTTATTAAATTTAAATGAGGATTTGACTCTTTTTAAGACATAATAAACAAAATGATTCATGTAGCTGACCCAACATTGTGTGATTGATAAAGGGTTGATGATGATGATGTTGCTATTATTAGGTGGTATGCATAAGTGGCATTATGTCTAAGGGTAATCTTACTATATGATAAAGTGAGAAGTGTATAAGTATAATGTGACACTAAATAATCGAAGGGTTAAAAAAATTTCTTAATAGAGTCAATAAACAACCTAATCAATATCAAGCAACACGAACAATCATCACACTTAAGTAAATGAATTCATATTGAATCCACCAAATCATAAATGACATATGTAAATGTAGTTGCAGATTTAGATTTATAATCCTTCATATTATTTAATCAAATAGAGGAGTGATAGATTGAGTGTTAAATCAATTATTAAAGACATATCCTCTTATATTTAATGAGATGGTAGAATCAATTGAATATAATGTGTTGCTTCATGGCTTTGAATATATGAAGACATTTTAACTTCAAGAAGGTATAGATGATTAGTGGAGAGACATAAATAATATAACTTTAAGTTTGATTTAATAATTCTTTGGAAATACTTTGAGAATTTTTTGCATAATAAGAAGGATGTGGTAAAAATCTAATGTTTCATAGCTTAACCTTAATATTTTTTAGTAGTAACATGATTTATCAGTATGACAATATTTTTGAGATATTTTGCAAATGGAATCATCGTCATGCAAGCTGTTGATCCTCATGATAGAAATATGAAATAATAATAATAATAATAATAATAATAATAATAATAATAATAATAATAATAATAATAATAATAATAATAATAATAATAATAATAATAATAATAATAATAATAATAATCGGCATGATCCATTTATGAAAAGAAAATAATTGTTGTCAATTTATGAAAAGTTCTTCTTTTTTAAAAATTATTATGCCATTATTATCAGTATGGAAAAAGATTATTATTATCAACTTTGCATCACGAACATTGAAAGCGATAATTTATTATTGTTATGAAAAAAAAGTAAAGAGGAAGATGAAAATGTTAACTTTCCCTCTCTCTGTCCTTGTTCCTTAATGGATAAAATGTAATGATGGGAAATCTGGGTGCTTCATAAATCAACCAATTAACCTGTTAACCAATCAACAAACTAGAAAACGAGGTTAGGTTTCTTAGTAAAAGCAATAGATGGATGAATAGATAAATGAAGTGGCCATCCTTTTTAAGTAATTTATATATTTTTTATTTAAAAATAGTATATTAAAAGTGTTATAAATATGTAATAGCATTATTATAAAATCAATAGACTTGATTGAGTTATATTGGTGTATAGCTTGTGCTACAACTCAGACTACTGAGTTTATGATTTTGATGAAAACAAATATTACATATTGCATCCTTTTGTCTCCTTATATATGTACAGTGTACTTATTTTTGTGTGTCCTAATATTTCAAGTCGTCATGCTCCATTCAATAAAGATTCAGTGTTGAAGATTGGGCAGAATAGGATATGCTGAAAGAGTTTGTAAAATTTATTCATGTATTTCTTTGATTTTATTAGTCAAGTCCTGTAAACTTGCATGCAAGCCTGGTGACCATACATACACACACTCATGGGAAATAGATGGAGAGAAAAATTTGAAGATTAATTTGTTGAATTAATCATACTATACTATAGGAATTGTATTGTATGATCAGCTTATCAGCTAATAAAATGGCTAATTTTGTAATTAAAGCTATTTGAATTAATTATTATATATCATCTTAATCGTACAGAATGATTAGTTGAAATCATGATATTAACCATAAATCATAATTTAGAAAATATTTTAAAATACAAAATATGCACTAATCTTACTGTATGATTAGCTTTAAATCTTGACAAAAATAATCCAATACTTAGGGATCAAATTCGAATTAATTGGTCCAGTAAGATTGTACTATACAATTGAACAAATTGTACTATACGACTAAATCCTTGCATGGGATAATATTTTATCTTCGCCAATTATATGAAACAATAATACGATTTAATTAAACTAATCAGACAAGATGATGATTATATCGTACTGGATGATTAGCTCAAATACTTGAAATAATCATACTAGTCCTAACTCTTCTTGCAGTAGTAATAAGGATATACTAGACTAATCGTAATGTACAATCAGGGGCGTATGACATAATTGAGTTTTTAGGATTTCTTGAAGCCCTCTATTTAATCTATCTTATAAGCCTTGTATGAGTCTTTTTTCCATTCATTAAGTTATTTCTTTTGAAAGCTTAAAGAGAGAACCTAATGCTTGGGAGAAAAAGGGTGGAGTTTAAGAGAGGGAGAAGATCGTTGTAGGTTTAAGGGAGTGTGAGATGGAGTTCCATAAGATTGCACTGAAAAACCTACACTTGAGTTCCTCTATGCATCAATGTTTGTGTTGAGGGAAGTTTTAGGAAGAAGATCTCTTTAGTGACAAAAAACATAGTTACTCCGCTGCTCCTGGGGAAGGTGAAAATGATACTAATGTTCTGTGCCTCACCAGGAGGATGAAAAGGATTTAGGTTCTCTGCCTCTCCAGGAGAGTGAAAAGGATTCCAAACTGCCTCATAAGGAGGGTGAAAAAGATTAAGGTCCTCTATCTCACCTGGTTGGATAAAAAGATTTTATAAGGGATTCTTTGCCTAATTATGAGGCTAAAGGAGAGACGCTATAGTGATAGTGTAATACCAAGAGAGGAGGACTCTGGGGAGTGGACGTAGTTCGTGGTTTTACTAAACAACTATAAATTCCGGTATGTTTGCTCTAATTTTTTATTTTCACATTTTATTCTTCTGTTCTTTATTTCTATGATCACTACTTAGTGAAAATCTATGATTAATATTTTGTTATGATGATTAGAATCTAGTCATCATTTTTAAAACTATATATAAATTAATTAGTTTCTGCATCAATTAAAAGTATCGCTTTTGTATTTATGTGCTTAGGGACAAGTTCACTTAGGCTTAACATCCATATCAAACTTTCAATTGGTATCTAAGAGAGGCACTCAAAAATATTGTCTTAGAAAACCTAAAGGAAAATGATCAACGACACATTTAAGAAGTAGGAACACCGTAAAATGCTACACAATTACTCATCCACCTTTATTTGATAATATTATATTTTACTTTTAGATAATATGAATGTCTACTTTCATGTAATCAATTAATTTTTGAATGTGGCATATGATTCAAACTAGTAATTATGTACCATCATGAATTGTTAAAGGATTCAAAACTAACATTCCTTTTACTGAATGGAGTAGAGAAGAACAAATTTTTTGCACAATTGAATGCTAAATAGTTAAACTATTTTTTCAATGCACTGAAGTCTAAAGATTATATGACAATTTCTACATGTACCACAGGCAAGGATATTTGGCATAGACTATACATTACATATGAAGGTACCAGTAATATATATATATATATATATATATATATATCAAGGTACCAGTAAAGTCAAATAATCTATATTAAATGTGTTATTGCATTATTACAAACTTTTTTTTGCATGAAACCTTATGTGACTATCTCAGACATGTGCACTAAATTTACTTAGATAGTGACATCATTGCATGCCTTATGTAAAGAACTTTCAAACTCAAATAATGTCAATAAAATTCTATATTGTCAACCTAATAAATTTCATATCAAAGTCACTATATCATATGTGAATCAAAAGACTTAAATGCTTATCATATTGATAATCTGATCGACTAACTGACTACCTACGAGCAAAGTGTGAGTCAAAGACTTTTCGATGCAGGTGATTAGAATGCTATATTACCATAGGCAAAAGACAGATAAAAATGGCTTAGGAGATGATGAGAATGAGGATCTAGCATTAACAACAAGAAAATTCAAAAGTCTCCCGAAGGACAAGTAAAAGCATGAAAAAAAATAGAGTAAAGTTAAAAATGGTAAAGATGAAAATTTGTTTCTAACATTATCTGCTTTGGGTTGAGGAAACCTAGACATTTAAAATATGAATGCCCCAATTTTATGAAATGTCCTGTAAAGAAAAAGTACGAGGATAAGCCAAGTGCAATAATGGGAAATATAAGAATCAAAAAATCTCCTAGATAGACATAGCTTATACCTCACCAGAACAGGAGCCATATGATGAATATGCAAGGATTCAATTGTTAATTCCAATCATGTATAAAGTTTGTTTCTCTGGTTGTGTGTTTATCTCTCTATTTGAGTGTTTGTGTGTTTATTTATTTAATTTATGCATTTATTCATTATTTTTAGGTATGATTGTACGTTCAAATTTCCTTCCACATGCAGTTTAATTTTATGTGTTGTGTTTTCTCTTCTTTTTAGTGATGTCAAAAAGGGGAGAAGTTATTTGATTGTATTAGTTACATTTGTCATTTAGTTTCAAATTTTTTCATAAAAATTAAAAAAAATAAACTTTAAAATGAAAAAAATAATTTTACCCTATTTTTAATAAAACTCTCTTAGTAAGGGGGAGATTTGAACAAAATAATTTTAATTTTTAAATTCAACCAATAATATTTGTCATCATCAAAAAGGGGAGATAGTTTCAACTTGTACTCCCGAGTTTATAGTTTTGATGATAACAAATATTACTTATTGCAGCCTTGTGTCTCTTAGCATTTATATAGTGTATTTGCCTTTGTGTGTACTAATATTTCAGGTACATCATGAACCATTCAATGAAGATTATTTAGGGCTCAAGATTGGGTAGAATATGATATGATGAAACTATAAAATTTATTTATATATTTTTTTTGATTTCTTAAATTAATTTCTATAAAGGTGTATGCAATCATGGTGATCGTGCACACACACACTCATGGGAATGAGATAGAGAGAAAATTTTTAAGAGTAATTTGTTGAACTAATTATTCTATATGAGAGGTACTAATCATACTATACAATGTTATGAAATTTTGCCTAAATTAATCTTGTCATTAAGGATCCAATTTAGATTAATTAGTCTAGTAAGATCACATTGTACGATTGAATAAATTATGCTTAATGACCAAATCCTTGCATGGGATAATATTTTATTGTCACTAATTGTACGGGACAATAATCAACTTTGATTATATTAATTATAAAGGAAGATGATCATATCATACTAGACGATCAGCTCAAATGCTTGAACTAATTGTACAACTCCTTACTCTTTATAGAATACTAATAATGATATATTGAACTAATCATATTGTATGATCAAGGCACTTAATGTACGATTAGAAATGATAGAATTGAGTTTTTAGGGTTTCTTGAATCCCTTTATTTAAGCTTTCTTATAAGACATTGTATGAGTCTTTTTCCATTAATTGAGTTGTTTGCTTTTGAAAGCTTGAAGAGCCTAGAGCTTGGGAATGAAAGGGTAGAGTTTGAGAGGGAAAAGATCCTTGTAGGTTCAAGGGAGTGTGAGAGAGAGTTTCACACGGTTGCTCTGGCAAACATACACTTGAGTTCCTCCATGTGTTAAGGTTTATCTTGAGGGAAGGTTTTGGGAAGAAGATCTCTTTGGTGACAAAGGACCCGACTACTCCGCTTCATCGGGGAAGATGAAAGTTATTTCAAGGTTCTCTGCCTCACTAGGAGGGTGAAAAGAATTCCATGCTCTCTACCTCACCAATAGGGTGAAAAGAATTGCAGGTTCTCTGCTTCACCAGGAGGGTGAAAAGGATTTCGGTCCTCTGTCGCTCTAGGTTGGTGGAAGAGATTTAGTAAGGTATTCTTTGCCTAGCTATGGGGACTAAATGAGAGACACTATAGTGATAGTGAAATACCCAAATAAGAGGACTCAAGGTAGTGGATGTAGGTTAGGTTTGATCGAACCACTAAAAATTATGATTTGTTTGTTCTGATTTTCTATTTTTCACATTTTATTCTTCTACTGTTTATTTCAGTGATAAGTGCTTTGTGAAAATTTGTGATTAATATTTTATTGTGATGATTAGAATATAATCACAATTATTGAAATTGTTTGCAAGTTAATTAGCTTTTGCATCAAAGTGAAAGTATTGATTTCACATTAGTGTGCTTAGGGACAAGTTCACTTAGGCTTAACATCCATATCAAACTTTCAACTTGTATGCAATATTAAAGGTAAAAATTAATGGTTCTCTCCTTCATGTAGACTTTCAAGAGTCTTCTATTTAAGTTATCATTGTAAACATTCATATTATTCTTATGAATAATACGCATAGCTTCTCTATTCATGTCTTTCTTATATTGTTATGACCTTCCATCTACATCAGAGGTAGACATTAAAAAAATTGACAATGGATGGGTAAGATGATATCATCTTTAATCACATTAATAATACAATAATGAGTTATTATAAACAGTATCAAATTATTACATGTTAGAAAAATTTATGGCTATAGAGTACGTATTTTATATCTTAGCTTTATATAAAAATCGAGCATGCACAGAAAACTTATGAGATAACAATATTTTTTATATAAAAATCTAAGAATAGGAAAAACCACAATGCATGCCCTAAATGAATTAATCCACTAATAACAACGAATATAAGAGCCTCCATTTCTCATAATTAAAGGAGACATAATTATATGAGGTTAGGAATAATTATGTGATTTCCATTATTAGAATTACATAAATCAAGATACCACAAGCATAAAGTTAAAGCTCATAGACATAATTATATATTAATATTTAAGTAATAAAAGTTGGATTTGAAAGTTTTGGAGTTGCTGGTAATAATTGTTGATAGTGGTCATCGACGATGATTACTAGAAAATAAAATAAAGCTCCATAGATCTCTCAATGTGATTTCCATTATTAGAATTATAGAAATCGAGAGACCACAAGAAGAAAGTTAAAGCTCAACGACAAAATTATATATTAATAATCAAATAATAATAGTCATATTATGAAAGTTTTGGAGTTGCTAATAGTAATTGTTGATGATGATCATCAACAATGATTGCTAAAAAAATACAATAAAGCTCCATAGATCTCTTAATGCTCCCTCCGGTAGAGACATGGGCGGACCCCAGTTATGCTAAGGGTGGGCAAATGCCCACCCTAAAAAAAAATATACTATAGTGGAGGGGGTATTTCGGAATCCCCCCCCCCCCCTCACAAAATGTTTTTTGCCCTAAATTAAAACAGCGGGACATGTTTGCCCAAATTTTTTTCTTTCCGCCTATTCACTGTTCGGCTGTTCGCAAGGACCTCACGAAGCACCGCAGCCCACCTTGCCTTCTTGAAGAGTTCGCCGGATGGCCGAAGCCCTGTTTTTTGTCTGTTCCCTGTTCGCAAGGTCCTCACGGAGCCATCGCAGTCGCTGGCCCGCCCGCTGGCCTCTCTTCCCAGTTCGGCAGTTCCCAGTTCGCAAATCGTTGAAGGTAAGTTTTGAAATTTCAGTCAAACTCTAGAGAAGAAGTTTTTTTTGTGATTTTTTGTGAGATTTGCTTATAAATACCATTACCATCATTAACACCTTCAAAGAAAAGCGCTTAACACGTTAATTTCTGCTCAAAGTTTAACACGTTTTTTTCCTTGGTTTGTTTAGACTTGCTTATTCAACAGTTTAAGGCTTCTCTGACAACAATTTGTGCTTGTTTTGGAATATTAGCTTCTCTAATCTTTGTTTTCTTGAGGTTTGATTGTTTGAAGACATTTCTTAAATGTTCTTTTTCTAGGTGCTTGGTCTGAGCAGTGAGTAGATCGAAATTTCTGTAACTTTTAATAATTTCTGTAGCAAACAAGCAAACAGCCAAACACTATGATTTAAGTTTCGTTAACAATTTCTGAAATTTCTGTAGCTTTAACCATAGAGAATTTCTGAAATTTATGTAGTTTTAAACATAGAGAAATCTTAAGTAGATTGAAATTTCTGTAACAATTTCTGAGCTTTAACTATAGAAAAATTAGGTACTAAACAAATAAAATTGAGAAAGATTTGAGTTTGTGTCTCAATTATAATGTGAATAAATTTTTCAAATTCTATATTAATTTTGTATTGTCTTTTTTTATTAGAGTAACAATGTTAGCTAATTTGGATTGCTCATTGTTAGCCTTTTGAGAAATGGAAAGATTCTTGAAGCGAAAAGAACATGTCGAGATTGATATTGACAATCTACCTGCTGATCCTGGTCTTCAACCATCCATCTGGAGTTATGATGTAAATGATCGTGATAGAGTTCGAAGAGCTTATTTATTGAAGGGTCCGCATCAACCCAAAAATCATCAATTCCCTCAAACAACAATAGGGAACATTGCACGTAGATTTAATTCAAAATGGTTTGAAGACTTTCCTGATTGGATGGAATATAGTATTCAGAAAGATGCAGTATTTTTGCCTTTATTGCTATTTATTTAAACCTCAAGAGCAAGTTAATACTAGCAAAGGCGGTGGAGATACATTTGTTGGTGAGAGATTTAAGAATTGGAAGAGAAAAGAGAAGCTTTTAAGTCATGTTGGAGATCACAACAGTGCACACAACAAGGCAAGACATAAATGTGAGGCTTTAATGAAGCTTCAAGAGCATAGTATTCCTGCTTTATGGTTGAGCAAAGAAGAGAAGCAAAAAAAAGAATATCGCACTATGCTAACTGCAGCTGTTGATTGTGTACGATTTCTTATTCGCCAAGGCCTATCATTTCGTGGGCATGATGAATCTTCTAGCTCCAATAATCAAGGGAATTATGTAGAATTATTTCAGTTTCTTGCAAATCATAATGAAGAAGTTAGAAATGTTACATTTGAAAATGTAAATGCAAAGTTAAAATTGATTAACTTAACCATTCTAGTAGATGAATCTCGTGATGTGTCTACAAAAGAACAACTAGCTATTGCGGTGAGATACGTAGATAGGTTGGGCCAAGTAATTGAGAGATTCATAGGTGTTACTCATGTTACTTCAACAAATGCAATAACACTCAAGGCAGCAGTTGAAGCACTTCTTGCAAAACATTCTTTAAGTTTGCAAAGAATAAGGGGACAAGGTTATGATGGAGCATCAAATATGCGAGGGGAGTTCAATGATTTGAAAGCACTTATTCTAAAAGATAATCCTCAAGCATTCTACATTCATTGTTTTGCACATCAACTCCAATTATGTTTGGTGGCAGTTGCAAAAAATCATTGGCAAGTAAAACATTTATTTGAGATGACTTCAAGAATTGTAAAAACTGTTGGAGCTTCATGCAAGAGGAATGATACACTAAAAAGTATTCAGCGTGATAAAATACTTTTTCATTTAAGCAGTGGAGAGTTAGATTCTGGTTGAGGTTTGAACCAAGAAACCAATTTGCATCGTGCTGGTGACACCCGCTGGAATTCACATTTTCAAACATTAATCAGTCTTACAAAAATGTATGCTTCTGTACTTGAAGTACTAGAAATTGTGAAAGAAGAGGGTATACATGATCAACAATCAGAAGAAGCTGGTGTTTTAATAAATGCCATGGAATCTTTTGACTTTGTCTTGACATTGCATTTGATGATTGACATTTTAGGGATTACAAATGAATTATCTCAAGCATTGCAAAGAAAGGATCAATATATTATAAATGCAATGAAATTGGTACAAGTGTCCAAACAACGATTGCAAATGATGAGGGAAAATGAATGGGTGCCTTTACTTGAAGAAGTGTCACGCTTTTGCAACGTTTTTGAAATTGAAGTTCCAAATATGGATTCTAAATTCAAGGCTCGTGGACGATCTGTAAGAAAATGTGAAGAAATTACAAACTTTCATCATTATCGAGTAGATTTATTCTACGCGGTTATTGATATGCAACTTCAGGAATTGAATAATTGATTCTCGGAAAGCAGCACCGAGTTACTTCTTTGTGTGACATGTCTAAATTCGAGTAATATGTTTTCTGCTTATGATAAGGGAAAATTAATTCGTCTTGCAGAATTATATCCAGCAGATTTCTCTATGATTGATCTTGTGTCTCTTGAGCATCAACTTTCAACTTACATTGTTGATATGCGTACTAGCGAGGAGTTTACTTCTTTAACTAGCATTGCTGCTCTAGCAAAACAGATGGTAAAGAATAAAAAAAATGTTGTGTATCCACTAGTTTATAAACTTATTATTTTTGCATTGACGTTACCAGTTGCTACTGCTACGGTGGAGAGAGCATTTTCTGCAATGAAGATCATTAAGCATCGACTTCATAGCAAAATGGGTGATGCATGGCTTAATGACTGTCTAGTGCCATATATTGAAAAAGAAGTATTTGATTCTGTTCCGAATGAAGTTATTATGGAACATTAGCAGAAAATGCAAAATAGAATGCAAAGTCTGTAATTTTCTTTTTAATTTCAAAAATTATGATGAAATATAATGTTTTGTTTTGAATTTTGTTAGTGAAATTTATCTATATTTTTGTATTTATATTTTTATATATATCGAGTTTGCCCACCCTAAAAAAAAGGGCTGGATCCGCCACTGGGTAGAGATAAGGAGAAAAGAAAAAGAATTCAATCCCATAATAAAAATTAAAACTACTATCCATATTCTAAATTTAAATACTGTTTATATCAAATTTATAACTTCATATTTAGTTTTGTCTCAAAAAAAAAGTTCGAAAATATTTCTTCAAGCTAATGGTTGTTGATAAAAAGTTTATAAAATTATTAAAACTCTAACATTAAAATCAAATTTACACTCGAGCACCCCCTCTTCTAATATATAATAAAAAAAAGTTGCGCTGGAAAGAGAAAAATGAAACAGATTATGTATTTGAATGCTGGACCCCACCTTCTTCGTTGCAGCAAATTGATTGGTCAGCGCTCCAAATGCCAACCACAATATGAATACAGAAGCACAGGCCCGGAGGGCCCCTTAACATTTTAGCTTTGTCTTCTTCTACTTCTTTCAATCTCTCCAACCAACAGGTTCTGAGCCTCAGCCATTATTACCTGTACGCAACACATGTCAATGTAAATGTATCTATGTAACTATCATAATATTATTGACATATATTATTAAATATGAATATTTATATATATCTATACATAATATTTAGCTCGTCTAACACTCTTCTCTAAGGAAAGTAGTCATTAAAAACTGTTTAAAAAATAATAGAGGAGATCAATAAATGCTTTGGTGTTATCTTTTTCTCATAAAAAATATAAAATAATAAGTTCAACATTCACCGATTCATAAATAAGATATTCTTAATCTCTTTTATAGAGAGAAGTCTACTAAAAGATTACCAAATCCTCATAAAACAAAGGCCAATGCCAGAGAGAAATCACTAACCACTGCACAATCTTTGAAGCTCTTAACTTATTTTTATATTAACACCAACCAAGTTACAGATCAGACCCATGCGCATTAGATTCCGTCTCTCCCTCCTTTCAATGGATTCTAATATGGGAGACTGTGTTCCTCTTTAGCTCTTTCTTCTGTTTCTATTGCTGCCGCTGCTGCTCTTTTCGTTGAGGCTCCAACTCCTTTTACGTTTGAAGTTTGAATGCTCTCTATGGTATCCCCTCTCTTTCCCTTGCTTTTGTACCTGCTGTACTTTGTATTTGTCTTTTCCATCCTCTCTTTTGAGGGAGCAAAAGCTCTTAGGAGGCGTGAGCAGATGTGAGATTGCTGTAAGTTGTTTGCTCTTTTGAGTTTCGATCAAATCCATCTTTTTTTCTTTGAATAAACTCTTGCGGCTGGTGCTTCTGCTTTGTTTCCTCTTCTTTAGCAAGTTCAAAAATTTATCATTGCTTCATCCATGGAAGAACCAGCTCCACCTGAAGCTCTGAAAGATAGTCAAATGATCACCTCTGAACTAAATCCAAAGCCTTTAACGATCAAAACCTCTAACCCTGCTTCAGAAAGTTATGTTGGCAGTATTTCTGTTCCAATCTCTCCTTCCATATCCATTACCCCTCACCTCAACTCACCATCTCCTCCTTCCTCAGCCTTTGTTTCAGCATTGCAGTCTCCTTATATATCTCCAAGAGCGATAGAACCACCAAAACAATCAATAGAAACAAATACCACTACTACGACCACGAACACAACTCCAACAACAGTAACAACAAATCCATCACCAATCTCTTTCTCCGGCGACGATATCCCGAGCACATCCTACACTCCTACAGAGAGGTATGACTTCTCCGAGCCGTTAGAGCAAAGGCCTAAGTTTTCTGATGCTGCTGCTCCGAGGATCTCCTTCTCCTTTCCTGCTCCTAGAGTCTCCTTTACAAAAGGAGCTATCTCTCCTTGTGCCAATGCAAAGCTCAGGAGCTGTGATGTCTACATTGGCTTCCATGGCCAGAGCCTGAACTTAGTTAGATTCTGCAAATGGCTCAAATCAGAGCTTGAACTTCAGGGCATTGCATCCTTTGTGGCCGATCGAGCAAAGTACTCTGACAGTCAGAGCCATGAGATTGCTGATAGAATCATTTGTTCCGCAACTTATGGCATTGTTGTTGTGACGGCACCAAGCTTTCTGAATCCTCCGAGTGTAGAGGAAATCAGGTTCTTTTCACAGAAAAAGAACCTCATCCCTCTGTTATTCAATACCGAGCTTTCAGAGATCAGTTGTTTGGTTGATGGCAGATCAGAGGTTAAGGACTGTAGAGATGCTTTTGAAGGATTGACAACGAGCAATGAATTCAAGCTTGAAGCTAATGATAGCAACTGGAGAAGTTGTGTGATGAAGGCTGTTGCGATATTGCGATTGAAACTTGCAAGGAAGAGCATTGCGGAGAAAGAGAGAGAGACTGAGGAAATAGAGGAGCTGCCATTTCAGCGAAACCGATACTTTGTTGGGAGAGAGAAGGAGTTGACGGAGATTGAAGCTGCATTCTTTGGAAATGCTGACCCCGAAATCGAGTGCCCAAAGCCGGTTATCACCAATGGTGGAGGATCAAGTGAAGGTTTTGCTGATGAGGAAAGTGATTCAGTCAGGAGCAATGGCAGATACATCTGCTTGGAGATGAGGAAACATAAAGAACCTACATTGGAAGCTTGGATTGAGCCTGTTATGGAACTGAGCTCCAAGGGAAGAAGCCTTCAGCGCCAGCGATCAAAGCAAAAGAAATCGCGAAGTGGAGGCAAAGGTTATGGAAATGCCAGTGTTGTATGCATCAGTGGCATCTCAGGGATAGGAAAGACGGAGCTCGCTTTGGAGTTTGCTTACAGATACTCTCAAAGATACAAGATGGTTTTGTGGGTTGGCGGTGAAGCTAGATATTTCAGGCAAAACATACTGAACTTGTCAACCCGTTTGAGTTTGGATGTCAGTGCTGAGGCTGAGAAAGAGAGGGGAAGAATCAAAAGCTTCGATGAGCAGGAATTTGACACATTCCAGAGAGTGAGGAGGGAACTGTTCAGGGATGTGCCATTTTTGTTAATAATTGACAATCTTGAGACTGAAAGAGAGTGGTGGGAGGGGAAGGACCTACATGATTTGATTCCGAGAAACACTGGAGCAACTCATGTTATCATCACAACCCAACTATCCAGAGTCTTGAACTCTGATCCAATTCAGCTGCCGCCTCTGTCATTGGCAGATTCATTGGTTCTAATCAGAGGGAGGAGGAAGAAGGACTATTTAGCTGAGGAGCTTGAGATGCTTAAAAACTTTGATGAAAGATTGGGGAGGTTGAGCTTTGGGTTATGGCTGATTGGTTCACTGCTATCTGAACTACAGATATCACCATCAGCGTTATTCGAAGCCATTGAGAGAATCTCCCTCAATGAGATCCCTCACTCTCTCATTGATGACGGATTTCTGCAAAACAATCCCTTCCTCATGAAGACACTGGCCTTCAGCTTTGCCATAATGGAAAGAGCTAAAGGAAGGCAAAGTCTAGCTTTCGGAATGATTCTTTCTGGTGCTTGGCTTGCTCCAGCTCCAGTTTCATCGGAATTGCTCGCAGCTGCTGCTGAGAAGAGAAGTGGCTTCTGTCATTGGGGAAAGTCTCTTCCTTCACCGTTATGCTGCTGCTTATCCTCACAATCCACAAAAAGTGGTGTCGAATCTGCGCTCATGCTTGTGAAACTAGGCCTGGCCAGGAAAGCCACAATGCAGCCTGGTTGCTACATCCAATTCCACCCAATCACCCAACTATTTGCTAAGAAACGAGGCGGCGCACTGCCTGCTAAGACTGCGGTGCTCGGAGTAAGGAAGTCAGGGATCACCTCATCAAACTCCAGCCACCTCTGGGCTTCAGTATTCCTCTTGTTTGGATTCAAGTCCGAGCCGCCGCTTGTTCAACTCAAGGTGTTCGACATGGTCCTCTTTATAAAGAAGATAGCCATTCCATTGGCAATTAGATCCTTCATGACATTTTCAAGGTGCAGTTCAGCATTGGAGCTGTTGAAAGTGAGCACAAATGTGCTCGAGGAGGTTGAGAAGTCATTTGAGATGCAAATTGAGGACTGGAACCATGGATCTATTTGCTGGAAAAAGAGATTGCAGAGTAGCCAGAGAGTGGATGAGTATGTTTGGCAGGAGGTTACGTTGCTTAAGGCTGCATTACTTGAGACTAGAGCAAAGCTACTATTGAGGGGAGGGCATTTTGATAGTGGTGAGGAGCTATGCAGGACTTGTATTAGTATCAGGACTGTAATGCTTGGACATAATCATGCACAAACTTTGGCAGCTCAGGAGACACTGGCAAAGTTGGTCAGATACAGGAGCAAGATTTAGAGTTCTTGATCTCAGCATTTGCTCTTGATGTGATGAAATTTTCCAAACTTGGAACATCAAGATTTATGCATTCCTGGATTTGTTCTGAAAATTTTGTTGTCTAGTTTATACTTTAGTTTGCAGGTGTATATGTAATAGATATATCAGAGGAATATTATCACTTCTTTGAACTTTTTTTTTCCCCTATCAGAATTGTTATTAATTTGCGTTTAGTTTTGTTAAGAAAAAAAATAAGCAAAAGAAAATTACAAGTTATAAAATTTTCCCTTAAGTTTTTTCAGAGCATCCTCATCTCTTTCACACTTAACTCAGTATTATGCTTCTCTTTTAATGGCCAACATTCGGCACCATAAGCATTGCAGGCCTCACCACCATCTTATAGAATTTTCCCTTAAGTTTGAGGGGAACTTTTCTATCACACAACAAGCCCGATGCAGTCCTCCACATCAACCATCCAACTTGAATTCTGCTGATAATCCCATCTATTTCACCATAATTCTGAACAATAGATCCAATATATCTAAACGTGTACTCTTATTAATGACTTGATCGCCCAAAGTTATAATCCCTTCACTAGGTCTATTACGACTAAAATTACACTCCATATATTTTGTTTTAGTTCTATTCAAGCGAAAACTTTTAGACTCTAAGGTTGACCTCCATAATTCAAGTTTACCTTCAACTCCCTCTCTAGTCTTATCAACAAGAAGAATATCATCAGCAAAAAGCATACACCAAGGTACATCCTCTTGCAAATGTCTAGTGAAAACATCCATGACTAAAGCAAAAAAATATTTGCTTAAGGCTGATCCTTGATGTACCCAACCGAAATAGTAAAATACTTGGGCAAACCACCTTGTGTTTGAACACAAATAATAGCTCCTACATACATATCTTTAATGATTTGAATATAAATGTTATTAACTTCTTTCTTTTAAAGAACTCTCCATAGCACTTCTCTTGGAACTTTATCATATGCGTTTTCTATATTAATAAATATCATAGATAAATCCTCCTTATTTTCTCTATATTTCTCCATCAAACCTCTTAATAAATGTATGGCTTCCATAGTCAACCTACGCGGCATGAATCCAAATTGATTTTGAGAAAAACATTAGTATCACGTTACTAACCTATGCTCCATAACTCGCTCTCATAGTTTTAAAGTATGACAGATTAAGTTAATTCATTTATAATTCACACAATCTTGTGCATCACATTTTTTCTTAAAAATAGGAATTAACACACTCGTTCTCCACTCATCTGACTTCTTTTTAGACTTCAAAATAGTATTAAAAAGTTTAGTAAGCCACAAAATTCCTTCATCTCCTAAGCATTTCCACACCTCTATTGGAATATCATTAGGTCCATCAGTTTTTTCAACCTTCATTTTCTTTAAAGCATATCTAACTTCAGTTTTACTAATACTCCGATAAAAATAAAAATCTTTATTTTCATTTAGGGTGTTAAGGTCACTACAGCCAATCTTATTTTCACAATCTTCATTAAAAAAAATTTAGCAAAATATCTCATCCACCTTTGTTGAATATCATTTTCTAAGAAAAGTATTTTTTGATCTTCATCCTTAATACACTTCACTAGAACCAAATCTTTATTACTCCTATCTCTTTGTTTGGATAACTTATATATATATATATATATATATATATATATATATATATATATATATATATATATATATATATATATATATATATATATATATATATATATATATCTTTCTACCTATTTAGTATCTAATCTATTATATAAATCACTAAAAGCTAAGGTCTTTGCATCGAATATTGCTTTTTTAGATTCCTTACGAGCCTCTTTATATCTTTCCCAATTATCAGAATTTTTAAAATTAAACCAATTTTTGTAACAAATCTTCTTATTTTTAATCTTTTCTTGCACATTTATATTCTACCACCAATTATTTTTACTATTAGGAGCTTTTCACTTTGATACTTCAAGACACTTCTTTTGCAATATTCTTAATATCACTAGTCATTTTTTCCCACATAACAATAGCATCCTCATGCACAGACAAAATCTTAAGATCTAAAATCTTAATCTCATAAATATTTTTGTTAATATTCTTTAAATGCCCTCATTTAATCCTAAAAAATTATTTTACTTTATTTTTTTTTCTTTTTAGCCCCTTTATCTTTAAGTCAAAAACTAATAATCGATGTTGGATACATAAATTTTCAATAGGAATAACTTTACAATCTTTTCAATCTAAACGATCTAATTTTTTTATAAGAAAATAGTCAATTTGAGTTGTACTATATTCATTTTTATAAGTGATGGGATGCTCATTCCTTTTCTTAAATAAGGTATTAGCAATTAAAAAATCATAAGCTAAACAAAAATCTAATATGGTCTTGCCATATTCATTTGTCATTCCAAACACATGGCCACCATGAATGCTTTTAAAATCATCTACCTCTCTACCAACACGTCCATTTAAATCTCCTCCAATAAAAACTCTTTCTTCAAGATGTATCTTTTGTATTAATTCTTCTAAGTCATTCCAAAAATTTAATTTAGAACTTATATCTAAAACCTATTTGAGAAGCATAAGCACTTATAATATTAACAATCTTAATATCAATAATAATCTTTAAAGCTATAATTTTATCTCCAATCCTATTAATTTTTATAACATTATCCTTCTAACTCTTATCTATAATAACACATACACCATTTCTTGTACAACTCCTACCTGAATGCCAAAGTTTAAATCCTAAATGATCAATTCCCTTAGTCTTCTCTCCAACCCATTTAGTTTCCTAAATGCACAAAATATTTAACTTTCTATGAATCATAATATCTACTAATCTATTAATTTTCCGACAAGGGAACCTATATTATTTAACTTTCTATGAATCATAATATCTACTAATCTATTAATTTTCCGACAAGGGAACCTATATTCCAAGTTCATATCGTAAATTTTAGTTTTATGGACTAGCTTTTTTGCCTACATCTGTCCTTGATGTGGGAACCCTTACCTATTTAACACATCAGGGCACCGGTGCAGCGGCCCTTGCACACTTGCTAGTGTATTCAGGCCATATAGCACGTCCCCTACAAATTACAAAAATAAAATAAAATAATATTTTATAACACAGCCCATTAGTCTTCATGTGCACGTCATTACATCTCATCACATTAGACCGCTTACGCCCTTAAACCTCCCAAATATATCACATGTACAGTGTTAAGCCCCTTATGTCTCCCATGTAGGTCACATATACAGTGTCAAGCTCTTATAACTTCCAATGTATAGCATAATTCATTTATACAGCTATTCAAGCTCTTATAGCTGATTATTTCAAATTTTCAATCATATGAACATAAAAATAATAATTCTTTAAACATGCATGAATAGTATCTAACATAATGCAGTGATGTACAAAATTTCACAAGTATAACAAATGTAGAAGTGTTTTCAGGAAATTACCTATGTTCACTTCAATATTTACAAATAAGAAAATCATTTTTTATCAACATCCACAACATCATTTTGAAACCTTTATTATTAAATAGTCATTCCTATCAATGTCAACATACTCTCTATGGCACTTAAAATTTCTCGTAGTTTAAAATACCAGGTGATGCAAATTCTTCATTCTTACTTGTCCCTATATTGATGGTGTACATAGATAATTCCCTATCAACATAACCAAAACAGTATGTTCAATAACATATCAAAAGTTATGTGGTGGAAACTTTCCCAAATTTTATTTAATCAAATAAATTATCAAAACTATAACACAAATAATCCAAATTGAAAATTGAGAAAATGTAACAATAACTTACCTCAAGTAGGACAACTTCCTCAACTAGCGTGTCTAACTAAATCAGATTAAAGACCACCAAAATCTACTTTCTCTCTCAATTCTTTCCCTCTCTATCTCTAGTTGACTGCCCTTAGAATATAAATGATTTTTTTAAAAATAGAGATCAACGCTGCAGTGCCACTTTTCATAGCATCATAGAGCTATCCATTTGGCACCTAGTTTAATAGAGAGGGAAACACCACAACACTATCATTTAAGCACTACAATGCTCTCAAGGAAAAATTTCCTACATAACATTTTCTTTTTTGATTAAAAATATAATTTCATTTCATGATTAAATTAAATATAAACATAATGCTAAAATTTATAAAAATTTAAGAAATACTGAATGAATTAAAATCTCACTAGGTCTTATGTAGGTTGTTAATATAAAAGCATAAATTACATATTCCTTAGAAATATATCATCCACGATATTTTCATACATGTACTCAACCATCAAAATAAATTAAGATACGATTATTTCTTCCCAGTTTCTTTTTCCTAGGTGACTTCTAAATAATCTTTCATTAAACCTTAATCATAAGGACCAATATATTCCCAAGTCATTTCAAAGCACTATTAGAAATATATCTACATCATTAGAAAAAAAAATATGATGACTTTGTTCAATAAACAACCACAACCTATACTACATCATGTCATTATCTAGATTTCAAAATTCCCATAGCAAAATATATCATGATCTCTTCACACTTCCATTTATGAATGAGAAAAAACTGCAATAAACCATTAGGTCATTGGTGCTCTACGAGTAACTCTAATATGTGTTTGATATTTTATATCTTGCAGTTTGTGTTTTCTTTTTATGTTTGTTTCTTTGTCATATTGTTTATGTTGAAAAGTGTTTAGTTTGAAATGATTAACATTACAGGAAAATTTGCTATTATCGTCAGACTTTCCAAAGGAAGCTCATACGCCGAAAAAAGTGGCAGCCTAACCGGCGCAAAGTATGCTAATAACTTTATGACGGTAGTTCTGATGAAATTTTTGTTGTTAATTTACCGGAGTATATTTCACTAGTGGGTTTGTTGGTATATAAAACATTCTGATGCAAATTACACTGGTTATTACCGGTGGATTCACCGGCATTGCATCGGCTTACTTTAACTTGATAATTTTTTATAGCATATTATGCACCGATATTATGACCGACGGATAATCTATCAGAAATTTTAATGGAAAGGACCATATTTCAATCACTCCATCATTTTTTTCTCATTTCTTTTCCTCTTCTTGATTCACTTTACTCGCATCTGCGAGCTACCCTAAACACCACCACTATCGCAATAAGTTCCTTGGTGACCTTAACCACCGAGCTTGTCCACATTTGTCATCGTCAATTGCCTAAAGTCACCACCTCCTTGTTCTATGTGTTGCCACCGCCCTGTTTCGTGCGTAACCTTCCTTCGATAAGAGAATTTACCTTGGTGAATGCTTTTTTGCTTTATTTGTGGACACTAGACATATACAAGAGAATGCACCTTGGTGTATTCTATTTTACTTTAGTTATGGATGTTCTCATTAGACATTTGCAAGAGAATGTGCCTTGGTGTATGTTTTTTTCTTTAGTTATGGATGTTCTCACAAGACATTTTCAAGAGAATGTACCTTAGTGTATGCTTTTTTACTTTAGTTATTGATGTTCTCACTAGACATTTTCAAGAGAATGTACCTTAGTGTATGCTTTTAGCTGATGATATTCTTCTTGTTGAAATAATAGAGAGGGAGTTGAATATAAACTTGAATTATATAGGTTAATCTTAGAGTCTAAAGGTTTTCACATAAGTAGATCTAAAACTTAATATATGAAGTGTAATTTTAGTAGTAATAGACCTGCTGAGGGGGTTGTGACTTTGGGAGATCAAGTCATTAATAAGAGTATACGTTTTTTTATATATTTATCTATTTATGGTGAAACACATGGGGATACTATCAGTAAAATTAAAGTGGGATGGTTAAATTAGAGGAATGCATTGCGCCTTATTATGTGATAGAAAAGTCCCCCTCAAACTAAAGGGAAAATTATATAAGATGTTGGTGAAACCGTAATGTTTGTAGGGGTTTCATTGATGGTTTGAATACATCAAAACCAGTAGAAGCCCAAAGATAGTGGAAATAGAATTCCCTAATTTGTTTAAAAATACAGTACATATTTAGACTATTCATTTCAATTATTATGTTCTTAATTAGTTAATAAATATGCTAATAATATACTTTATCTACTAACTAGGTATACACTCAAGGTAGTGATTTGTAGTACCATGGGCTAGTTGATATAGCTTGGGGATCAAATAGAGTAGTGAAATGTTATCCAATTTTTTTGTTTAATGGGTACAAATTCCAAATAAGATTTTGGTGTAAGATAGGAAGACAGAAAATTACAATGTATGTATAAGAGAGAATACCCATACAGGTGATGATTCTGAGTACTATGAGATATTGCAAGAAATATTATAGTTGGAATATAGTGGTCATGGGAACAAAGTGTATCTATTCAATTATGAGTGGCTTCATTCATTACAAAATAAAGGTATAAGAATACATCCTCTTTACGATATAATAAAAGTTAAACGGGGAAGGAGATATTTGAAGTTTGACCCATTCATCATTACTAGCTAGGTAAGTCAAGTCTATTTTGCTAACTATTTGTATAGAGTACGAGGAAAACAAGATTGGCTCATAGTTATGAAGACCAAATCCAAGGAAGTTATTGAAAAAACCACATCAATACCACCAACACATAAAGAAGAATTTATGTCGAACTAAAAAGATCTTGCTAACAATGTAGACGATCAAATTAAAACTAGTGAGAGTGAGTTGCAGTTAGAGGAAGTAGATTTAAACATAGAGTAAAGTTATGAGAAATCATATAGTAGTGTAGATGTTTCATCATATGAAAGTGAATTAACATAAGGTAAATAATTTTAAACATTCAATTACGAATCAACAATTTATAGTAACAATATGATTTATTTGAATAGCATGATAATAGTTAGTTTTTATATTTTATTATTGTTCTACATCATTTATTTAATTAATACATTATTTTATATTAATTTTTTATTATAATTTATTTGCTAATATTTCATAATTTTTTTGCAGATGGTTTCAGGTGATGAGCTTAAAAGAGGAATGATCAAAAAAAAAAAATTTCAAAAGTGTACCAAGAAGACGATTGGTGGCCCACCTAGCAGGTCTGTTCATACTAAGGGTACATCTTCATCTTAGCCTACCACCCAGAGTCAGCCTATGGTGGCCCTCATACTTATCCATATCCACAATATGTCCTACCACCCCCTATGCCCGCTACAGGTGGACCTTCTGCCCTAGTTGTAGCATAGCAGTCAACAAATGGTCAAATATTGATTGAACCTGATGGTAATAGGTATATACTTAAGTTTTTATTAATATACAACTAAAATTGAATAAATATTTTTATCACCTAATATATTTTATTCAGGTTTCACCTATCAAAATAATCGATGCATAAAATATGGGACATTATATGGAGTAGGTATGATGCACCTTATATTTCTTGGAAGAATGTCCCAAAAGAAGTGCGAGACATATGGTTTAGAGAGTTTGAGATTAGTTTAAATATAAATATGTTTTATATTAGATCTTCTTTATATAAGCTAACAAAAATATATATTCTATATTATATATTTTTAAATACATAAAGTTTTTTATTGGCTACCATAACATAATGATAAAATTAGAAAAAAATTTAAAAGCTTGGGTCAACTCGCATACAAAACATATTTACATACATTAAAAAGTGAGTCAATTGACCATTATGGATTGGTGAAAGTGTATGGGCTGAGTTGAATAGTACTTGAGGTAGCCCAGAGTATACCAAGAGGTGGGACCAAAATAGATAGAATAGAGCTTCTGATATGCGGGCATGAGTAGTTTCCTTCATACTGGGGGTTCAGTTCCACATACTGAGCACAGAGGATGTTTGGTAAGGAATTTTAAAACATTTTAGTATGAATACTAATATATGTCTATTACAGATAGATGTGTTGGGTAGAGAATCGGCCCCTATTGAATTGTAAATCATACCCATAAGTTGTAGGAGGACCATCAATAGGTTAACGAGCAAGTGAGGAGAGCCTATATAACTATATAAGTATAATATTTTTGATATCTTGTCTAAATTACTTAAATTTTTATTAACTTTCATAGGAGGAGTATACATGGCTTTGAGAGAGCTAAGCTACAGCTGGTGAAGGTTCTTCTTATGGAGAATATTTTGACTTCCGCACTTGGTCACAAGCGATTGGAGGAATACATCATAGTAGAATTTATAGTTTAGGTTCACAAGCCTATGCATATGAGGGGCAGACATCTGGTGGCTCCAGTTTCACAGTAAGTACCAAGGAGTCCTTATATAGTCAATAAGTAGCTTCTCTTATAGCCGAGCTAGAGTAGGTCAGGAAAGCACAAGCTAACTGGTAAATGCAAATGCATTAGCAGACGCAGATGCAACAAACTCAATTGTTAGATGAAATGATAAAAATGAGGGAGCAGTATAGTGGGAAGAGTACAACTTTAGTAGTGGAGGAGACTGATTCAGAGTAGATGTTGTATATTTTATTTTGGACATCTATATTTATTTATTTTTGTACATATGAACTTATTTTTTTTCTAAACATCTACACTTGTTTTTATTATTGGATATTTGTTGATAATACTTTTTTTTTTTTTTTTTCATGTTTATATGTTTATGTTCAATAGTTGGTGATCTTTTTTATTAGAGATGTATGCTTAAATGTATATAGTATTGGAACTTTTTATGCAGTTTATTTTATAGAAATCAGTTTCATAAGTCAGTAGATTACTTTTTTCTTTATGTTCTAGTTTTTTTGTCATTTTTTTGTGAGAAACTCCATTGGCAATATGATAAAACAAAAATATAATATTATTTCTGGCGCACTTTTATGACAAAACTTTTGGCAAAAAAATTGTTGATTCTATCTATCTACAATAGTGTGATGGATTGGGGTAGTGAATTATCCACGATATTTCTGGCATAAAAATTCACCAAAAATATCGATAGATTAAACATCAGAATACACTAAAGAAAGCAGACATATTAGCATCTTTTTTTATTAAATTCTGCCAGAAACGTCGTCAAAATTTTTTCCAAAAGAAAAGTTTTGCCAATTTACATTTTTTAATGTGCAAATTACCTTTGGTTGAGTTTTTGTCAAAGTTTTGTTAGTAAATGGAATTTTCCAGCGTTTTTTTATTGTTACCAGCATATTTGGTTTGCTCGTAATAGGGCATTTTCCTATAGTGTAATTTTCTATGGAATAATTTAATTTTTAGGATTTTAGTTTTAAAATTTAACACATCATTATGAACAATATATTACCTCGAGAGGTGAATATATAATTTTCAAATAGGTTCATATCACAAAACTACAAGCCCATCTTGATTATCGTAGTCAAAATTAGGGAAGAATCACATATGACCCAGAGAGTCAAAATGATATTTGATTGAGTTTTTTACTATAATAATTTGGATAAGAGATAATTAATTTCATAATCAAAGTTATGATAATAAAATGATGTATCTTCCTGAGGAAAGTGGATATTATCTGTTAGGAAAATTGGTATTTGCATGTTTTACATTCTTGCAAATTATATATTTTTAATGATTCCAAATATTATTGTTTTATGTGTTATTATCTCCTAACATTTTTTGGAAGATTTATTTTTGTTCTTGTGTGTACTAATATTTCAAGAAAATTGAACTCCAGACTACGAAGATTTCAAATCAAATTCAGCATGAAATACTTTGTAAATTTGAAGCTTGTACTTTTTATTTGAATTAGATTTGAGAGGGAGTGACTGTAATTGAGTGAATAAATTCACACACACTAAAGGAGATCTTGAAAAAGTTTTGTGCTGATCGTACGGGACGATCATATCAGTTATATCCATGTAAGAGCAATGGAACGAACAGGAACTGAACTGGAAAATTTTTTCTAAGTCCTGATCATCCAGGATGAAACATTTTCGTCCTAGGATGAGTTGCTCTCTGTAAAAAATTTGTCCAGATGAAGTCTAGTTTGTCCCAGGATGATGGGAACCAACTATAGCAGTTTTTGGCAACATTCTGTAGTTTTCGGAACCGACCTTTGATATAACTGTTCATACCAAAAAAAAATTTTTGTCCCAGGACGAACCTATTTAGTCCCAGGACGAACCTATTTCGTCCCAGGACGAAATTAGTTCGTACAGATGCACAAATGGTTCGTACCGGACAGTTTTTTACACAATTTGTCCGTACTAACTCAAGTTCGTATGGGACGATCCACTGCGCAGAAAAACTTGAAATTAGCAATTTTTTGGACCGTTTTTTTATGTCCTTTCTATATAAGGACTCCTAGAAACTATTACAAGTGCCTTTGGAATTATTTTCTCTTGAGAGGGATCATTGAGTGTGAGTGTTTGGGAGAGATTGTAAGAGTGAAGAGTGAGAGATCAAGTGAGGGGTTTGTGACGGATTCACAAGGTTTCTTGAAGAAGAAGATCTCTTTGTTTATGCCCATCTCCTCTGAAGGCTCTCAAGTGAAGTTCAACAACATCAGTCCGATTCTCTGCCGACACTTGGAGAGTGTAAAAGGATGATAAAGTGTATATTTGACAGTCATTGTGTCTTCATTTTTTTGGAGAAAACTAGAAGAGAGAACTTGAAAGGGAGAGAGGAAAGGGTGGAGTTTGAGAGGGAGAAGATCCTTGAAGGGGATTTCAAGGGAGTGTGGAGGGGATATTCACACGGTTGCTCCGGCAAACTTTCACCTCCGTACCATCGGATTCAAAGGTCGTCTTGAGGGAAGTTTTGGCTAGAAGAAGATCTCTTTAGTGTCAAAGAACCCGGCTACTTCGCCTCACCGGGGAAGGTGAAAGTGATTTTGTATAGGTTTCTCCGCCTTGCGTTGGGGGCAAAAGGAGAGTCACTTTGTGGTATTAGTGCAATACTCGGAGGGTGCCTCCGGGGAGTGGACGTAGGTCAAGGTTTGACCGAACCACAATAAATCTGGTGTGTTCTTTCTTATTTTTTTTCTGCATTTAATTTAATTACAAGTTGTTTGCTCGGATTGAAAAGTTTATTTTTAAACTTTAAATTTAACTTGCATTAATAATTAAAAGGTTTTCTAAAAATCCAAGAGTAGAAGTATAATTTTTAAATTACCAATTCACCCCCCCCCCTCTTGGTTAGCCTTGGGACAATCACTTAGGCTTAACATCCTAATTTATATTGAATGAGTCTCAACAAGTGGTATCAGAGCTTCGTTTCAAAATCATAAGTTTAGACAACTTTTTGAAAAATGAGTTTGGCTAATTTTAGAAACCGTAAAATATTAGAGGATATTCGATTGTTAGACCACCTTTATTTGAAAATATTTCTTTTGATTTTTGAAAAATTTGAATGTTTACTTTCTTGCAATCAATAGATTATCGTATGTGGCATATGATTCAAAGTGGTTATTCTATACCGTCAAGTATTATAGATGGAATCAAAATTGAGACCCCTTTTTCTTAATGGAATAGAGTGGAACAATTTTATGCTGAATTAAATGCTAAATGTATGAATTATTTGTTCTGTGCTTTAAATTCGAAAGATTATATGAGAATCTCTACATGTACTACCGGCAAGGAAATTTGGGACAGTTTATGCATTACATATGAAGGTACTAGTGAAGTCAAGCAATCTAAGTTAAATTTTTTAATGCATGACTGGTGGGAAAAATTATGTCACCACGTAGATTTTGATTTCTCATATTTTGTAATCGAATACTGCATTGAGAATAAAGTACGGTCTTGAGAGGCCGACATAATATTCTAAAATAGATTCAATATCAAAATAGGGTTTTGAAAATTGATTATTTCTATAATCAAACATAATTCAAAGAATAACATATCATTTCAAAAGATGAACATGAAATTCTATAGAATATGTTTAAAAATAGAAATACGTTTTTTTTTTTAAAAAAAAGTTTATTCATTCTTTTATTTAGATATGGCATGAAAAATATTATATCATCTTAAAAGACGAATATAACATTCTTCAAGATATCCAAAAGCGAGAATGAGTTTTATAAAATTCATTATTTCTAAAGTTGAATATAACAAGTATAATATTATATTATCTGAAAACATAATAATAACATTCTACAAGTCTATTCAAAATTAGAAATAAGGTTTTAAAAATATCTACGTTCCCAAAGATTCTTCCCTTATTTTATATAAATAAAACAAGGTTTAATTTAGTCTGGGATTCTCAAATCCCTATAGAGGCAAGCCCCTATAGTTAATTACATCCTAAGAGGAATACTCCTAAGAAAACTCTCGATTAAAGCAGTGATTTCATACCCTTTTGAGTACAAAGTAAAAGACAAGGAAACATAAGTAGGAATTTTTCAAGGAGAAAGCTTAATGTTGAACATTTATTAGCAGGTCAAAGGAAGAAAAGTAGGAGGTGCCGAATTCTGAGAGGCTCAGAGGCAACCTCAGTCTATCCTATGTTGGGCTTTATATTTTAAGAGAAAATTTTATGTATAAGTTGACATTTTATTAGAAATTTGGGTTTTATTCCCGGAGGGTGAGGACTTAAGATCTAAAAAGAATCTGCCTCGAAACCCAAATCTAATTTGGGTACTATAAAATAGTGACCCGAACCTAACTAATGAAATGCAAATCTGGACTTACCCCGGCCTGGATTGGGGAGCCAGCTACTCACCTAGGCGCTTTAAAACCATGTATCCAGTCTCTTATGAAAGATAGGTAGGGATGTTGTTTAAGTTTTAAGAAATTGGGGGCTGACATCTAAGATAATTCCTAATTAGCCCCTCAACTTATGTAGGGTGATAAATGTCTAGAAATGCAATTAATATTTTAGACTCTTTTTAGTTTGTATCTAATGCAATGCATGCTAATTGACTCAAATGCATAAAATGAATATGAAGCAGTTTTAAAATTAGGCTTAGAAAATAGGTTTTTCCCTAGAGATTGCACAACTTCCCCTTGACAGAACTGCACCCTCATAGGTCAAGTGGTCTGCCAGAACCCACAGGCGGGGAGGTGCCTAACAAGGAAGAGAAAGTATTAATATGCTTATGCTGACTCTCGGCGGTCCCGAGCATACTTCATAGGTCGTTAAAGTTACTATGTGAGCCTAAAAATTTTTATTTAAAATTACAAGTAGAAGAATTTTAAGCGTACCCTTACAAAAAAAAATATCTCTGATTCGAATCCAGGCTAAAATAAAACACGACATGCAAGGGCCCTAAAAAAAGCTACTCCACAAACAATGTAAACAAACAAATTAAATAATCCAAAATTATAATATCCAATGTCCAATGTCCATATTACACCCAGAATTTGCAGAAAAGTAAAGCGGACGGGCACCACTGACAACAAACCCGGATTCTAATCCTAAGAATGACGCAAGTGATTTTTTGAACTGGGATATACTATTCCTTGAATCTTTATTTCTTCATCTTCTTTCTTCAATCTTCTCGTTATATCTTTTCTTCTTCTACAAGCTTATCGGGTCCGCCGGGTTCTTGATATCCAAATAAAAAGAAACTCATCCCTAAGAGGAGTATTTTACTTTTCTATTTGGATATTGAATCATCCTAATTTGGCTTTCCAAATAAAAGAGAATAATCCTTTAAGATATATTCTCTTTTCTTCAGATTCCAAATTGAATGTGATATCCCACTTTCAAAAATCACTTTCACATTTATGATAATTTTCAGATACATTTACATTACATTACATTTCACTGAAAGAAAAAGAAAATCTAGACCACCTGCAGGGTTATCCTAAGCAGTTTATAGTAAAATTCATCCCAAGCAGTTATATGTTTACATTTAAATTAAATCAATTAGCCACACTTGGCCACACTCTTTTTCATTTAGGGGCTAACCAGCTGTAGTACCTGTAGCATTTATTTATTAATAATTAATTAGCCCCTTTTCATCTACCCTGCATGAGTGTGGCCACTTGCAGAAAATTCCATGAACAACTAGATCGCTCCTAACCTAGGGGTAATCTAGTCGTCAAACAAATCACATCACAGAGTGCAGTAAAATTAAGTAGACAAACATACCAACAATTTTACATCCAACATGCAATGAAAGCCGAGAAAGCCCGTCACAATGCAGTAAGGAAATAAACACCGGCCTAACCTAGAGCTAAAGTTAGTTGTCCTAACAAACAATTCTAAGTGTGTGCAACGGTTTGTGTGGTTTTGATATGTCCTATGTAGGATAATTATTGGCTAAAGTTTTCTAATTGATTGAATTTTAGTTTGAAAATATTCACTAATCCTAAGGTGAGGTGTCACTAAATTTTTTTATGTTATATGTTTCTATCTTATAGTGTGCATGCATCCTAAGTCTAAGTTTTCTAAGACTCGGTCCTTAATTATTATCCTTAAGTGTCACTACTGTTATATAGGATAAAAAATTTTGTTATCACTAACCCTTAGGACTTTTTGTATATATAAAAGGATTTAAGGATCTAAAATAAAATAAAAAATAATCCTAATTAAATTGAAGTTACTACAGGAACCTAAAAGGGAAGGTTCATGCACACCACATCAAGGGGTCCCTAAAGGTTTTCTAAGTTTAGAAATACTCACAGTCACCGGGGGCTATGACCCGGTGGTTCCGGCCGTAACACCTCTACCCGGTTGGATAGAGGCGACTGACGTCATTAGCTCCTTGTACATTTGTTCACTCGACCGGTACAATTCCTCATAGTTCATGCCAATAAAGAAAGGAAAACAAGGATTAGAAAGTTCATTTAATAAATAATAATGAAATAATTGAAATTTTACTAAAAGTAAAGATGTACCTTTCTTCGGGCTTGATCACCGGTTCTGTTGACTGTCTTTTTGGAACCTTTATTTCTAGAAGTACACTTTATAATTTTCCAACTTTTACTCCGAGACACAAGAAAGGGAAAGTAAAGGAGAGAGAAGTAAAGAGAGTTTTGCTTTTTTTATTATTATTATTATTTACCCAAACCAAACATTTTCTAACACAAACGCTCTCTCTTTCTCTCTCTTCTTAAAATCATACATCTTCAACTTTAAAACGTACACATTTTTCTTAGCACTCACATTCATAAATCACCCTTTAAAATATACACCTTTCACTTTTACAAATTACACAAATTCAAATACAACTTCACTTTTACACAATTCAAAATATATCTTCATCTTTACATATCACTTTTTAATATAAGTACAAACTCTACATCTCTAAAACTTACCAAAGATATATACAACACCCTATCTTTCTCATACAAAAATTCCACTTCTTCAAAACATACACAAATTTCATTCTTAAAACAAACACCTTTTGCCTTCCAAAGATTATACAACCACCTTTAAAGCACACACATGATTACATGATCCATTTTTTTTTTTACAATCATCTATACACTTCATTATCCATATACGCATACTTTGTTTTCACTACACTTTTACACACTTTTGGTAGTGCACATATATATATTTTTTTACACATATACTCTCCACTACACATTTCACTTCCACAACTCTTCCCAACTCATATACTTTTCATAAACACATCAATTTCCAACCAATCATAAACCCTTCAACATACATACTTTACTTTAAATACATATTTAAAATTTTTTTTTTTTTTTTTTTTTTTTTTGAATCTGTACATCTCATTACTTAAAGTTCACATGATATACCTTTCAAAGTCTTTCACCTTTCCAAAATATAAACCACTCACTATTCAAAATCCAAATATTTCACTACTTAACATATACTCTTTTCAAAAATACTTAACCTTTCAAAATATCTACTTTAAAATTCATGCTTTCCTCAAATTATCATTACCATTCCATATGGATGCAACAAAAATTTCTTCAGACTTTTCCTTTCTTTAATTATCATACAAGACTATTCATACCACATTTCTTACTTTGAATACAAAATTCTCATATAATGCATGATTTCCATTCAAATCTATATACCAATTAGATGAAACAAAACAATTTTAAAACATATCTTCCCAAAACATATAAAACTAGTATAATGGGGACAAAATAATATTTTATTGAAACTATGGAAAACCTCCACATTTTGTCACGCTCCAAAAAAAATGTTGGGACTTAAAAAGGTCATTTTATTATCATGGGCTTCACTAGCCTTTGAATACATATTAAGAAAGATAACTCCCAACCTATATGTTATCATGATGTAAAAACATTAAAAAAAAAAAAAATTACATAGAATATTTCCTGATTTCAAAAGCAAAGCAAGAAGACGTCAATGCATTCTTCTTCAAATAATAAGTCTTCATTATTTTTCTTACCGACAAGATTCTCAATGTAACGTCAACATAACTATTAGAGGGAAGAGAAATAAATGCTAAAAAAAATTTCTCTACAATTTTTTAAAAAAAAAACAAACATCATATTTCAAAATGAAGGAAATGAAATTATCTAAAACTTTTATTGTCTACAAACACAAAAAGAAATGAGAATCAATCTTTTCTTAATCTTTTGATGATTGTATACTGAAGAAAAGGCTAAATTAGAGAAGAAGTAGATCAAGAAGAAGAAAGTCTACCATTCTTTGTTACCTTTAGTTAGAGAAATCGCAGCAGAGAAAAATTTGTTTAAGGTTCCCTAGGGCTGGCGACGGACTTGCGAATCTTTCGAACAGGAGAGGGAGTTCAGGATTTCTGTGTGAGAGGGAGGCTTTGAGTTTTTTGTGTGAGAGGGAGGCTTCGGGTATGTGTCATGTATGAGAGGAGGGAGGCTTGGATGTGTCATGTATGAGAGGAGGGGCAGTTTTGGGTTGAGGGAGAGGGAGAGTGGGTGGTTATGGGTTGAGGGAGAGGGAGAGTGGGTGGTTATGGGTTGTTGCTGAACCCTTAGACCGTGAACCGTTCGTTGGACATTTGAAGGCCTTAATGATTTCGGAATTTGGTGATCTTGGGATCATTGGATTCGTCTCGTCGATCCGTTCGATTCGAGTATAAGCTCGTCAAAATCGGAGACCGTTTGGTAACTCAAATTGTGGTTTAATCCTTCCAATAGCGCTTTGAGCCCTTGATTCGGATTCATTTGGGCTCGGATTAGGTTGATCTTGGTGTCCTTGGGTTTGTATTCCTGAGACGCTCAGTTCGACTATAAGTTTACTGAAATCGGAGTTCGGATGGTCTCCGAATTAATTTTTGAAGTTTCCAAACTTGATTTTGCATCGAGATTCGTGCCCGATTAAGATAATTTTTGACGACGTATCAATTATTATTATATATATACTTGTGACGAGTCAAAACGGGTTAATCGGAGCCATTGAAATCGAATTCAATTTGAGTTAATTTGATTTGATTTTCATTTGATTGGTGAGTTGTTTTAAGCCCAATGATATATCAATTTGATCAAAATCGAATTAGATTATATTAAATTGAGTCGATTGACATCGACGAATCATAAAGCGGGCTTGATTTGAGTTCGTTTGGAGTTGAATTAAAATTGGATTGAATTGATTTTGATTCGAGTTGAGTGATAGGTTCGAGTCGATGCTACGTCATTAGGTGTCCACCTAAGGGAAATCCTGCGGGTGCGATATCTACACTAGGCTACAAAAACCTAGGTACTAGAGTCGATTTCAGGAAAATTGACCTCGAATAATGAGGTCAACAATGACTATGAACTCTTTAGTATGAAACCTTATGAGATAATCTTAGACATGTATACTAGGTTTATTCAAATTGTAACATCATTGCATGTTTTAGGTAAAGAATTTTCAAACTTTGAAATAGTCAATAAAATTCTATGTTATTTACTTGACAAGTTTGATGCCAAAGTTGTTGCTATTTGCGAATCGAAAAATTTGAATGAATATTCTATTGATAATTTGATTGGCTCACTCATTGACTACGAGCAATGTTTGGGTCAAAGACTTTTGGATGCAGGTGAAAAAATAATGCTAAAAGTGGAAGACATGGAGAAAAGTGGCTTAGTTGGTGAGGAAAGCAATGACTTAACAAGCAAATTGAAAAGTCCACTAAAGCACAAGCATAAGCATCAACAAAAGTGGAATAAAGGTAAAAATGGTTAGAATGTTCAGATTTCTTCAAATATAATTTGCTTTGGATGTAGGAAATTTGGACATCTGAAATGTTAGTGCCCTAATTTGAGAACTCTTCCTGCTAAAGAAAAAGGTAAAGCTAAGAAGATTGTAGAAAGGAAAAATAATGAAAAGCAAAAAATCTCCTGGGCAGATCTAGCTTCTGAATCATCAGACCAGGAGCAAAAGATGTTTAAACCCTTTGTTTATGTGTTTTTGTGTGCATGTTTTTTATTTGTTGTATTTTTATTTTTGTTTGTTTTATGTGTTTTTCTATCTTTATTTTTTAATATTTTTGTATGATTTTAAAATATTTTCACATTTGATTCCATGTTTTAGATCGATCGTACAAATTTTTCTAAGTATTCTATTCGTACTAGACGAAAATATTTTTGTACTGTAGCAAATTGATAATTGGTTTTGACTGATTGCGTATTGTTTAAATTTTCCAATACATATCATACTGTACGATCTCCTGATCGTCCTGGATGATTTGTATTACTTCTTCTGTACGCATATAAATGGCTATACGGGTAAAATGTTGAGAACGAATCTTTTTGTGAGACATTTGGAATGTGATATGAAGATTTTTATAGTTTATGAACTTGTGTTTTGTACTTATATTGCTTTAGATTTTTTGAATATTTAAGTGATTTTGTTCTATGTTTGAAATGTTCGTTAGCCTATATGAAAATCTCTAAAAAAATTTATCTTACAAGTGATATACTTTGAATTGCAACATAAAATTGAATTCACTAGAAAATCTAATTTTTCTAAATTTAAGTTGTGTTTATAACTTGATATTATTAAGATTTTCAATTTCATGTCTATTATTTAGACTACATTAATTTTTTATATTATTATTACAAATATGATGTTTCTCTTATTTTGTATTTCACTTATTAAATAATATTTATGCACTTAGAAAAATTTGAAATATGAAATTATTGATTTTGGAAAGAATTCGATTACTCTTGAAAAATGTACAAGTGTACAAAAATTAAAAAAAAATGCGCAAAGGTTTGCAATGTGAAAAAGAGGCACAAAATAAGCCCAAATGTAAAGATGCACAAAAATGTGCCATAAATTTGAAAAAGATGCGCAAAGCGCCACATGTGGTAGTTATTTCTTTCCAAACTCTTTTAATCTCTTAATTCAAATTGATCTTATGCACAATTATATTCCATAATGAAATTTGAAATATAAAATTTTTATATCATCATTTTTACAATGATTTTCTTTATCTTAAATGTCTAAATAGACTCATGTTTTGATAAATTCTTTTTAGTTTCTATGTTATATCTCTTTTAATTTTATTTGCATACATTATGTCAATCACCTTAAAGGTTAAATTTTAAAATGATTTTCATATGTCTGCTTATATTTCTAGTCTTTTTCTTCTTCACTTTTTGATGTTGTAAAAAATGAGGAGAAATTATTTGTTGTGTTGTGTCTAGTGTTTTTGTTTATTTTTGTATGTTTATTTTATTTTCTTTTGTGTTGTATAAATTTTTTGAAAAAAATTAAAAATTTTAACGATTCAAAATCTCCTTATTTTCATGAGTTCATCAATTCAGGGGGAGTTTAGGAGATTATTAGAATTTGAAATTATACAAACAATAATTATTTTGCCATCATAAAAAATGGGGAGATTGTTAGGAAAGTTGGTATTTGCATGTTTTACATTCTTGCAACTTGTATAGTTTTGATGATTCTAAATATTATTATTTTATGAGTTATTATCTCCTAACATTTTTTGGAAGATTTGTTTTTGCTCTTGTGTGTACTGATATTTCAGGAAAATTGAACTCCATACTACGAAGACTTCAAATCAAATTCAGCATGAAATAATTTGTAAATTTGAAGCTTGTACTTTTTATTTGAATTAAATTTGAGAGGGAGTGATTGTAATTGAGTGAATAAATTCACACACACTAAAGGAGATCTTGAAAAAGTTTTGTGCTGATCGTACGGGACGAACATTGTTCGTACGGGACGATCAGATCAATTATATCCTTGTAAGAGCAATGGAACGGACAGGATCTGAACTGGAAAATTTTTTCTAAGTTCTGATCGTCCAGGATGAAACATTTTCATCCTAGGACGAGTTGTTCTCTGTAAAAATTTCGTCCAGATGAAGTCTAGTTCGTCCCAGGACGATGGGAACCGACTATGGCAGTTTCTGGCAACGTTCTGCAGTTTTCGGAACCGACCTTTGATATAACTGTTTGTACCATACAAAATTTTTCATCCAAGGACGAACCTATTTCGTCCCAGAACTAAATTAGTTCATACTGATGCACAAATGGTTCGTATGGGACAGTTTTTTACACAGTTCGTCAGTACTAATTCAGGTTCATAAGGGACGATCCACTGCGTAGAAAAACTTGAAATTAGCAGTTTTTTGGACCGTTTTTCATGTCCTTTCTATATAAGAACTCCTAGAAATTATTACAAGTGTCTTTAGAGTTATTTTCTCTTGAGAGGGATCATTGAGTGTGAGTATTTGGGAGATATTGTAAGAGTGAAGAGTGAGAGATCAAGTGAGGGGTTTATGAGGGATTCACAAGGTTACTTGAAGAAGAAGATCTCTTTGTTTCTGCCCATCTCCTCTGAAGGCTCTCAAGTGAAGTTTAACAACATCGGTCCGGTTCTCTGCCGACACTTGGAGAGTGTAAAAGGACGACAAAGTGTATCTTTGACAGTCATTCTGTCTTCGTTCTTTTGGAGAAAAATGAAGAGAGAACTTGAAAGGGAGAGAGGATTTTGAGAGGGAGAAGATCCTTGAAGGGTATTTCAAGGGAGTGTGGAGGGGATATTCACATGTTTGCTCCGGCAAACTTGCACCTCCGTACCATCGGATTCAAGGGTAGTCTTGAGGGAAGTTTTTTCTAGAAGAAGATCTCTTTAGTGTCAAAGAACTTGGCTACTCCGTCACACCTGGGAAGGTGAAAGTGATTTTGTACAGGCTTCTCCGCCTTGCATTGGGGGCAAAAGGAGAGTCACTTTGTGATATTAGAGCAATACTTGGAGGGTGCCTCCGGGGAGTGGACGTAGGTCAAGGTTTGACCGAACCACTATAAATCTGGTGTGTTCTTTCTTGATTTTTTTCTGCATTTAATTTAATTCCAAGTTGTTTACTCTCATTGAAAAGTTTATTTTTAAACTTTAAATTTAACTTGCATTAATAATTAAAAAGGTTTTCTAAAAATCCAAGAGTAGAAGTTTAATTTTTAAATTACCAATTCACCCCCCCTCTTGGTTAGCCTTGGGACAATCACTTAGGCTTAACATCCTAATTCATATTGAACGAGTCTCAACATTATCTACTATCAATTATTTGAATATGACGATAATGCTCATTGAATTTCATTTTTCTAAATATAAGTAATTGAATTTTGAAAACTTGATTTTGAAAATTTGAATTAGTTTATAAATCTTCTATAAGTGCAAGCCCTTATTATTAATTACATCATATGGGAAATTGGAGTTTCTTATGAAAACTCTAGATTAAAATAATTATAAAAATTTTATCTTAAATTTCTCAAGGAATGATATCAAAGGAGTGAGAATTTAAATTCAAATAGGATTAGATCAAATTTAGACACTAATTTAGAGACCAATGGAAGAAAAGTATAAGGTGTTTTGGATTCTGAAAAAAAATCAAAAACACCTCAGTCTACTCTATGTGTTTGTCTTTGAATTTCTTATTTTAAGAGAAATAATTTGAGTTGTCAATTTTATTAGACTGTTGGAATTAGATTCTCGAAGGTTGAGGCCTTATAGTCTAAACAAGACTTAGATCCTAAATCTAAATTTAGGTACTAAACATAGTGGCATGAACCTAATTAATATAATACAAAATTGGACTTACCTCAGCTTGGATTGGGGAGCCAACTAAGCACCTAGTTGCTTAAAATCCATGAATCTAGTATTTAATAAAAGTGGTAAAACTTATTGGTTACGTTTGAAGGATTAGGGCCGACATCTAGAGAATATCCAAAGTGACCTCATGAGATATGTTGGGTATTATAAAGCTTGAAATAAAATGCGTAGAAATTTGAGTCTTTTTTAATTAGTTTTTAAAGAAATGCATGCTAGTTGACTTTGAATGCTTAAATCAAAATGAAGTAGTTTTTAAAAATGCTTAAAAATAGTTTCTTCTTAGAGATTGCATAACTTTTCCTTGCCAGAATTGCACCCTAGTAAGTTAGGTGGCTTACCAAAGTGTGCAGGTGGAGAGGTGTCTAATAAGAAAGAGAAAGTATAATATGTAAGCATAAGTCACTTGGCGATCTAAGCTTACTTCTTAAATTTGTTAGTTTCTATATGAGCATGAAAATTTTAAATTTTATTAAAGTAGAAAATATTTTTAACGTACCCTAATGATATTTCAATTGAATTCTAAGCTAAAATAAAATACGACATGCAATCGCCAAAAAAAACTAAGAAAAGTAGAAAATCTAATCATAATTAGAGTAAAAAATTAATCAAATTAAATTAATTAAATAAATTCAACAATCCATGTGGTAAGTGCCACTTAGTAATATAACCCAGAAATTGCTGAAAGTAAATTGGGTAGGCGACACTAATAATAACCCGAATTCTACTCTTATGACTCAAATGAATTTAAGAATGGGATTCTTCTTAGTCTTCACTTTCGCATCCTTCTGTGAACTACTTGGATCAATCAAGTTTGGGTATCCAAATGAAAAGAAACAACCTCTCGAAAGGGGTGTTATCTTTTCTCTTTAGATATTTAAAATTATCCTAACTTAGTTTTACAAATGGAGGAGAACTCTCCTCTAAGAAAAGTCTTATCCTCTATGGAATCTAAGTTGGATATAAATATCCCATCTTAAATTTATCTCTTTTAAATATTTATAACTCAATACTTGAATTAAATTATATTTGAGTAAAAATTAAAAAATATAGAATCAAACCACATATAGAGTTATCCTAAACAATTAATATTAAAATTAACCCAAATACATATATACAAAAATTAAAACGCTCAACCGAGCCACACTTGTCTATGCTCTTTTAATTAAAAAGGGAGACTTAGCATTTTGCATAGTACCTGTAGAAAATTTGTCAATTGAAAGCTTAATTGTTTATGCCCCCTTTATTTTCATAGCCCTAACGCTCATAACAATAATACATATATTACATAGAATTTAAATAAACATTCACACCAAACAATTATATCAACTAGCATGTAGTGAAAACTTGAAAAACTTGACACATAACAGAAGAAAAGTAAAACATTAACCTAGCCTAAGACTAGAGGTTGTTTTTTCTATCAAACCATCTAAGGTGTGTCAGGTAGGCTCTGTGGCTTGGATATTTCTTATATAAAGTTATTAGTTAAAGTGTCTGATGTTCTGGTTGGTTGAAAGGCTTAAGGGGAAGTTAAGTTAAAGTTTAAATACTAATGGTTTTAAAATAAATTTAAGGTGTATTTTAATTGTTAGATGGCTACCACCTTTCTTGCTTACCTAGACCGTGAATTTTATTTCACCTTCATTGGGGCTAAGCTAATAGCCTCGTAGACCCATATTACCTATTAATAACATGTATAGTTAAGTGAATTTAATTGGTTGAGAGTTAAGTGTTAATAAATTTTAATTAAATTGACTAGTTTCTGGTTTTAAGAGTTTGAGTTAATTAAATTTGTCATTAATCAGTTTGTGGTGTTGTTATAGTGAGCACAAGGAACCAAGCCTCATTAGGACATGTAGCCCCCCCTAAAAACTTGGTTAATATAGTTGGATTAAGGATTTTAAATTTAGTTAAGTAATTATTAATTAATTAAATTTAAAGTTTTACACTCCATTGAATTCATTCGTGCCATTGTCATTGTGGGTTGCTCTTTATGACACTAAGCCCCACATCTCAAGGTAGTCTACCTTAAAAACTTCATTCTTGGAGTGCTTGTTATATATTAAAAGGTTGGTTGATTGATTTTAGGAATTAAATTAATGGTTTCTAGAATTTTAAATTAAATATTAAATTTCATAAATTTTTTGAATTATTTAAATAAATTAATTAAAGGGGTCAAATTTTGACTTTTTGAATAAGGTTGATTTCTGGAATTTTAATATTTTTCCTAAATATTAGACCTTAAGATGAGTAATTAGACACTAAGTTTGATGATTTTAGATATTTTTATATTTAGAAGAAAATTTTTGAAGTTTTGATTTGAATTTAACATAAAGTTGACCAAAAGTTTGACTTTTTATTTTGAACTATTTTTTGTGGTTTGGTATTTTTAATAAATATTAGATCTTAAATATAGTTAAATTCCTATGAGTTTACTTAATTTGAATTTTTTTTTGAATTAATTATTTTTTTTGAAGTTTGAGAATTTATTTAAAATTTTAAAATTACTTAATTTGACGGGGTTTAATGATTTGAGTCCAAATGAATTCAAAACTTTTTGAAATCACCCTCCAAATGTCATAAATGACCTAAGGAGGTGTTTTAAAGTGTTTGAAAATTTTTTAGAGTTTTTAATTAATTTTAATAAATTAAATTAATTAAATATTAGTTTTCACTTAAAACTAAATTATACTTAAAATTGATGTCAAATCAAGTGGCTTATAATTTTTTATGATTAAGGGTTTAATTTTGGTTAGTTTGAGATATTATTTATAATTTATATGAGATTAATGGTTCAGATTGAGCCCAACCAAAGGCGAAACCATAGGATCAATTCCACAGTTAGACGTAACTGCGAATAAGCTTGATCGACCAATAGTCCAGAAAACATGCAGTTCCTATACGGCTAAACCAAAAGCCTTAATCAAAGAAAACAACTCATTCTCACAAATCAACTCGGTCATATTACTTGAAATTTTAAAAATAGGTAGATTTCATGAACATAATTAATGGGGTAAAGATTTTTTGGTATAAAAAACACTTAATAGAAACTTAAAATGTTATAAGTGTTCTAACCTAGGGTTAGAGAATATACCTAATCCAACCATTAGATTTGAGGGATTTTAGACTTTTTGAACTTGTAGTCTATCCATGCTACTTTTCCTAGTTGGTTTCACGATCTAAAACCAACTTGATCAATGACAAATAATCTTAGACAAAAATTAGTGTCAGTTCGCCAGAAATCTTGCCCTCGGTAAGCTTTGGCTGGATGATTTCAACTAGGGAAGTGGAGACGATTGTCTGGGGAGCTCGAACAAAATCTCAGAGGGGCTTGAGGGGGCTAGAGTAGAGAGATAGAATTTATGTTAAAATGAGCATTCCTTTGGATGATTTCGCCTATTTAAAACCCTAGGACCCTAGAGGATGGCTGGGATTCATTTGGCATCATCTCATATGTGTGCCACCTGTTCTAGAGTGGTTAAAAAGTTGGAGGCAAGGACAACCTAAGGACATCCATTTGGAAAGGTTTTTTTTTCATAACATGGACTTTTAGGACCACTGGGGCTGCTTAAGGTTAATCTAAGGTTTAATAATAGCTTAAGAATATTTTAAAAAGCCTTTAAGATTGCTGGAATAGTTGGGAAAGAAGGTAATTAACTTTAATAGGGAGTTTGACTATTAATAAGTCTTTAAAAGACATTGTTGATTGGGTTGTCTAGTAAACCAATAAAACTAGCATGTTGATGTGGCATAGAAGAAGCTTGAGTTGGTGGGTTGATTTAGAAATGGCTTGAGGTTGAAGGATTAGGGTTTGAATGCATATATGCAAAGGTTATAAAGTTTAACTAGGATTTGATATTTGTTCAAGTCAAAACTTGATGTATTTTACTCATGATGTGCTTCAAATACATTTTAATCATGCAGTAGAAGTGAGCTTGATAACTTGGAAGTTTGGAAATACTTGATATGTATATTTGAAATGATTTGAGTCAAATGGGTCAATTTTGATTAGACTTGGGCTCAGTTGATTAGGTCAACTATTGACTGAGTTTGTGTGACTAGTCAAGCCTAAGTCACTAAGGATGTGTTCAAAGAGTTTTGATGGAGTTTTGAACACATCTAGATTTTTATTCAAAGTTAGCTTAATGATTGATCTAGTCAATCGAGGTTGACTTTCTCAACCAAGGTTGACTTGGTCAACCAAGTTGACCTAGTGCTATGGTTTGAGCTTAAAAAATTTGATTTGAAGTCTGGTGGAGGCAATTTCAAGGGTTAAAATGGTCTAAATAGCCAACATGACCATTTAAATCCCTAAAGGGCCATTAGATCAACCTAGGTTGACTTGGTCAAACAGGTTGACCCAAGAGTTGGGTTTTGTATTGATAGGTTTGAAATGATAAATGGAGTATGGTAGAGGTGGTTCCAAGGGTTGGAAAGGTCATTTTTTGTCAAAGTGACCATCTAGACCCTTAAGGGGTTATTTGATCAACCTAGGTTGACTTAGGCAAAAAGGTTGACCTAAAGCCTGTGTTTAGGTCTAATGGGTTCGGTTTGATATTTAGTTTCAAATGGAGGTGATCCCATGGTCCAGGTTGGTCATTTTAGTCAAAAAGTACTATTGGATCCTTGAAGGGCATTTAGGTTAATCAAATTGACTTGGTCAACTAGGTTGACCCAAGGTTTGAGTTTGGGTCTAACAAATTTGGTTTAACATTTTCGAATTGAATGAAAGTGGTTTCAAGTAAAATGGGGAGGCAATTTGGATTGAAATGACCATTTAAGCCCCTAAGGGACATTTTGGTCATTTTGACCTTAGTCAACTGGGGTCAAAGTGGGTCCACCAAAATATAGATTAATGCTTAAAACATCATAAACACGGGGCCATATATGATTAAAGGCTTTTGAGGAAATTTCACATGATGGATCCAGCGGCATAGGCCGTAAATATTTGAAGGTTTTATAGCCTTTGGAAATATATTCAGTTTCTAGGCTAGAGGTCTCAGAATGTGGTCAAACTTGGAGGCTTGACCCTAGGTACATGCCTAATCAATATACAATTGATATATCATGATTTAGGGGTAATTTTACTAGGGTTTTAAATGTTTAAAAAATCATTGAAGAAGGCTTTCATGACATAGCCTTTTAACCTTGGATTTTGGTCTAGGTTTTGGATTTAAATGATTAAATTTGAATTATCCAAGTCAATTACAATCAATTGAAAGATTTTCATTGATTGGATAAGGTTGAAGCTAGATTAGAGAAAGATTTGAAGGCTAGATTGAGGTTTGAACTAGAACCTTAATTTTGAGCTATATTAAAGTTCGAATTTTAATTGAACTGAAGTTCTGGATAATTGACACTTGGATGGATATCAACCAACAGGTCAACAAATTGAAGTCTAGATAGGCCCTTATGACCTCATATAAAAATTAGGTCAATAAGTATCTAGTTCTGAATGTATTCAATCATAGTATCTCCCTTATTGGTGATGTTAAAAGGGGGAGTAGGAAATTATTAATTTGTACTTTTCTTTCTCTTTAGTATAGTTTATTTTGTTTTTTTTTATGTTAAAATATTTTTCAATATATTAGTATTTAAAATTAAAAACTACAAAATTTAAAAAAAAAATCTCCTTATGATTTTAAAGATATCACTTAACAATAAGGAATATAGGATAAAAATATTAACTTGTAATTCAATCAATAATATTTGTCATCATAAAAAAGGGGGATTGTTATAATCCAATATCCCAAGCTTATGTTTTGATGATTAAAATATTATGATAGTTTGCTCAGTTTCTCCTACTTATCATTATTGGATGTATTTTTCTATGTGCTAATATTTTAGGTACATCATATACTAAGTGCAACTAAAGGATCAAAACTAAAGACTAGGTAGCATAGGATTAATTTCTATAAAAGTCTATATTTTAATCTTTTCTTGAGTAAATATATTACAAAAGGTGTATGGTAGCTTAACAAAAATGTAATACACACACAAGGGTAGAGAAAATAAAATATTTAAATTTTTTAATAAATTGTATTGTATGATCTTAATTGTACTATATAATCTATTACTATAAAAACTAATTAAAATGATATATTTTAAATGAGAAAAATATAAATTTGAATTATAAATAATCGTACATTATGAACACGACATCATGCTGGACAATTAGTTATGACTGGAAACCCTGCCGTCGAATCTAATTTACTTAAAACATGCAAATTTAAATTTTGAAATTAAAACTATTTATACTATATAAATAATTTCATACTATATGATCTTTTAAATAACCACATAATTATGTAAGTAATTAAGCAAAAAAATCAAATATAATTAATTATAAATCATATTGTATGATACATATATCATACAATATGATTGAATCACCTGAGAAGTCTCTAGTTGAGATTTGGTTCATCTATATGATCCAAAAATCAAACTATCCAAATCACCCAAGGATTCTCCAGATGATTTTTGTTCATCCTATCTGATACAATTTTGAGTTGAACTAATCGTACCATGTTACTGCTCATTCATATAGTAAGATCAGTTAATGAACTTTAACTAATCCTCCTGTAGGCTATTCATCATGCATAACTATAGTAGGAGAATTATACTTATTATACTATATAAATAGTATCAATAAAATTAAAAATTAGGGTTTTCTTGGAGTCTCTTATTTAAATAACTCTTATTTCATTTTCAAGAGTCTTTGGCAGTTAAGGGGCTTGAGTTTTTTGTGAGAGAGAGCTTGAAAAGTGAGCTTTGGGCTTGGGAGAGAAATGTGTGTTGAGAGATAGAGGGAGAATAATATTATGGGATCAAGGGGTGTGAGAGAGAGAGGGAGAGAGAGAATGAGTCTTCATATGGTTGATCCCATCATCATCCACCTTCTTCCTCTATGAGTCAAAATTTTATTTGAGGGAAAATCTGGGAAGAAGCTCTTAGATTCAAAGGGTCACTAACAACTCCACTACACTGTTGGTGAAAGGGATTTTTCTATACCATCGCATCGTTGGTGAAAGGAATTTGATTGCTCCACTGCACCAAGTTGATGGAAGAGATTTTATAAGGGCTTCTCTGCCTTACTGTGGGGGCCAAATGAGAGTCACTAAGAGTTTAGTACAATACTTATAGTGAGGTACTACAGGGAGTGGGTGTATGTCAAGGTTGACCAAACCACTATAAGTCTTTGGTGTGTTCATTCTTATTTTTCCACACTTTAATTTCTTACAATATTACTTTCTTATAATTTTACTTTCATGCAAATATGAGTTGAGAACATTGAGAATCATTTGGATTAAGTTTTTATTAAAAAATAAAAATAAAAATCTGAAAACTAAAAATAAGAAAAAAAAATATTTTCATATTCATTTTTCTTCAAAATAAAAACAAAAAAATATCAATTGATTATTCATATAATTAACTTTCGCATTACAATATCTATTTTTAAACTTAAGTTTTAAATTTGGTATTAAGTTTTTAAAAATGTATTTTTAAAACACCAATTCACCTCTCTCCTGATGTACTATTGTAGCTCAAATGGTATAACACCCACAAATTGAACCTTCAGGAAAGGCTTCTCCTAAAAATAAAGATTACTATAATGACATTGAGGATGCATAAGAATCTAATCCCTTAGTTATTGAGGTTGTGAGAATGGTAGATCATCTACTTGATCAACCTTTTAAAAGAGTATAAACTCATAGGTATACAACTTGCAATCCTCAAAATGAAGAATAAACTCGAGGTAGCCAAGTGCAAGCAACACCTATAAATAGAACACCTCCACATTAGGAAGAAATGGAGGAGGAAGAAATTACTAAAGTTGTAATAAGATTACAATAAGAAATGCAATCTCTCTAAACAAATAAAGACTAGGTGGTTAATAAGCTCCACACACATCTTGATGTAATGAGCAGCATGATGAAAGAGCTATTTGGGCAGCTTGGTTTGATAGCTAAAACTAGTCAACCATAAGAAATTCATCCCCAAGAAAATGTTATCAATCTAGTGGTGAATACTGGAGGCACTAAAGCTACTCTTCTTGGTATTTTAGTCACTCTAGACACGGAATGGAAGTGCAATAGAAGCTGACACTAAAAATTCATAAAGTACATGAAGTGGTCGGTAAAGCTTAAATTGGAATATTATCAATCAAAAGATTAAGGCAATTATTAGCTCAGATGTTGTGGAATACTTAGTGAGCAGAGGTCATCCATATCCTATGGAATAGAATCTAATAAAACATCCAAAGGGATCTATTGTCCCAAAATTCAATATATTTGCTAATACCAAAAATCCTCTATAATTAATGGTTTAATTACAGGCTATATGTGGTAATACCAGAGGTAAGGATGCCCTACTATTATGCCAATTTTTAAGCAACCTCACTAGTATGGCTTATGAATGGTATGTTGAGTTACCTAATAACTCAGTGATAACATTCGTAGAATTGAAAATAATATTCTAAAAAAAACTTGCCAGTGCAACTAAGAAGTTGAATATTGCATATCTTACTCTTGAGAAGAGCATAAAAGGATAAGTCAATCACCAAGTATATCACGAGTTAGCGAAATCTCAACATGAAGTGTGAGAAACAACTCACTAAGCTTTTAATGGGGAATATTGATTATCAAATGGCTCCCTATCTGGTAATGGCTATGTTTAGTACCTTCCAAGAATTGTTGGATCATGTAGCCCAATTTGAAAAATTTCCCAAGCCTAGGGTTTTCAATAATAACTATAATAATAACCCTTTTGAAAAGGGATAACAAATCAAACCATATGATCCAAAAAAGGATGAAGCAAATATGATATTTACTTCTTCCTTTGATAAGAAGCAGAAAGGGGAATTGATAAATTTGCCTAAGACTATAAAATAAGAAAAGGTCTTCAACTACTGGAAAATTTTCAAGCATCCACTCAAAATTCTTCTTTGACTAAAAAAATCTCATGAACCTGAGCAAGCTGGCATGACTAATAATCCAAATATTTTTACATACCATAGAATCATTAGTCATCTGATTTAAGACTATTTATATATAAAGATTGTGTTGAAAGAAGCTACCAAACAGGCCATTTGTGTTTCTTCTATCCCATGTCAAGAAGCAAAAGATCAAGGTAGAAAGAACCATAATAAGAATAAGGTGGTTGGGAATCTTCATTTAAGAGAAAACCAAACGAATGATGGACATCATGTTAGCTATCAAAGGCATTCATCATAAGAGTGCTTTGGAGTTGGAGGTCAATTTAAGACTCTTCTCTTTGAAGAATCCAACCATAAAAGAGTTGACTCCAAAAAAAAAAAAAATCATCAAAATGTTTTAAGGATCAAGGAGGAGAGCATAATCCTATATAAAAATCTTGAAAAGTAAACAAGAAAAGATTAACAAAGTGAACTAGGATTTAAAAATGCATCAATTATATTGTTGAATATCAATAATCTCCTAGATGGCCTATTAACCCGGAAGAATATATGGATGACTTGCATCTTAACTCAGGTTTGGAAGAAGAAAATATTATTCCTATGGAAACTTGTCGAGTTATAAGTCACCAAGGAAACACATTACATAATATATTTGTTCACTAAATCATATGAGAAGTTCCACTTTCTTGATAATGATAATGACAATAAGAGTAAAATGTCACTTAAAAATAAAAATGCAAAGCTCAAAAGTAGCTCAGATTCTAAAGAAGCTATAAGATATGGTAAATTTAAAAGGCTCTCATACTAAGGGTAGTGAATATATGGGTGTCAATATTTAACCCAACTTAAAACCCAATTCAGACCTGACCTAGAAAATTTTGAGTTTGGGTTAACCTGTTTTCCATATGGGTCAAGTTTGGGTTTCATTTTTTTAACCCATTTGTATAATTGGTTCAGGCTCGATTTAACTTGGAAACCACATCTAATGTGCTCACCTTGCTTCCTCTACTGGGTTGGACTTCCCTTACTTCCTCTATTATGGTTTAACTTTCACCTATATGTGAAATAGAGTTCTGAATGTGTTATTTTTTCCTGCACCATGCTCTACCGCTCACCTCACATCCAAATCACTTTATTCTGGTTTGCAGCCCCCTCAGTCATCTCTTCTCCTCCCACTGATGGTTAGAAACTAGGCTATCCCTATCCACCTTATCTTACTTCTCTTCATCATAGAATGCTGGGGAATGCTTTGTGATTAAGAGATCTGACACTGATATCACTGGTATACACAGGAAATATGATGACTGATCCTGCCATCAAAAGCACATCAAGGATGGGTAGCCCTTATCACAACTTTTTTATCCCCATTCCCACTCTTTAATACACTTTCTTCTCTTATCAATTTCCTAAGGAGTTTACTTGTTGAAATATCTTATAAAAATGGAGGAACTAGATCTAACCTCATCGATGGCAGTAGGCTGGAGCATTCTTCATGGCTACTATGAACCAGCCCCATGGCTTGCACCCATACCCCTCCCGTATAACTCTGTAATTGGTAATCTGCACCAAAATGAGTGCATCGCATCCATGCTCACTAGTCGGGTAAGATCAATCTGATAACCCTATGGGTCGAGTCTATGTTTAAATTTTTGACCCATTTATAACACTAGATCGGACTCAGGTTAACCCATTTTGACCCAGGTCAATTCCAAGTTCAACCCAAACTTGACCCAAAAACCCATTTTAACACCCCTAAGTGCATCTAAGGAGATGATATAAATCTAGCTAAGGGGTGACAAGCAGATTCTTCCTCTGCCACAAATGAAGTTAAAAGATCAAGAGAAAAATATTTAAGTCAATGAGGATGTTATGCCATAATATTCACCTAAATCTAAAAAGACTGTTATTACTGTTAAGATAGTTGCTATTTGCATGCATTACATTTTTGCAACTTATGAAGTTTTGATGATTCCAAACAATATTGTTCAAATGTGTAGTTATCTCCTAACATTTTTTGGAAGAATTGTATTTGCTCTTGTGTGTACTAACATTTCAGGGAAAAAGAACTCCAGACTACGAAGACTTCAAATTAAAATCAGCATGAGATACCTTGAAATTTTTTAAGCTTGCACTTTACTTAGAAATCAAATTGAAAGGGAGTGATTGTAACTTGAGTGAATAAAAACATGCACACACAAATAAGGAGATCATATTAAATTTGTATTGATCGTACAGGACGATTTTCGTTCGTACTGGACGATCAGACAGTTATCTCCTATAGAGCATATGGAACGAATAGGAACTTGCTCGAAAAATTTTCTAAGTCCTATTCGTCCAGGACGAAAATAAAATATCGTACAGGACGATCCGTCCTCTGTAAAATTTTTGTCCAGACGAAATAAAATATCGTACAGGACGATCAGTCCTCTGTAAAATTTTAGTCCAGACGAAATAAAATATCGTACAGGACGATCAGTCCTCTGTAAAATTTTCGTCCAGACGAAATAAAATATCGTACAGGACGATCAGTCCTCTGTAAAATTTTCGTCCAGACGAATAAATTTTCGTCCAAAAACGATTAAACCGACTTAAGACAGTTTTCAGCAGTTTCTAGAATCGACCTTGTAATAACCGTTCGTATTGGACGAACCTAGTTCGTACAGGACGATCACCTGTACGAAGACATTTCGTACACATATTCAAATAGGGTCGTTTCAGATCGTTTAAGTAAAATCGTCCAGGACGATCCACGATCGTACAGGACGATCCACTGCGTACAGAATTGAATACTTGCAGTTTTTGGGCAGTTTTTCTTGTCTTTTGTATAAATAGTCCAAATTAGACTGCCACCCAATCTTTTTGTCATTTGATCTTCGTGCCTCTTGAGAGGATAGCCAAGGAGAGAGTGGAAGAGAGCATTCAAGGGAGGATTCCTACCACTGGAGCGAGAAGGCTTCACTTGGAGTTTAAAGGTAAGAGTCTCTACTACTTGTGAATTGGAATTACTTCACTCTTTTCCTTCTTCCTTCTAGATTCTTGTGAGAAGATCTGTCAAGGAGATCCGGTTCTCTGTCGACACTAGGAGAGTGTGAAAGGACGAAGGGTTCTCTGCCTACTAGACTTGGAGGGAGTGTGAACAGACGAAGGTTCTCTGCCCACACTAGGAGAGTGTGAAAGGACGAAGGGTTCTCTGCCTACACTTGAGAGAGTGTGAACAGCCGAAGGGTTCTCTGCCCACACTAGGAGAGTGTGAAAGGACGAAGGTTCTCTGCCTACACTTGGAGTGTGTGAAAGGACGACGGTTCTCTGCCAACACTGGGCTTTGTGTAAAAGGACGGACGGTTCTCTGCCGCATCGGGGAGTGGTGAAAAGAGTGTGTTGTAAAGGCTTCTCCGCCTTGCTGTGGGTGCAAAAGGAGAGTCACTATTGGTGTTAGTGCAATACTCAGAGGGTGCCTCTGGGGAGTGGATGTAGGTCAGGTTATAGACCGAACCACTATAAATCTGGTGTCATTTACTTTACTGTTTTTATGTTTCCGCACTTTTTATTTAGTTTTAAAAACACTGTGGTTGAAAAACATTTTTCTACAAAATTTAAAAAGAGATCTTATTTCAGTTCAATAATTTTTTTTTTAAAAGGGTCTTAATTTTAACTTAGTTTTTTAAACTACCAATTCACCCCCCCCCCCTCTTGGTAGCCTTGGGACATTCACTTAGGCTTAACAACCTAAGTATTAGACTCAACAAGTGGTATCAGAGCTTCGTTTCAATATCATAAGTTTGAACTACTTTTTGATTAACGTAGATGGCTACTTTCGGAAACCGGAACACACCTGAGGGTTACTCTATAACTAGACCTCCACTGTTTGACAATATTCCTTTTGATTTTTGGAAAACACGCATGTTTACTTTCTTACAGTCACTTGATTATCGCATGTGGATGTTAGTACAGGATGGATACACAAAACCAACTAGATTAGTTGATGGAGTGATGGTAGAAATACCTTTTACTGATTGGAGTGTAGAAGAACGTGACTTAGCACAATTAAATGCCAAATGTTTAAATAGTTTCTTTTGTGCTTTAAAATCTGAAGACTACATGCGGGTTTCCACTTGCAAAAGCGGAAAGGACATATGAGATAGACTTTGTATAACTTATGAAGGGACAAATGAGGTTAAACAATCAAGACTCAATATCTTGTTACATGACTATGAATTGTTTCGCATGAAACCTAATTAATCTATTTCAGACATGTACACAAGATTTACACAAATTGTCACTTCTTTGCATGCACTTGGTAGGGAATTAACTAATGCTGAAATGGTCAATAAGATTCTTCGTTGTTTACCTACTGCTTATGATGCAAAAATTATTGCAATTACAGAGTCTAAAGATTTAAACATTTATTATATTG